>UFQX01000029.1:0-34154 GCA_900497675.1 Arapaima gigas
GATAAGAATCTACCTGTACTTCTCAACAGACATTGAAGTTGTATGCCTAAGACTTTTGCACAGCATTGTTTGCAAATTATGGTCACTATGATGCTGTTTCATAGCATAGTAGTTTTATTATTATTAACTTATCTAAGGCCATTGCCTTTATTCACAACAACTTACAATTCTGGGTACACTGTATTACATATAATAATCAACCTATCCACAAAGCAGAGCAATGTAACACGTACTCACTTACTCATTTGTGACCAGCTGACCTGAAGCACATCTGTAGACTGTGGGAGGGAACCAGAGCACACAAAGAACACTGGAGAAACATGAAAACTCCACACAGACTGTCCCAGATTTGAACCAACATCCAAACCCACTGTGCCATGTTTGTTGAATGGCTACACTGTACAGTGTATCTACATGGGACTATTCACAAAAAGTGCTGCCGCTGCTATTATTTTAACCACATAAAAAAATGTGTTTTTTGTTTGCTTTTCTCATTGAACTTTGTGGGATGGTTTAGTGATGAAATATAGAAGACGCATGGAATGGTGAAAAGGGAAAGGTATCCTGCGAACACACTGTGATTTTTAATACTTCATTATTTGCATAATTTTTATTTGTTTCCATCTTGCAGCTACAGAACGACTGTCTAGTCTGATGAGGTCATCAGATCGTGAGGTGACTCCCAGAATGGAAGACTCAAAAACTATTTTAGAGGATAGTGAGGCCAACGACAAGAGCAAAGAGGGAGCAAATTTAGAAAATTTTTCTACGGACATTAATTCAATACCCAAGAATGGAATTCCTGTTACCAGCACTGATGATTTTGTATCACATTTAAATTCCTCAGAGCCCATTTCAAAAAACAGAGATGGGGAAAATTGTTTAAATTTACACAGCGACACGCTTACCTGTTCACTGGATAGTAATGTGCTGGAAATTGATGGGGCTGGTTGTGATAAGTCTTCACCTGTACCAACAGCTTTGGATTTCCCAGTTTTAGATCCAGGAAACAACAGTCTACTACTGCCTTCAGGCAAAAGTTTTTTGAACAATTATTCTCGAAATTTCAGCAATTTGCACAAAGGGCAGTCCACCGTGTCCAGTTCTCACATTGAGCAGAGACGTGGTTGTGCTTCGAAGTCCATGTACAGTATGCTGGAGAGTGACTCGGAGAGTGATTCTCTTGCTGAACCTGTTGACAAGGTGGACATTTCGCAGAGCGCTGAATCACACCACTGTAACACAAATGAAATAATGGATTCGGAGGAAGAAGTGGTGGAAATCTGTCACTCTGAGTTCCAACCACCTGACAGGATAAGTCAGGGTGAGAAACTAAAATTTAAGAATGGGTTGTTAAATTCACCTTCTCATCTTCTGAACCCAGGCAGCCATAGTCTAAAGGAAGGAGAGTTCACAGATGTGATCCATGAGAACCCTCTGATTACTTTACAGGAGAAAATCTCCCAAAATCCAATTTCTCCCTGCCAAGGGGACAAAGGACTGAGCTTGGAACAATGTGAACTTCAAGAAACCCCTCCCGTATCATCCTGCTTCAAAGTGGTGAACTCTGACCCAGCTAAACTTTCACTGTCTCCCAAAAAGTCAGTGAAATCTCCAAATCCTCCACTCATGGATATCTTTTTCCCACCTATGAAACAAAATAAGAAGCAAGAGGAGAAAGCAGTGTGTCCTTCAGCCAAGCATGTTGTGTCAATAGACACAACAAGGACAATAGACAGCTGTGACCACAGCATTCACAAGTCCTGCAATGAAATGAGCCAACATCTGGCTCCATCTGGGACAATAAAGTCAAAAGAATTACTATCGTCAGATGAACTTTCTGATAAGTGTTTTTCATCCAAACCAGCAGCAATAGAGTTAAACGATCCCCTTCAAGGCAATGACAAGCCTTCTATAAGTGTGTCATCTTCATTGATATCAGACAGCAAGGAGACAGAGAAGCCTGAATCTTCTGTTGATTCCAAAACGTCTGTAGTGCAGTTAAAAAAAAATTCATCCAAACACCTATCTGTGACACTGGAGAGCAGTTCTCCAGAAAACAGCTCCAGCATATCATGTCAGTCCATCAATGCTCTCGACTGTCAAAATAAAACACAGAACACGATCAGCTCATTGCCCAAACCGATGGTTATTATTAAAAAAAGCGAAAATATCACAAACATCCAAACTCTTGTAAAACTACCCAGCACTGAAAATTGTGCAAAGATAATAAGCTCAGCTCAAAGTCAATCTTCCAACCTCCAAGCTAAGGAGCTGTCCTTAACAAACAGACATCAGGAAAAAAATGTTAAATTGTTACCAAACTTCTGTAATCATCAACAAAACATAACCCCATTTAAGTTGGGCAACTTAACTCAAGAAACTGCAAACTTACAGGAGGATCCTGTACACATTGTACCTGTTACAGATAAAGGGACAGAATCCATGGCTAACAAAACAGGGGGAGGTCTGCAACTTTCCCAGAAGGAACTCTCTGAAGCTATCTCAAAGCCCAAGGAAGGGCCAAGACTAAGGCCCACTCAGAGGAGTTTTATTGAGGTACGACTCTCATCTCCACCCTCCTCTTCGGTATCCACACCTGTTTTGAGGCCAAAGGGAATTCGAGACAAAGTTGAGATCTCCAGCTCATCCTTTACAGTTGGGCAAACTAATCTCTTGACAAAGAAGAATTTCTCAGGGAATACTAACAGTTTTGGATCCTCTGTAATAACTGAAAACAAACTGAAAGAATCTAAAACCCCTTTAGGAACTGCAAAGTGTGGGGGCATGGTGGGAGTAGCTCCAACAGTGCTACCAGTGAAAATCAATGTTGGCTTAAACAACAGTCAAGCAGAAAAATCAGAGTTCAAAGCCAATAACATAACAGAGAAAGGTGAACAGACCAAGGTCAGCCAGGCTATGCCGGTAAACAAAGACCTCAGTACCAACGACTCAATGAAGAAAACAGAACAAGTTGAGGTTGTACAGACCAAGCCCTACCCACACAAACTGACACGTCGCAGTTACTCCACAGACACTAGTCAATCCCCAGACCATAGTTCTTCTGTCCAACAAAGGATTAAATCCTTTGAGAATCTGGCCAACATTGAAAAGACCGTTATCAGGTGCATTGACATTCAGTCCTACGCATCCAAACCTCCATTGAACCGGAGGTTTTCTGGTTATATAACACCATGGAGCTCTCACTCAGTTGATGGTCGGTCTTTGAGGAGGAGCATAAGCACATCCTCTTCAACTCCCAGTGGAGATCCCCTTGTACTAGAGAAGGCTCTTGACGTTTCTCCTCAGGTAGAGCCAGACAAAATGCCACAGACACCACCTGTGGTGCGGAGCAGGACAGTCCGTGGGCATTCTGGCCTCTCTCGCTCTCGACTGAGGGAAGTCAGGGCCCTGAGCATGCCTGACTTAGACAAACTTTGCACTGAAGACTTTGCCGATGACACGAACACGATCTCTTTCAAAACAGAACTTGAGATACAGCCCAGAATGGCTACAGAAACCCTATTAGATACACAGGACAGTACAAATTCCAAAGCTTCAAGTAGCTCTGACTTCCTTAGTGTAGGGTTGAGCAAGAAATCAGTTCCAGGGCCAGTGATCAATGAAGACTCTTCTCAGGACAAGACTAGTGACCAGCAGTCTTCTGGCAGTTGGTCTGTCAGGTTAGTGTAAAGACAGTTCAAGTTCTTTTTACTTTGAGACTGTGGAGACTTCAGCATGTTAATGACAAGGTTGGTGTGTAAGTCCAGCTTGTCTTCACAGAAACTGTTGTAGGTTTTTGTATGAAGATACCCCTGCTAAAAATTGACTTACTTAACTAATATTTAAACTAAACTGAAGTCAATATTGTGTTCTTCTCTGGCAGTTTGAGTGCACTGTGTAAGTCCTCCAAGATCCAGAGCAAGGTGCAGAATATTCTGAGCTCTTTGAACCCTAAAGCAGACATCATCTCTGACATCAAGATGCTAGCTGAGGTAATCTAAAAATGCGCTAAGCAACTTGCTGGAACACTACACTGTTTACTGAGCATTCACATTTATACTCCATCAGTGTACCAGAAGGCCTGAAGTATGTTTGCAATACACTTTTTATGTGTAAAACATGTTCACTCTCTCTGGAATTTAATGTTGTCCTTTTAAAGAACTAATAAAGCTCACTAAAAATCCTTTTTAAATTGATCGCTTCTGAAATAGAAATAATCTAAATAAAAAATATTATTTTGCTCTTTAGACAAAGATGTTTCATGCTTAATTATTTGACAAAACTAGTAAGAAGTAACATTGATCCTAGTTTTGAAATGAAAACAAGAAACCAGTATGGTTTTAAAGGAAGCTATTTGGTTAACGGGGTTTTGCTGAAGGATGTTCTTGGTATTTGTTTGAAGTATTTATTTAGTGTTCTTGGACAAGCCCAGAATAAATTAGAATGCTGTACTGGCACATTTTCATTCACTTTTGAGCCTGTTGCCTTATGAGGTGACAAATTTTGCTTTTCCACCAATGTCTCTTCTATGTCTGACCACCCAGGATAAAGAAGATATTTATTTTGTGGTCTTAACTAAAGAAGAAGGCTCTGGCTTGGGCTTCAGCATTGCTGGGGGAGTGGACTTAGAGCAGAAATCAATCTCGGTAAGCAATAAATATTTGTATGTTTTGGCATTCGGGTGCGACGTGTGGTTTTGCCTTGTGCTGAGATAGATATTAACAGTCCTACGCTAAATTATTATATTCTCAGACTTGCAAGTTATAAAATAACCTATAAGTGCAGGCAGGATACTGTAACTGTACCCACAGGTATTTCAGCTTTATTCATAAGTATGATTCATTTAAAAGGGACGGAAATATTAATGTCTAAAAGGATAAACCAGTTACTCAGTGTCACATTGGTGTTTCATCTGATCTTAACGGTTGTTTTATGACAACAATCGGAAGATTTAAAACCCATTCCTGCTGTAGTAGTCTTGATCAAGTTGATCAAGTTACTTACCTTGAACTACTATATAAATTGTTGTTGATTATCTTAAGTTGTAAGCCACTTTGGACAAAAGAATCAGCTGAATGAATACAATAAAATTGTGCCAAATTTAAGTAAAAAAATGAAATAACATACGGTACTGTGCAAAAGTCTTAGGCATGCAACTTCAATGTCTGTTGAGAAGTACAGGTAGATTCTTATCTACCATCAGGGAGGATTCTGACTGGTCCCAAATTCATTCCGCAGCCTGAGAATGACCTCAAACACCCAATCTCAGTCATACACAACTATCTTGAGCAAAAAGAAGGAATCCTGCAACAGATGCTATGGTCCCCACAGAGCCCTGATCTCAACATGATCAAGTCAGTCTGGGAGGACATGCAGAGACAGTCAAAGTCTGCAGAAGAACTGTGGCCAGTTCCTCAAAATGTTTGGAAGAACCTACCAACTTCTACCTTAAACTGCATGCAAGTTTGCATAAGAGAATTNGGCTTAAACTCAGATTATTTTCGATGAAGAGAAGTGACATCTGTTTTGCACAGGTCCATCGTGTCTTCTCCAGAGGGGTGGCTGCTTTGGAAGGTACCATCCAGCGTGGGGACAGCATACTGTCCATCAACGGCACTCCTCTGCGAGGGATCTCACACGGCGAGGCCATTTCCTGCCTCCATAAAGCATGGCTGCCCAGACAAACCCTGGTTGTAATCCAGAAGGGCAAGGATGTGGAGCTGTCATCCCCCAGTCATACAGTACCCAGCAGAATAGAACAGCCTACGTCTTCCAGGGATCTCCTGATGGAGACAGGACCAGGTGAGGGATGGATGCGTGTTGATAGCACACATGCTCATTACTAGTGCACTTACAGTTTCAACTACTGATCTCTTGGCTTCATGCAACCAGTTTCATCTGTATTTGGGACTTTTATATTTTTTATGTGCTCTGGAAAATGTGCTGTAAAGTTCTTTTGACAGTTTGATTATCAACATATGTGACATCAGCTAAAAATTTATTCAAACCTACTTTGGTTAACATTTGGGAACTTTCGTATTTACAGAAATTTTCCGTCAATTCTGGTGTTATGACCTGGACCCTGTATGTTTTCTGTTATTATTTGTCCATTTAATTGATATTTTTCACCAAACCAACGTACAATGTGATATTGTACAATAAGCAGCTTACAATGATTTACCCATTTATGGAGCTGGGTAATTTTTACTGTATTAGTTCAGATATCATGGATTCTACAGCGGGTGGTGATGTTTCGAATCACTGCAACACCTGCTGCCCCACTGTTCTGAACCACGTGCTATGAAGTCTGCTTGCTTTCCAGCTATGAACGTGGGTCTGGATGGGGCCTTCTCTGTGGCCCTCCAGAAGACGTCCGCAGGCCTGGGCTTCAGCCTGGAAGGGGGAAAAGCCTCTCCGCAGGGGGACAAGCCCCTCATTGTCAAACGCTTGTTCAAAGGTAAGGTTCTGCTGTTTTACTTTGGTGCATAAGACTAAGCTGAAAAGTTCAGTCAGTATCCAGCTACACAAACCAAGTGTAAATGCTCTGCAAGTGTTGTCTAGAAGGTGTCTGGTGGCCAAATTACATCAGGTAGGGAGTCTTTTCATGTGGTTTCTTTTAAAAATGTTATTAGATAGTAACATAATTTGTATTCTCTGTAAAGTTTCTGAATTAAGCAATTCAAGCTAAGTATTATTATTTATTTAGTCAACTCTTTTCTCCAAAATAACTTAAAATGTTTGGTAAGCTTTTTTACTGGAATAACAGAGGGTAAGTACTTTGATCGAAGGTATTTGCGAACGATTATAGGGGGCAGGCATTCAAACCCAGGTCTTTCAATTACAAGGCAGTGGCTTGATCTCCTACATGGTGGCTTGGAACTGGCGACTATTACAGTACATCGTGAGTTTGTTAACCATCAGAGCAGTGGTTCGCAACCTTCATCCTTGCGCACCCCTGAGGTCCAGTACACTTGGCGTCTCAGTGCCTGGGCTGTGAGGTCACATGTGGGCTTGAATCCAACTTAGTCGGTATTCTTTCCTTGTAAGTTTGGATTACCCCCCAGCTCTGGTTTCAGGTGGATTGGTGACTCAAAACTGTCCTTAATGTATGTTTGTAAGTGAATGAATGTGTATGATTGACCTGTCATAGTATGGCCTACTGTCCAGGGTGTATCCCTCTTCACACCCGATACTTCACTCTGAAGTACCCCAACCGTCTGTCAGTTCTGGTGGATGATAATAATAATAATAATAATAATAATAATAATAATAATAAATAAATGAATGTGGCAGAACTGATTGCAGTATCTGGTTCTCTATCTTATCCCGGTTCAGGTGGTGCTGCAGAGCTGTCAGGCATGGTTGGCGCTGGAGATGAAGTTCTGGCCGTTAACGGCCGGCCACTGCAAGGACTCATGCACCACGATGCCTGGAACGTTATCAAGACGGTTTCTGATGGTGTGGTGCAGTTAGTCATACGAAAACCCAGGACTTCAGTGTGACCGTGAGAGCGTGTGGAGTGAACAGGAGCAAGAACTTACAAGAGTTTCCAGTGTAGTAAACCCAGAGAGGAGACGAGAAGCTTTTGAGAACATCAGTGCTGGTGAATTACAATATGAGTGGTTCACTTTTGGTCCTAGTAAAGAAAGTGAAAACTGCTTTGTCCAACATTTCAGAAACTAGTAACGACCAAAAGTGGGTATGACTGACCTGTTATCCATTGGCTTCTCGACCTGGCCTACCCTGCCTCACACCCTGGGGCTTCAAGGATGGACTCTGAACGACTGCATCCTGGTCCTTTACAGGTAGTTATCAGTAATGGATGGATGACAGTTATAATATCAGCCATTGTATAGTTACGGTGAGGTGCGATGTCATTTGTAAAGTATAATCATGGTGATGCCTTGTTTAGTGCTCTTTTTTTTTTAATGCTGACCTTGTGGTCGCTGTGGACAGTCTGGTCACTCAGCTGGTCAGTGGGGTTACTGTGTATGCTGGATGTTGGTCTCAGTTAGGGTGGTCACCAGATCATAAGACTTTAGTATTGGGCTCACCTTAACCATTTCTTACTTGAAACACTCATATGTAAATATTACAGACCCAACAATCTGGGGAATGTGGAAATACTGATATGCCAGTGTAAAAGTTTATTTAAGCTCATTTTGTGTACTTATTTTCTGGAACTTGTTTATGCGTGTTTATTGCGTTTTTGTTTAATAAACACATGGATCAATAGCTTTGTAAAATAAAATATGAACAAAATATTTCTATTAATACTAACGTTTGCAATTTAGAGAATAATCTGCTGTTTTTTTTAAATCAACAATACATATCTGAACAGATGAAAATTATATGTCCCATATATTGTTTTTAAACAGAGCTGAGTTTTAGAAGTCTGTAGTCATAGAGAAAATATTTTGATGGTTTTAAGGTACTGTTAGGTACTATTTTGCATTGCTCTCCATAAGCGTGTGTTATAAAAATGAATTTACAGTTGCTTCATAAATGATGTGAAATCTGTTGGACATGATGCCAATTCAGTGTTTTGCATTGAATGTAAAGTGTACAGTCCTAACCTTTAGTTTTTTGAGAACCACCAACATCAAAGTTCTCAAAAGAGGACTGTTGGAGAAATTAAATATGGATTTTACTGTAATGGCACTACCAAGCATTATATTCCTAAGTAAGCAGAAATATATTGTACCATGTAAATTATGTAAATCCTTGTGTGTAAATTAAATTCAATAACATTATTAAATATTTAATTTTCAAATGTTCATTTTGAATTACAATTTTAAGGTGTTTATTTTAATGTTTTTTTTTTAAATTTTGTATTGGAATATTTAGTGAAAGAAAATGTTGTTGGTACAGAAATTGGTATAGAGTGTGAATTTTAAGGACGTTGATTTGTAAAACTGTAGGCCATAATTTAAAGGTTTGGGGTTAAATTTCACTTCAGTTATGTACACATCTGATGAAATTTGTACACTTTATCCTATGATTAAATATTTGGTATTTAAAGTCAGTTTAATTATGTAAATGTTAAATTGCACAATACTCAAATGATTATAGAAGACTTAATTTAAATTCTAAAATGATGATCTGCTGTCAGTATAAATTATAAATGAGAAATAAAGGAAGTTGTTTCATCGATCAATAGATGTTCAACTATGTGTTTGCGTTTTTGATCAACATGTGGCACTGCTGATCGCAGAAATTTGTACTACCATTGAGCCAGTTTATTTTCATACTTTCAATGCATTTTCTTAGATGAACTTTAAGAAAACGCAAAAGTGTTATATACTTGTAAACTAGAATTGCAGCTTTTTTGTTGTGCCTGACAGAAATTAAACATAAATGTAAAACTAAAGAGTGAAAAGATGCGATTATTTCCAGTCCAAAATAGGTACTTGAAATTAGTTCCAGAATTCTATACTAATACAAAACCAGATTCAGATTATTTTAATATAATTCTGAAGACATCTAAATACTTTATTTCATTTAAACATCGTACACAATTAATTCTAAAGAAGTGGAAAAAATATCATTTAAACATAGATTAATATGATGTTACAACACAACAGAATGAGAAAATCATTGGGGGTCTATACCTCTCAAGTAACATTTCTGAATAAGTTTCATAGTAGTGCAGCTTCTTTCATGACACTGTGCCAGTTTGTGGAGAAAAGCAACATAAAAATGAACTGAACTAAAACTGAACTGATTGACAGAAGTGGACTAAGTCTGTAAACACTGTATTAACATCACTAAAGACAGGAATTAAAAAGAAATTATAAATTGTAATGAAAACTTTAGTACAATCTATGCACTCTATAGCAAATTTCTGATTCTGTCCTGTTATAAAATGTGCAAAATTTACGAAGGTAAATAAATATAACATTTTTAAAACTTAATTTTGAATCTTTTTTGAGTGCCATCTGGTGGATTTGCTCAAGCTTGGTCTATGCAGTGCACACTATAATAAAATTAAACGTCAGATTTTAGCCAACCTACTGTACACACAACAAATCACACTTTAATGTTGTTAATAATAATAATAATAATAATGACCACAGCCATGCCACCCACCCTTAGTAACCTGGTTATTTTTATAACTTTTTAGCCTTTGCTGTTTTATTCAGATTCACCAGTAAGCTTAAATTATATTAAAGACATGAGATCTGAACACCAGCAAGGTCCCATAAAAAGTACATTCATAATCTAAAATTCCCAAAGAACACAATTTTGAATCCATTTTAAAATTTGATATTTGATTATCGGAAAGGAATTTGTACCAACTGCCCACACAACTTTCAATCTCAGTCTAAAATAGCTGAAGAATTAAGGTTCTGAATAATGATTGTATCTCCATTTGGATTAATTTCGAACCTTTAACAATGCCTTTCCTTAATATAAAAAAAGAGCTTTTACAAAGCCTGTAATTTTATTATGCAAAAATATATATTAAGACGTTTTTGCTCAGAGCTCTAGGTCCTGGAAACACCACCTGATAAGACCTAAAAGCACAATCTGTAACTACATACCGTGCACAGTACAGCATAATTTCACACACGCACATATAAACTGAGAGTGTTGCTGTGTTTCTTTATAAAAGGAATAGTAAAATTTACACCGTGTTTTCTCCTTCAGTGTGTCTGCAGTGAATCCTTGCACACAAGGAAAAAAGTGACACATCATCCATGGATTCACATGTCATCCCAGTCTCCGGCCACTTTACAAATCTGTTGGAGCTGAGCGCTAACAAAAGGAGCGACAGACCCTCAGCTGAAAGGTCAACAAAAACAGTGCACACAATGGACGGCCTTTACACCCCAGCCAACTGTAAACCGTCCTCCCAGCTGCAGATTAAAGCCAGATTTGTTCTACCACCATGTTAGTGACTGACAATACAGCTCATATGGAACACTGGTATGGGGTGTAGAAGGCCTTAACTCACTTGGAATGAGGCTTAACTGGATTTTAAAAAAGAAATAAAAACGTGGCCAAGGACACTGTCGCTCCAGGAGTGCACAGTGTAAGAGCACTGCTCACAGGTCAGGCACAGATGCTAATAAATCCCTTTGGCTTTCAGTTCTTCTTGTACTCGGCTCAGGTAATCTGGGTCAGGGTAACCATAGCTACAGTGCGGGGGGGGGGGGGGGGGGGGGGGANCCTGATAAACAGGCCCATCCGAGGGGGAGAGGGGGGGGGGGGGGGGGGGGGGGGGGGGGGGGGGTTGGAAGAGGAAAAAAGTTTTTACTTCAAATAAACTCAGCTGGACCACTCCATTGTCAGTACAGACTGCCTCCATATCACAGTCGATTTGTAGCTAATTTCAGTTTGCTGCTAAGCAAAGGCCACCTGTGTTTATGCCTCCACACAATAGATGACAGTAAAATGTTCCCAAAGTGAATAGAGCGAACCTTAGTTCAGTGTTGGCCATCGATAACACAAGTTTACGGTATAACATCAGTCAAGAAGTGCCACTGAATAGGAATTTGTGCATATTTATTTTCATTTATTCTAAAGTAGCTCAAACTTAATCAAATATTAAAATAAAATGTCTTACAACAGATTTTAAAATTATTACAGCTATATCCAAGACTTTCCCAGAACCTACAGCACTGTGCAAACATCTTAGGCATGCAACTTCAAGGTGTGTTGAGAAGTACAGGTAGATTCTTATCTACCATCAGGGAGGTTTCTGGTTGGTCCCAATTCATTCCGCAGCCTGAGAATGACCTCAAACATCCAATCTCAGTCATACAGAACTGTCTTCAGCAAAAAGAAGGAATCCTGCAACAGATGGTGTGGTCCCCACAGAGCCCTGATCTCAACATGATCATTCAGTCTGGGAGGACATGCAGAGACAGTCAAAGTGTGCAGAAGAACTGTGGCCAGTTCCTCAAAATGTTTGGAAGAACCTACCAACCTCTACCTTAAACTGCATGCAAGTTTGCATAAGAGAATTGATGGTGTTTTAAAGGCAAAGGGTGGTCCCACCAAATATTGATCTGATTGAGGTTTTTTTTGTCTACTGCACTTTTTAGAAGGTTTATCAATTAATAAGTATTCATGGCATTATTTTTGGAACCATCTTCGCTTTATAGCATTTTTCCCACAGGTGCCTAAGACTTTTGCACAGTACTGTATCCTGCAGTGTAAGTGAATCAAAGGAGGTCTATATTGTTAAGCTTTTGCTGACCGACAGTGGAAGCTGTGACTTTGCAGTTACCAACACATCGACTGCAGGTTTATAAGCTGAGGAGCCAGTGTACATACGTACATACAACACCTATAAAAAGTATTCAGAAAGTACGGAACTCGGAATTTTTGCTAGTCAGCTGAAATCACTCTATAGTGTCAAAGCGGAAAAAAATACAGGTTATTTTTTTCTAAACTAAAAGTCCATGGCTGGGGTGAATACTTTTTAACAGGCACTGTACCTAGAGGTTGCAGAAAACTGCATTAGAAGTGGCAGCCAAACTTTGCTGTGTTACACTTACTTGGTGGGTCCACCTTCCCGAGATGTCTTGTGGTGGATGTCATTCCATGTGACCACATTATTCCTGCCAGTAGAAGATGATGATCCAATGGTGAAAATGAGCCTCTGGTCGAAGGCCCTTTTTAGGAGCTTGGCCACCTTTCTGCCCTCTGGCGAGTTTGGGAGGAAAGCAACACGGGAGGCGCCTTCGTAGCTGTGGCCCGGACTGGGGTGCTCCTCCTGAAAAACACAAGAACACCAGCACTAAGTTAGAGAACTCACTTCGTTTGAAGGTTGCCAGTCCCTAGAAGACACCTGCTGTATAACCCTGAGGCGAGGTACTTCACCAAGTGTGCACGTGTCAAATTTGAAGATGCTTAACAATAATAACAATGACAATAAAGATATGAACAAACTATCAAGACATATTCAGATTCTAATATATGGCAGGGAGTGTTACGCATTGTGTGCTACTTCCAGTAAAATGAGACACACTAACTTTACAGAAAGTATAACAAAAATACATATGCTTAAAGAAGATATATGCTTTAAACTTGTTCATAAAGATCAGCAAAATACATAACTCAACATATTAACATGATTGGTGTGAAAAAGATCATTGAGAACTCACTTTCCTCAGTGTAAAATGCAAGTACTTACTCCTTGAATACCACTTGGTATTTTGTACCGGATTATGATGGAGCCATACATGGGATATCCTGGCAAAGGGACTTTTGAAGTCGACATCTCCATAGTGCCATTTTGAGGCTGTGTTCCTTGCAGCTGACCATAGACAACCCCACAAACTGGACAGATAGGTTTGGAATCGAACGCCTTTTTCAAGCAACCTTGGCAAAATGAGTGCTGACAACGGGCCAGAGTCTTCATGTGGGTCTTCTTCATGACATCCAGGCAAATGGGACAGCTCTGTTCCTCCACCTTCTGCTCAGCTTCCTTTGCTGAGACACCTGGCATCTCAGAGTATCTCCTCCGTGGTGGGTGGCCCTCAGGTCTCATGACCCTTTGAGAGCTTGCCATTCCATTCTTTAAGAACTGCTCGAACCACATTAGGTCTGCGTAGTTTCCAGTCACCATGATACAGCTATTCCCTGTCTGTGAAGGTGGAGAGTCTGAGATCAGAAGCTCTGGAAACCTAGACTTTATGTCCTTGTGTTGCTGCAAGAGTGTCGGCTCTACATCAAAAATTTTTCTTTGAAGGTTTGTTGCAATTTTTTGGTAGAATGCTATGAATCTCTCTCTTGCATTATGACACTGGAGCTCATCGTGCTGTGGGTCCATAAGCTGAAAGTCAACAAGCACTTTGCCATGGATTCGCCTCACCTGCACAAAAACCACATTCCCTCCAATCTTATCAAGCTCCTCAAAGCATTTCAGCTCAATATAAGACATGACTGAGTCAGCAACCTCCACAGGCCTCACTCGCCCCAGCAAACGGTTGCTCTCATGACTTTGCTTTTCATATTTCGCATTGTAAGTGTGTGGCCTTTTAAGGATGGAGATTTCATAAAACAGTCGTTCAAGCTCCTCAAAAGAACCTTGGGTTTCATAACAAGTTTCACTCAGCCGTTTCGCTTTCAAAGACCTTTTATTCAGCAGGTCAATAACTTTCTCTCTTTCTTTAAATGTTGATACGTCAATAGTGAGAGTCACATTAGAAAAAACCTGCAGGAAAACACAAACCAGACAGTGTGAAATAAGTCAAAAAAGCATTTCTTGTGGTTATCGAGTAACGGGAGAATTATGTTGGCTGAAATGATTTAATTCTACGGATAGACCAGTTCAGTAATAACTACAATGAATATCTGTTTAACAGTGTGACAAAAAGTAAAGTAAAAAGTATGGTAACTTGAAAAGACACCTGAAAGGATTTTTAATATTACTGCTATTATTATTAACAGTAATTCAGTTAAAGCCTTTGTCCAATGTGACATACAATATTAGATAACCAACTTACACATTTATACAGCTGGCTCATTTTTTTGGAGCAGCTTAGGAAAAGCATTGTGACAAAGGGCACTATAGCAGAAGGTGGGAGGCAAAGAAATCATTTTCAGAATGTAACCTGACAGCCCGAAATACCATGTTACCCCGGGAATAATTTTCTTTGTTTTACACTGCATTTATTTATTTAGCTGACACTTTTCTTCAAAACTACTTACAGTGACACCCGTTTATACAATCGGGTAAATCTCACGGTATCAGTGCAGGGCAAGTACAGCACGGGAGAACGGGAGATACCACGGCTAGAAGTGGCGCTCGAACCCCTGACCGTTCCTGCGCAATGTACATCTGCAGAACCAAGCGACAAATCTACGACACATGACTACTCTTTTCATAAATCCATTAACTTAAATCGGCCGTGCACAGTCGGACGAATTATCGTGTTAAGCAAACTTCATTTTTTAAATCACTGTATTGACAAGAAGAAAGACAAGTATGAACAAATGCCCGTCCGCATTCAGTAAATCTCAAAAAGGTTTGATACTTGTTAGATATGAGTAGAATTCGGCTCCGGAACGCCGCGAGGCTGATCAGGATGAAGGATAATGGATGCATGTAACGGCATCTTTTTAAAGTAGCTTTCACGCCATTACCTGCGTCCTTTAGACTTGTATGTTATTGAAAACAAACGAACAAACCTCACGCGAAGGCGAGCTCGCCGCGTCCATAGCTCAGCTGCGGCGAAGAAACACATTGAGACCGTTGCTAAGAAAACATCAATAAACTTGTAAATCAGTCTAACTATTGAACTGGGTCGCACAGGGACGCGCGCTGATTGGCTCATCCGCAGCGCGGTCAAGTTCGGTGGAGGCGCACGGAACTTTCGCTATCGCTTCGTGGCGGGAAGAGGCAGCGTGAGGGGGCGGGTCGCCGACGCCTTTGGCGCAAACGACGTGCTGCGAATATGTGCGTCAAAGCGAGTACAGCTGTCTGCGCAGTTCTGACCCCTAACCGTATGTGTTTATTTGTCAGTCACCCGCTTATGCGCGAGTCCGGTCGAAATCCGGAGCCGGTTGCTCTAAATGCGGGGTGAGAAGAAGTTTACACGCAGGATCGAGTGTTATGGTGATTCAGCCCTGAAGATAATTTTTGTATTGAAAGAAATCATGTCACTGACTTGAAGATCAAGTGAACGCAATGAGCGAATACTGTGTTTGCACAGAAATGACGGTGACTGAGAATATGTGTGCACATTGACGCTCTCTGAGCCACTTCGCATGTGAAATGGGGGAAAATATGAGTAAATCAACGCATTTCGTTTGTGCCAAAAACAAACGTATAAACTGAATACTTCACAATAACCTTTAACGGCCCTTGTGGAAAAACCGCCTCTGCTCGGTTTGTCCTGTAGAGGGCAGAATCGGACCGAATTAACATATCGACACCAGATGCACTTCTGGTACGTGACCACTAGGTGGCAGTGGGAATCCTCGGAAATTCTATAGCCCGGAAATATTGTAGTACAGTAATATGAAATAAACTCTTTCCCCCCCAGAATTACACCTGCCTGTTATATGTGACCCCGTTACTTGACAAGCTTTAGAGTTTAGTTCCTGATGTCAGAGAGGTCCAGCAGGGTGCGAGACAATCATTCAAACGTTCTTGCTCAAAAAAAAGAAAAAAGAAGGCGTAAAATCCACGCAGTACTTTAAGATTTGATTAAAAATAAGTGTTTCACCGTACATGTACAAACAGACACGCACATCAGGAACATGGGGCGATTCCTTTTCGGCTGAGCGGTTTCCCCCCCCTTTTGGAAATGCCTGACAATGGAGACCACAGACAGGCGGCCATATGTAAATCCTGCTTTTTACCGACAGTTTCCTATTATGCTCTTAATGATACGGTGCTGTGAGAAAGTTAAAATTAATGATAAGGTGCTCGAGTGGGAGCGGAACAGCGCCTTTCAAACGGTTCAGTGTTCAACACAAGCGGCCACCTGCAACACAGTCGCCTGAAACCTTCACATTAACAGCCCTTCTTTCAAATGACAGCAGGAAGATACAAAAACCCCGCGTTCAAACGTGGAAACACATGTTTAAATTTGGAAGCGGCGCTGAAGACCACAAAAGGTACGATACGGAAATGCGACTTTACCATCTATCTTCTTACGGATAAAAATCAGATTATTTCAGCATGCCAAATATATATATATATATATATATATATATATATATATATATATATATATATATATATATACACATTAAAAGGGGCTATAATTCAGAATACTTACAGTCCTCCGAATTGGTTCGTTAAATCCTATTGATTATTTTCAGTTGTGTTTCGCATTTTTTTGGTACAATTTCATTGGCATCAATAAATGATAGATGTGCAACTGCAAACACCGAGCACCTTCTCCCGACGTGACGTTTTTCCGTCCAAACATTTAACGGTCTTACGTTAGTCGTTTTTATGTATGAAAATCCTTTTTTGGTTTATTGCAACCTTGCTGTCAGAAAACGAAGCAGGTTAAAGACTGGACCAAATATATGAAAATATGTTTTTGATGAAGGGAAACAATAACATTTCCAACGCGTGTCAGGTTGGCTTTATCCATCTCCTGTGACGGCATTATTTTGAAGTGCACGTTTGGCGAGTAATATTTAGATCCTTTATAAGTTCTGTTGTTTATTTACAAGTCGCTAATATATCATTATATATATATATATAAAATCAATATATCATCGTTAATATATCACTAAAACATGTTGGATAGCGTATATGCAAAATAAATACATGTCAAATAAACACGCAGCTTGGGCTGGTGAAAAACGATCTGTGACGTTTTGTTAATATTAAATATTAGATTTTATCTGTAAAATGTATATCCTCATATGAGGGCATGTTTTCTTGCTTGCTATGTAAGGAAATTATACTTTTCTTACCTGACATTTTGCCTTTCAAATTCTAATTATTTAAATAGCATAAAATTGATATTAAAATTTATATTATGTAGTCTTTTACTTTAACAGTATAATTTCACACAGTTCAGTAAATTTAAGCGTGTAGGGACTGAAATCAATTTGCCTGTCTTCTTAATAGTTTGCTTAATACCTCTGATGTGGAAAAACTCCACGTCTCGCCGTCCCTGTAAATATGAAACATGTTTCTAACTCCTGTGATGCCAAGTTTGCTCCATGTTGGCTCACAGAAAAAAACTCATTTGGGATATTTTAATAAACGCGATCCGGTGTCTTTTCCGTGTATGTCAATAGAAAAGAAAATCGACCCGACAAAGATGACGATACAAATGGCAGCTTTGATTTTATAATAAAACAGTGTAGTTTTATTCATTGTCCAGATAACTACTGAAATAGTCATGTCCCGAGATACGCCGATTCGACTTATGACAATCCGACAGTTAGACAGTTGGAAGGATCGCTCAGGTTCAGCACGACTGAATTTGGATTTCGCGCCTCCCGACAGCTGAGCAGCGCAAGACTTTTACATTCACGTTTCTTTTCCGAAGCGATACAGGAATTTATTTGGCTGCCACCTTTAAGAAGGTCACTTAGGCTACAGCGATAGACACAGTACAGTGAAAACATTCAGTTCAGTTCATGCTTATAGTGCGATCTTCTCACTGACACATTTTCACTGTGCTGCAGAACAACACACACACACACACACACACATTGCAGGCAATATAGAACAATTCAGAATCGTCAGTCTACCTGAGACACATGTCTTTGGACTGTGGGGGGAAAAAACCTGTGTGAAGTGTATTATGCACTGAAGGGAAACGGATTTATTATGCTGATATGACAAGCGACCTTAACTTGACTTAACTAAGCCCGTTTGAGAGGGATTTGGTGATTTCTTTACCGGAGGTGAGATACTTTTGTCGGTGGAAACTTTTACTATTCAGGCTAATGCTCATTAAGTTTTTCACTTGTGAGAGTTCACTTTACATCATTTTTTCACTTTCATAAGGCAGCTAAGGCGGTAATTCCACCGAAATGGTTGTAATATGCATATATTGTCGCACTATCGACCTACACTGATAGTTTTTGTTCGGAAATGTAGTAATATTATCTGCGATGGACAGGATACAGCGGATAAGGACAATGGATGAAGCTGAATGTTAGGATCCGCGTCGGGGTTAGTCCATCCCAGGGGGGCAACACACCCGCACTGCACAATTTATACTCAACATTTAACTTGAAACACGTTTTTGGACTGTGAAAGGAAACCGGAGCATACCCACGTAAACACGGGAGACACGCAAACTCCACCCAGACTGAGCTGGATTCGAACCCACACCCACACAGCTCTTCTTTTGTTCTCGTTGTTACGGATGAGCCCTAGTCGCTCCCCCGTGGTTCGCGTCACCTCTTCCGTAACTGCGACCCAACATTTCAGCCAAAATTCGGTCCGTTTTTTGTGATTTAAAAATATGTGCTTTTTTTATCGGGCTTTCGTCGATAAAAGAGCTGGTGTGTGTGTGTGTGTGTGTGTTAGAATAAGAGCAAAAAAGGCCATCCGCGCGGATTAAGCAGTGAAAGTATTACTGGGAATCGGATTGAGGAGATCTGGGCATCTGTCAAATGCAGCCAATAGATGTTTACATTAGTGATATTGAACATTGAAGTAAGAAAGAGCGCCAGATCGACTGAGGATTGAGTACACTTCCTAATCTGATTCATAATCTCAACCATAATCTGGTGAGGAGAATGCAAGGATTGGAGGCCCCCTGCAGAGGTGACACAAACAGTCCGGATTCGGGGTTCCTCACACGTGACCGCAGCCTCACCTTCAGCACGTTTCTCTTTTATTATGGGTGTGAAGTTTATTGTGCCACAGCTGTTTCTCCTACTCATCCCCGTGGAACATTTCTTTAACACGTAGTGTCCTGGTGTATTTTCATTAAAATATCTTGCGTCTGCTGGATTGAAAAAATGGAGTTTTGTGTTCAAGTGTGACGTCAATTCCTTCTCATCTTCTTGATAATGGTGAAGAAACAAAACGACCAAAAGGGGAGTCATATAAATTGTGAAACACTTAAATATTCTGTTCAAACTGTGTGTCCTGTTCTGCTTCTGTGATGATCAGTGATGATGAAGGATTATTCACAGTTGTTGACTCAGCAGAACCTTTTCTCCAAAGCGGTGTTCAGCTTGGTAACCAAAAGTCCATTTTACAACACAGAACTTTTGTTGAGGTTGTAGCAGCGGTTATAGGTGACAACAGTAATTGATACCTGGCGTTGGACAGCGATGATCAGCAATAGCTGGACATAGTGAGCAAGATTTAATGTCAGTGATGTTAGTGATGATCAGTCTGGAACAGTGAAGATCAGTGATGATGAGATGTGAGGAATGATGATCAGTAGTAGCTGGTGATGATTCCTGAAGGTCAGTGATGGTCAACATGATCAGTGGTGGTCACTGCTGATGAGAAATGGTCAGAGATGATCACTTTCTCTTGACTGTGGACTGTTTCTGTGTAAACACACACTGAGACAAAGCTCCTGGGTGGGCTATTTTACACCAATGAAATATGAATATCCATATTCTGTTAATACCACACTCAGCTAGAGTATTGTTCTTACACTGGCTTTGGAGCATCACTGTCTGCAGTTACCGCAGGGAGTCTGATGTCTGCAGATTTTATACAATATTATGATAGCATTTTACATCTAGAAATACACACAGTAAGCTGCTGAATTTTTTTATGGTAAAAGTACTCAGGTATACTTTCATTTGAGTTGTTACTCAAACACAGATAAGTTTACCTAGTTAAGAATTAAATGTGTGATTTTTGATAAAATAAGGAATATTTTGAAAAGTTAAAGAAGTGCCTTTTTCTCGGTTTTAACAGTAAAAAGGAAGGAAAACAGGAGGAAACAGTGAGTGGTCTCCCCCGTGCAGAAGTCCATTGCAGGACCGCAGAAATGGATCAAAAGAGACAGTCATAACAGTGGTGTCAGTTAAATGCGAACTACTAGCAGATTAAAAATGTTTGAAACATTCCTTAGCCATGCAAGGTGACTTTGCACTTGAAGGACATGGGTTTGAATCCCACCCACCTGCTGTAGTACCTTAATGAAGCTACTTTTCTTGAAGTGATATTGTAAAACTTATCAGCTGTACAAAGGAGTAAATAACTGTAGTAGAAAAACCCAACATTGTAGGCGGCTTTGGGGAGAAGTGTTGGCTGAATGAATAAATAATTGTAATAAACTGAAAAAATCATTATAACAAGCACAGTTACAGAAACACAACAGACTATGACTAAGTGCTCCTATCAGTAATGGGACTGGAGTTCTGGGCCTTCTGTCTGTGTTACTGGCAGGAGGGCAAATATGGAGATGAACACCACTGTGGAAGATACAGCAGCTTTGGGATTGTTTGTATTCTACATAATAGTTTACATAAAATGCAGCAAGCGGTTGGTAGCAGCATTTCACATCTTCAGAGAACATGTAGAGAAGAAATCCAAACTGAGCAGTAAATGCTTTCAAATGCTAAGATGGACGCTTGACAAAGTTTACTGTGCTATCATATTTGACACTGGTGGTGGTGGTGGTGGGGGGGCAGGTAAAGGCTGCATCTGGTTACAGCTACACTCAAAAAGTCAGAATCAATTCAGTCATCTCTAAAATAACCACATGTGGCCCATAGTGATTGTATTCCAGGGGGTACACAGTCCCAAAAGAATAAATTGTCCTCACATTGATCAATCGTATTCAATAAATGAAAAATGTTGCAAAGCTCCAATGATCAAATAACAACCAAGGTCACTTGTACTCTCTAGCACTATTTGTTATGACAATGTAAATAATCTGAGCCAAAACAAAAAGCCAGAGTGCAATTTCCACTGAAAAATGTACTTGATTATGTTTTATATATTATGTCTATTCATTATGTTCAGCAGGGCCATGCAGTCTATCAAGCAAGTAAATATTTTTTATCAGTTGAATGTAGCACTGCCCTTTGGAGCTTCTAACCTGCTTATGTACTGTTTCTGTCCCCCTCCTCAAATTTGATTATAGACCGAAACAGAACATAATCCTCAACAAGAGAGAAAATTCAGTGCTGTCTATCTTGGGAGATTTTTTTTTCCTAAATAAAACACTAGACTGGCACTTAGAAGGACAGAAATGGAGACCAAAGAATTACCAGAGAACTGGCCTGCTCCAGCCACACCGAGCAGGTACTCATACAGACTCCGAGCAATTTTGCTTTTCTGCTGTTTTTTCTTTCAAATGCACTTAAAAACTTGTTCATTTATAATTATTTGGCAGCTATATTTGGCCTCTAATCTTCATTCTTCCTCACAATGCAAGGCCTTGTTTTGCTTACTGCCTTTCTCATCGTGGTGAAATCATTGTGTAAATTTTCAGCTCGAAGACCTTTCTGAACTTAAGCAAGTTTATGGAAGCCGAACTGACAGATCAACAGAGATGGTCTCACTTCCTTGCAGTACGATTTGTTTAAACCGGATTCCTAGACAGGCTGAGATGGAACTGGACAAGCTGTGATGGGAATTTGGCTGTCTGTAAATAATAACAACTGAAAGTGTGGTAACTAAGATTTTATTTATAAGCATTAATTTCTTCCAGAGATGCTGAGTGGGTGCGAAAAAGACTGCAAACTCCATTAGCATATATCTTACACATATTGCATTAGAGGTTTTTTTTCATTATTTTCTTTATAGCCGTCAAAGGTGAATTATGTTGATAAATAATCAGCTATACGATGATTTACCACTTTGTACGGCAGGGAATTCTTACAATATCGATTTTGTATAAATACCGTGATCAAGGGTACTACAGCAGCAGTGCAATTGGAACCCTACATCTTCAGACTGCAGTGTGTCCTCACTACTACCCTACTTGCCACCCATTTGATCTCTATAATCTGTTATAAATTATAAATATAATTTGTGCTTCCAAAACTCACAGCACAACATACTCTGGGTTTTGGTATATCCAATTTACGGAAATGCACCAAATTACTCCCCTCTCCCTCCAGGGACTTACAGTTTTCAGAAATAAGCAGCTGGAAGGTTAGATTTCACCTCAGGACTTACACTAGTGGTCTTTCATACTTGGCTGAAAATAAATGTTTGAAATGAAAAATAAAGCAGGTACACTACATGGTGGCTCCTAAAATAATTAAATTTTATATTCACCAGATTAATCAGCCTTCTGATTCAAAGGGGTTTTCATCTTGATAGAAAGGATGTGGTGCTTTGATGGTAATGAGAACACTCATTCAAAGACATCAGCATCAGAGCCACTGCTTTAAGGTGACAAAATGACACCGTGACGAATGCCTTGTTTGCATTAGAGGAACTGCAAAATGTAAGGAAAAACTCATATGCATGCTCTCAACCAGACAGCAGTCCTCCATGATGAATGCGGCCTCGTCCGATGACAAGCTTGGAGCAAGGAAGAGATAGTTACCACGGTTACAATATAAACTCCATAAATAAACCGTCTACACCTTTGCCCTTGCTGTATCTGAGGTAAGTTAAAACATAAATGAGTGTCAAGCACAGGAATTAACTTTTTCTCAGCCTTCTGCGCATTTTATCGTTCAGCAGTGCATAAAGGTATCAAGGATGACAAATGGACAGACGTGTGACCCAAAGACCTGAAGAATGGTTGAGCTCTCTCGGCTGCTGTGGACATTCTTTAGTTCAACTCTTACACGTTACTGAGATTTAACTTGGTTTAATTTACAGTCTGAATGCATAAATATCCATCATTGCTGAAAGAGCTGAATGTTCATTATTTTAGGCCATTGTGAATAAAAGTCAAACAATTTTGCGCACAGTTGCGGTATTTTGGGTGTAGATTTGATTCTTCATTTTCAGCAGCTTGTGCTTCCTCTGTTGCGAAGCTTGTCAGTATCTGAAAAAACTGATATTTTGCCTGTCAACGTATCTAAATACCAAAATCTCAAATGAACAAATATGTGTTTAATCATGACAGTATTGATTTTCTTGCTGGGGGAAGAGATCAGGTGCCAAAGTAAAAGATGTCAGCACTGAGATCAACGCACATCCACCACTTACGGCAATTATTGAGGTTCTGCTCTACACTTCTTTTCAGCTTTTACAAAAACTCTCTGATGACAGGCACTACTATTAAGGTTAAATTATTTGAATTCTTGGTCCCACGTGTAACCCCTCCATTATGAATAACTCCTTGCCAAGTGCAGGGTCACGGTGGTCCGCAGCCTATCCTGCAAACACAGGGCCATGAATAGGACTGAAGTCCATCACGGGGCAGTCACACACACTTATTCACGTTAAGGGTAATTTGGAGTCACCAGTTCATCTGGTTTGTTTTTGAACTGTGGGAGGAAACCAGAGCATCCAGAGGAAGCCTACATGAACAAGGAGCGAACATGCTCAGACTGAACGAGATTTGAATCCAGGTCCAAGGTCACAGTCCAGGAGCTGTCCACAGTCCACCGTGACACACACCACCTGCCGTGAAGTGTTAAAACAAATGTTCAGTCTAAATCACTGATTCAAAAACTTTACATTCACGTGTGACCTCTATCATAAGGAGGTTGCGATGTACAAAACAAATTTTTGGTAGCTGTTAAAATACAAAACACCTTCATTTAGCTTCTCACTGGTGTTTAGTATCCTTTGTTTAACCACTTGAGTTCTTTTCACTTGAACAATATGCAGAGATTAAGACCAAAGTTGTTTTAGTGCAAATTTCTGGAAATAATCACAATAATGTGGCTACTGACAGTCTGTGTGTCTCAGATGTGTGCTGTAGCCAACAGCCAAGAACAGAGTTCTCTGGGTATTGTTCACACTGGTCAGTCTTCAGCTGTCTGCCACCAGACTGAAGACAGGGTCAAAGGAAGGATTAAACTGTGTCCCCATGCAGTCTGACTTCCTTTTTTACAAGTATGATGCTGTGTGCTTCAAATGGGATTTTTCTTTCCACAGAGCAACAATAAAAACTTGTCAGGTCAGATCATGTAAATTTCAGTTTGAAGTGTATTGATTTATTCATAAGTTTAAATATTTTATAAATGTGCTTTTGCAATGTACACCAAACAGACAGACACAGCATGCAAGTTAGATTTATAGTATTTCTGTGCATTTGACTATGAAATACATAATTGTAGTTTTATTTACAAGTAAGTAGCCTTTTTGGAATTTAATGAACCTGACTGTGCAAAAACATCACTTAGGGTGAGAAATCCCTGTGTGCCAAATTTCAAGTCTGTGGCTTGAAAAAACTGTGCATAAAGAACAAACCAACAGACAGACATGCAGAGATTAAATATAACAGATGTAGAAATTATTTTACCAAGAAGCATAATTCTACTTAATTCCTATTAGAACTTTTTTTCAGATACATTAAAGCTGAAAATTCTGGGTGCAGCAATTCCCAGTTGGAAGAAAGCTAAATCTGCTGATGATCTGGACACAGTCGGTACAGACTGTAATATCATAACTGCAAATTCCCCCCTTATCATTCATAAATCGCCAGCCCTATAATCCAAATGTGGAAAATTCTGTCAAACATTTTGGCATAGCAAAATATTTGGAATACAAAAAATACTAAAGGCAACACAGTGGTGCTGCAAGTAGAACAGTTACATCACTGTTCTTGGGCTGAGGTTTGGGTCTGGCTCAGACTGCTGGAGTTGGCAGGTTTGTTCAGATTTCTTCCAGATGCTCCGGTTGCCTCCCACACTCGTACATTACGAGTGAATTGTTCACACTAAATTTGCCATTGTGTGTCTGTGTGTGTGTGTGTGTGAGACTGCCCTGTGTCGGACTGGTATCCCATCCAGTTTATACCGTCTCTCATGCATCGTACTTCCAACACAGGCTCCCTACCACCTTGACACTGCACTCGGCAAGCTGCTAATGACCATCAATGAGTGCAAATACAAATTCTGTCAGCTACATTCTGAATATTTTTACAACTGTGGTTTAAATGTATCCTTATAAAATTACTGCATGCTATTAATTTCCTGACATATATTGGTTATTTTTACTGGTGCCTTCCACCCTCCCACACTAGGTGTAGCCCCTCCTGCAGGGGCTTTTTTATACTGACTGTTACTGAGAAAAAAAATGCAGCGGTAACACTTTGTGAGTCCAGTGTCAGACATGGCGTCGCCTATGGCTGCCTTCAAGCGGTGCTTCTGCAGGGGAGTATTCTGGTGTGGCTGGAAACAACAGTCACATCGCATCCCTGTGACCCGGATGGTGCCTGAAACTTTAATGCTGACACAGCAGGAGGAGTCGACTAGTGCTGGGAGCTTGTCCTGAAGTGGTGACACCAGTCCCAAATCCTGTGTGTGTTGTAAGGGAGGTGTGTGGAGCACTGGGGGCATGTCTAGTGAAAAGATGGACGAAGATTGCAAACAAGAATGTTAAATCCGTAATACATTAATGAGGCTTCTGTATAAGTTATATGCCAGCTTCTACCTTGTAACCAATTCCCTAGTAAATACATATCAGCAAGGCAGCTGCGTTTTTGGTGTCAAAAGACGTCAAATCCTCAGGCTTTGACCATGTCTCTTTTTTATTGCTCCTGAACAAATCCACTTGGTGGAAACTACCTTTGGTTTACGTCCTACTTTTGGTTGATAGGTTTGATCAGGAAATGAGGTGCCATGTCTTCCAGAGGTGTAGGACATGTGCGCTGCTTTTCTTTCGCGCTTTTGCCCAGTTTGTCCCGTGCAAGTATTGCTCAGTTTGCTATGCTGTGCTCAAACTTTTGACTGGCCGTGCATTTTCCTGATATGGATCACTTATGGAAGGAACTCTCGCCAGCTCGAAAGGTGAAGCAATATCAAAATGCCCTGTTAAAAAATGTTTGTATTTTTTTTTAACTGTAATTGTTGTATTTTTGTTGTCATGTTTGTATATTTGCACCATTCCACATTGTTTCTGGCGAGACGAAAGTATAGACATTTCTCAATGAAAAAAGACTAAATTTGATGTCAGTGATCCAAATAATTCGTATCAAAAGTAGCATAAAAAAGCTGAGCTCAGTAAAACATGAATATTAATGCAAATAGGATGTGCACATGTAAACTGCATAAACTATTACTAAATGACGTCTAATATGAAGCACAGAAATGTCATGATGAACCAAAGCTTCAGTCTGCTTTCCTTCATCTCCCCAGTATGTCCAGGTTCCCGTTTTCCACGGGTGCTTGCGCTTGCACTGAATCAAGGCCCCACAGACACAAAAAAGAAGTAAAAAGGGAAGCTTTTGCTGGACATTTTATTTGATGTTTCCATGTGGGCAAAAGAGTGGAGAGGCACCTTCAAGATCAAATCCCTCATGTGCAGATAGATGAAAGGACCCTGATAAAAGTGAACTCAGCTACTTTGTCTTATCAAAGGCAATTTTGGCTCTCACACATGAGACAATGCTGGACTAAAACAAAAATTATTTACTGTTACAAAGATCACTTACTTTAAATAATTAACATTGGGGTTTTTCCATTTGTATGGAGACCTTTGCTTGAAGGGGCTCTCAAATCAATTTTACTTATTAATTTAAAATGCTGTGTTTGTTTCACTGTACACTTTGTGTTTGCCATTTAAAATGCATAAGGCAAAGTGCATGGAAATAGGATGAGGCTAAATATTAATCAAACTAGAACAGCACTTCAAAGGGGTAACCATTTTACTGGCCTGTTTTTGCATTATAATTCATGATGGAAGGAGACCATATAACAAAAGACTTGGCCAGTGTTCTTGCCAGAGATTTTTATTATTGTAAAATCAAAAAATACTCAATGGCACAGCAATAGTAAGATAATACTGTTACTTTGACATCACATTTCATTTATATAATTTATTCTCTTTTCAGTGTTATAAAGTATAACAAAGACATAAGACAGTGGTGGTCAGGAGCATCTGCTGGGAACACAGGGTGTGAAGCAGGGTAAACCCAAGGTGGGACACCAGGCCATCGCAGGGCACTCACACAACACACAGCAGCACAACCTCCTCCCTCTGTTCATCTAATATTTTTTATAATCTTCTAATTGCCATCAACATTCTAGCAAAATCACCTGACATGATTTCACTGACAGGATTCAGTTTTAATCCTGAAGTTTTTGATTTCTGTTTGCAGATTTATGCTGCAGTGAAAAAAGATCTCAAGGGGGAGATCTGCAGCAACATTCTCTGCAAGGTCTTTAAGTACCAAACTGTGAAAAGTATAGCGAGTGCAGGTGTATTTATTGAAATGAACTGGGTTTTAACATTGAAAAAGCATCACTGAAATGACAAAAAACTTTTTTTTTTGGTTGTGTCATTGCAAGCATGTAGAAATACGAGTGGAACACAGCTGCGGTTTCCAGCAAAATCCCAAAAATGTCTGTGCCGCAAACAAGCAGCACTGAACGCTACAGTGCTGCCCCTTCATGAGGAATATGAAGAAGATGAAAAGTAAAAATTATGTGACTGTGTGGTTTATCGTGATACTTTACTTAAAACTCTAAATCACTTCAGGGAAAAGTCTCCATTAACTGAATTATTAGTAATAGCATTAAAGCTGCTACTTCTATTCTGATATGATGTTTAATCAATAGTTGTGAATGGTTGAGACTCATGAGACTCATCATTGGTTGTGTTGTGGAAGAAGCATAATGTCTGCATGTTTTGCAGAAATTGCATTGTTTTGAATATTAAGCTCGCTGTATGGAAAAGGCAGTTATTATAGCAGTTTTTCATTACACAGGACCCTGTTGTATGAGGCCTGAGTGCATTTAGGGGGCTGGCAGTCCCACTCTGAAAAAATACAGTTGTCCTGACACCTAAAAGAAAGGAAGCCAGACTTGGTGGAGGCCAAGGATCTTCAAGGACTGCAGTGCCATGGAGTTAGTTAAGTGTATGTATTAATCGACTGATATGTATTTCTGTTTTAGCCAGCAGTATGGAAAATATTTTAATCTTGTTTTGTTCTGTTTATTCACTGGTGAAACGTATAATGAAATATAAATCATCAACCAAGGAAACTGTACATGTTGACTATATGTAATATTTTTGAACTCCCTGCTTTGCTAAATTTTGTTACGAAAGACTGAATGGGGAGAAAATCTCTTTGCGTCTATGAAAAATATTCCTGCAGTTTTGAACGACCAAACACACATTGTTCTACTGAGTAAAAGACGTTTTCAACTCTGACTGTAGCAGGTTGTACTCACAAGAACCTGGAAGTGAAAACATTGACTTTTGTTTTCACTCTGAAAAGAACTGCATAAACATCGCTTGTCTACAGGGTCCTGTGAATCTCCCAAATGCCAGCCTGGTAAAAGGATGCTTTTAGGCCTTCACATTAATAATGTTAACTCTCGCACTGATAATGTGTTCATTATGTGCAAGTCGACCACATATCTTGTCATAATACTGCGGAGTAAGAAATGATAATTAGACCGACTTGCAGACTGAATAATGTATTGCTTTGGTGAGAAAGCAGACTCCGTATTTCCAACTAGTTCACTAAAAGGGTGAGAAAAGGTCAGTTTTTTTCTGAGCATCGGCTAAGTTTTCTGATCAATATTTATCCATTTTTCCTGCAATGCTAACAACAGTTGTGCTCATTTGTCCAAGGAAAACCATAACAACTGTCAAGGCTACGGAGCTTTCTGTATTTCTTTGACCTCCAAGACAAATAATGTATATAAAATACCAGATGTAAGCAAGTTTATAGAAACACCTAACAGAAGAGCTTTTAAATATAACATTCACACAACTACACAACTCTACCCTCTGCCTTGCTTTTTTGACAGCTACGCTGTTATCTTATTTTCAGTACATGTGATTTAAAAAAAATAATAATAAAATGGATCAGAACAGGGTCACAAAAACATAGAGATGACATGCAGCATAACAAGGAAATGCTGTACAGTACAAAAAGAGGCATAAAAACAAAATAAATGGGGAAAAGGGTACTATTTATCAAGGGTCATGTGGCACCATAAAAGTTCCAAAAGGGTTACCAGACATTTCACAATTCAGTCAAATTATCATGCCAGTCAAATGTTAACTTTCTAATGGAAGTAACTGGATGCTTTTGTGTAATTTTCCAAAAGTAGTTTCATGAATTTTTTCCTTTAATTTATTTAGCTGACATTCTTCTGTGCAAGGAGAGTACAATGTTTCACTCAGTCATATAACCTGGTGAGTTTTACTAGAGCAAGTGAGGGTAAGTATCTTGCTCAAGTGTAGTACAACAGCAGATTCAAAGTGAACCTGGTTCCTCTGAGTGCAAGGAGGTTCTAACTGCTATTCTAGTTGCTTCTACCCTGTACTCATAGGAACAAGGTTCACCTCCTCCTACCTCCTACCATGAACAGGTAAAACAGAAGCAAAGAAAAAGGAAAGAGCCAAAGCTGCGACTCTGACTGTGACAGGTTTTGCTGCTCCGTGTGATGTTTCTGACTGGTGTGTGAGGACAGGGATTCGGTATCCAAAATAGTTCACGAGCCGATTTTGCCCTAGTTCACAAAAAAACCTTGCACGAGATTTACTGGACAGGCCTTTCAACCTCTTGCCTCCTTTTTGCTGTAAGAATCAGTGTGTGAGAGTCTCTCTCTCTCTCTCTCTCTCGCTCTCTGTTTTATAAATCTCCCAGGAAAGGGCCGTCTGTCTCATGTTATAACAAGATGTGACATGCAGTCCGTTTTAATCAGTGTTTAGAGTAGTAGTGCTGGTGAAGCTGGTGTGAAGCTCTAAGCTGCAGCTTCTAAAGTCACGGCTCCATGCCCACCTCCAAACCCCAGCAGAGGAGACATACAGCAACAGCCATAAAAAAGGACCAGAATAGTGAAGACAGGGAAATAAAACAATCTCTGTTTCTCTAGTAGGGATAAAAAGCATATCTCTTAAAGAAAGATTTAGAGTAAATCACTGGTGCCGGAAAAGAGGCAGGCCGTCTCTGGTGACCTAAATGGAATCCGCAGAGGAATACTCGAGCCACTCTCGGCTAAATGTGCTGCTCGCGTATTAATATTGTAAAAGGCCATTATGGCCCTGTAAAAACCTCAGAAGACAGATACATCAATTTGCAAGGTCTTCGCTCCGGGAAAAGAGAAACAGGGATAATTCGCCATTAAAAGGAATAGTTCATTACGCCTGCTTCCTCAGGAGCACATAAACCAGGTCCCTGGCTCACTTAAGCAGCAAATCCTCACTTCTGAAGTGAAAGGAAGCACCGCGCCTGAGAGCTTTATTATCCTATTGGCTTCTGGGACAAAGATGTTTGTTGGGGCATTAAATCCTGTCCACACGTGGTGATCAGTCAACATGAAAGAAAACTTCCTACCACGATTGCATGATAGCAAATAAATCAATTAAGACCCAAACTTTTTTTTTTTTATTGGAATGAATATTACTGCACTGATGCATATTTCATTCCCGCAGGCAGGGAAAATGCACCATTATAAATCACTTGCAGCTCTATTTAGAAGACGATTCATGGCCAGTAGGAAAGGTTATAAAAATAGACGCCTTAAAAAGTTGTTTGTTTTTATCCACATTTATGTTTAATAACTTTGAGTACCAATAAAGCTCGGCATGCAAACGTATAATTTATTTTGAGCAAAGTACCTAATGAAGAAAACTGGCTATAAAACTATTTCCGTTCGAGCCAGTACTGACTCATGGATTGTAGCACTGCTTTTGTATCCCGAAAAATACTGCAATTGCACTATGCTTTTATTTGCTAGCACTGATTATTTTTGAATGCATATTAATTGTAATAATAATATTCTGTTTATGCAAACTGACCATTGAGTTGGAAATTAAGAAATGACATAATCGTGCACAGCATCCATCTATTATTGTTAATGGTCACAGAGATAATAACATTGCGCGTAAAGTAAATTGTGTTTCTTGAAAATGTAAAACCATAAGGAAAGAACTCTTGGACATTGCATCTTGTTCTGCTAATGCATACAGTAAAACAAATTTAGGTGATATAATGAAGAAAAAAATATTATTGCAAATATTGCACATGATTTTTAAAAATATTTGCTAGCATTTAATTACAATACTGTTTACTTATTCTGTGTTGTGACTGATGAATTACAAGGCCTGTATACCAGTCAAAGAAAGAAAAGGAAACAAAAACATATGAAACCACTATGAAGTAAATGTTTAATATACTGCAGTGTACCGCTGAATGTTGAACAGGTGTTGAACAGCAGTCAAGTTGTTGAATAATGACTAGATGTTCGCCAAGTGTTAAAAAAATCATAATCTTCCGTGCCACATACAATAAAATTGTAAAAAATTTCATGACAGTGCTGAAGTAGACACAAAACAAAGACATTCAATTAGAAACATTATATGGAACAGCCATCAGTTCACATTAGCTGGTTTTGTATCCATGGGCTTCCCATGCAACACAACCATGCATCCAAATGTAAACCTATTCCATTAGAGATTTTATTTTTTCCCACTTGTTGCCAGATGGTTCCATTGAGGAGGGGAATCACTTGCATGACTTGACTGTTAGGTTTTTCTGTTTGTTTTGGACTCGGGGACGGGACCATATTAGCCTAACTGCTATAAAACACCTGTTCTCCAAATAGCACTAAACAAACATTCTGAAAGACTGACAGCAGAAATACCTATGTGATCAGGTAAAATTGTACACCTTTACCATGTTTCCAGATCAGTGAGAAAGTACCGGCAGATGTTTCACAGAAGCAAAAGCTTTTAATGTTGTCAGTATCAAAGAGGGGAAGATTGTGGGCTATAATGGGATATTTGTTAAATTAAGGAGAAGGCCGTTTGCCAGGGAATGATGTTGCTCAAGATCAGGTTTTTATGCTCCTACAGGGCTTCAAATTGTCCATGATTGCAAGAAACCAAATATCAAGCTAAATGGACAGTTAACAGAATTGAGTTTTTTCAACAACACAGGTCACATTAAGTGATGTAAAGTCTAAATGGCCTGGGAAGGGTCCTGTGTGACTCTAACTTTTACATAGTGGAAGTGAGTATAAACTTTATATGTGCTCATAAAGCACATATGCACGATTTTTATAAGTAGTAATAAAACACATTTGCACAAACATACACATAGACCTGAAGTCTTTAAGTTACTTGTAAGAAGAACATTGTGTTCATCCTATCATTATTTCTGTTTCATTGTTTCATTTGATTATTTGGATTATTTAATTATTTCAGTGAAATAAACAGCCATGGCTGAAATATATATAAGTTATCAGATGATTTACTGAGATGCTTCCTATCGAAACAATAAAAATAAAATACAACTTTTCAGACCGAATTATGTTGCTGGATGGTTAGTGACACAACTTAGTGTCTTGCTGAAGACTGGCAACAGCAGGTTTACTGTAAAACGACGGTCATCTCTTATGTCCCGTGACACCTGGGGAATGTTTTACAAAGCAAGATTACTTACCTAACAGGATAACTTTCACAAACCAGTCAGGACCACCCACCTATTGAACAGAAACACTGTGTCCACTGCTTGTACTTAACAAGTTTGCCAAGTTATCTGGCTGAAGAATGTGGGTTTGTGAAATACCATGAAATGTCCATTTATGAAAATTATTTATATCTAAATAAGAGAAATCTGGCCTTGTTGTTCCAAAGGTGTTTTATCTTATTCGACACGGCTGATGTTCAGATCCACCTCCAGTTCATTCAGAGAGTTTGCATGTTCAAGGACTGGACCCTAGTCAAGGCAACATTACTGGATATTATTTGATAAGAAGTATTGATGGCAAAAGGGGTTGAAATCATGCTCTTTTCAACCTTACAAGATATACAATACTATATATATATATATATATCTTGAGGGCATAAAAACTGAAAAGGCATAGAATGCTATGTTATGATTGTTTGTTTATTATTTAGCTGGTGCTTTTGTTCAAAGTCACTTATGTCACCAGACAAGCAGTTCTGTAGTTATTTGCCCATTTTTACTGCCCAGGCATTCTTTGCAGAGTAATTCAGGGTAACTACCTTGCTCAAAGCCATATATACAGGTTTAGGACCCAAAGCAGGAACCAACTAATAAACAAATAAAGCAACTACTGCCTTGGTTATTGACAAAATCATGCTTCTCTTCTTAAGTAGGAGAACATTCCTTCCCTTCAATGCAGAGATAAAACCATCACACAGGTCATCTTAAACATAAGCGATTCAGTGTTTGACTTAAAGTAAAGAACTCACTCTACTGTTTTTAACATTTGAACACCATGTAGCTAATTTCATCCTCCTGCTTGTCTCAGAGAGTGTCACGGAACCATATAAAATTAGGATTTTTGAACTTCTGCCAGCTGGAAGGTTTCCCTTCTTGCAAAAAGCAATAAATGGTTGTGCAGGCACCCGTTTTGGATAGTCGCAGCGTACTGATGTAGATTTATTTATATGTAGTACATAAAAAGAGACAGAAAAGGGAATTTCATAAATTATTAACCGTTTCTTGACTCTAAAGAAAGTTGACAGTTTAGGGAACTGGTAACAAATGTATGTCGAATGACATGTATTCCACAGTGCCTTTGACATGTGAGAAACGCCCATTGGGCCCATCCCTTTCTATTTTATTGGCCGGCATAAAGAGGTGGGAAGCTCCTTTCTCTGTCTGCTAACTCCTTGTAATCCTGTTTTGCAGACAGCACCGCCCCCCCCCCCCCCCCCCCCCCCC
>UFQX01000029.1:34219-338539 GCA_900497675.1 Arapaima gigas
CCCCCCCCCCCCCCCTTCCTGAAGAGAACACAATGGCTGCTGCTGTGGCCCCCAGTCAATACCCTGACAGGCCTGACTGAGCAAATTAATGTGCTTTGCTGAGGGCAGAGCTGAAGACCTTTTTGACACCCTGACAATCAATAAGGAGGCCCGTCAAGGTGCCTTCCTGCGCTTGTGGACTCTCCGCCAAGCTCTTCGCGTCTGAAAACAGGGATCATATTGACAGTTTATACAAAGTGAGCAGATGTGACTCCTGCCATAAAGTGACATCTTTGTTTGCTTTTTGACACTGTGTCATTTCCGCCCTGAAATGAAATAAATTATACATAAATGTTATGCCGTTTAATAGATGTAGGAAAGGACATAGGATTTTGTTTCTGGATGAATTGGGCTCCCAGAGCAAAGGAGTGGATTAATGACTGCTTCAGACACTTCATTTGTACAAATGCGTGGCTATCTAGCCACTTCCACTGAAAAGTACTCCGACAGTTATGGCCATCGAGACAATATCCAACAAAAACATTTTTGTGTTTCTTTCCTGTTAATTGAAGGTATGAATTAGTTGAGTGTTTCAATGTGTTTTAATGTTTTAATAGCATAATAATTAATCAACAAGATTGTGGACCAAAATTTTTTGACAAATCTGGTGCATGAAATGAATGACAGCGGAAATGTACTTCTTCCATTTACTATGATCATAACTGCAGCTAATAACAAGTACATTTTCCACAGTTACGGTGTTCTTTTCAATTACTGAATGCTGGTTCTAATAATGTTCTTTAAGCCATCTTTTAGTGAAATGGGTTTATTTGAGCAACCATGTGGTAATATTTCTTACTTCAGTCAAAGGTGCAACAGTAAAATCAATTTGGAGAAAATGAAATAATCATTTAACTCAGTTTATTTTGAACATTCAAAGATCATATAAATTCTCCCAGAGTCAATGTTACGGTGCATATTGTTTGGCAGAATTTGGTACTACATTAAAGGACTCAATGGACATGACTGAGTCAAGAAATCCTGCTAAATATGCAGTAAATATATACTACCTACATATTTTGTCTGTATGCGGACTCATTTCCTAGACATTTAAATACGCAGTCCCTGTTAACCTTATAAAGCTATTTTTATATCCTGAAATTCAAACCACTCATACTAATGCTTCACCTCAATAACACCGCAGGTAAACCCCACATTATGCACTTTATTTGTTCCTGAAAACACTGCACAAATCGAAACTGCAAATAGCATCTCAGTATGTGCAATTTCGATTTGTGCTGCATTTTCAGGTAAAAAAAAAAACTTGAGTTTAGAACTTGATGGACTCCACACACACTCACCAGGATTCAAACCCATGCCCAAACAGCCCAGGCACTGTGGTGCCCCTTAATGATTATTATATTTTCCTGCACGAAAAATACATTATTTAAAACTCAGGTTCTCTTCATCTACTTCTCTTATTTGTGTCTTACTGCATTTTCAAGAGAGCTGTTATTTTGGCCTATTCCTGGACAGCCTGTTTTTTTAAATTTGACTATTCTCGTTCTTGTTTTTAAGAAATGTTTCACTGGTGAGTGCTCTGTTTTCCTTCTTCTGAATAAAAAACCCACTGCTACTAAAAGGCTCTTAATCTGTAGCAGGTGTGGAAGAACACTTATTTTAGCTATATTTTTAACTTACTTTTTTACTCTTAAATTTTTTTTTTACAAAGGCCATCTGAGGTAAATGTTGTGTGAACGTGATGATGGAGTGTGAACTAAAGAAGAATACTGCAAAACATTACACTAATGAGAAGAAAAAAAACACAAAAACACTCAAGTCTTTTAAAAGATCTGACGTGTTTCTTAAATATTTTTGTAACTTTGATTTAACTGAGCTGTTCTTATACCAATTTACGGACAGTCTTATAGCCACTACATTGGCCCTGAATTGACAAATTTTCTGGTTAAAAACTACTGGTGAAAATATGAACAACTGGCCCTCTTTCGCTAATAATTTTTATTATTTACACTTTTTATATTTGTTTGAACTCACTGAACTGTTTTGGACCAGTATGTATGGTAACCTGAGAGGCAAACATCAATGTGTTACACTGAGACTTGAATTATTCCTAATTTTAAAACCTGCTGATGGTTGAAATAACAGGTGACAGGTGACCACAATTCCTGTATCTATTCTTTTTCCACCACTATTAAAGAAAAATGATTGCCTAAAATGTAAATTTGTCTTTATACTGTATAATAAGTTCTGTATGAAATAGGTCATATGTTTTCATAAATTGTTGTAGACGTTTTTTCTTGTTTGGGTCCCCATGAAAAAGGGTGCATTTTTAAATTTAGATGGAGAATATACTTCCAGGTTTTATGACTGTAATATTCAGTCAGCATTGGTGTGCAGAGTCTCAGTGGGAGCTGTCTGCTGCCATTACAACCTTCACAGAACTCAATGAGGAGTTCAATGTAGAGCAGACCACTACCTCCTGTCACTGCCTTCCCTGTCTCTTGGGGAGCTGGAGTCCCACCACAGCTGCTCTGGTCCAGATGACACTGTGCCATGAAGTCCCTTCTAAGCAGCCTGGTTTAATACACAGTTAGCCACTCACCTCCGCTCCACCACCCAGCAGCACCTGAGAGTATGATGCTGCCTAGGAACCTTCCAGCCCTCAAGCATGGGGGGACTGACCTCCTGAGCTACGCATTGTGATGCTACTGCATTTCATCACATGTACACACCTTTTTAAAGAAAATAAAGCTGAAGTTTTAACACAGACTTTAGGGCTCAATATCAGAAATGTAATGTTTCATATGCTTGATAAGGTTCAGTTGTATGAACATATATGACCTGGAATAATATCATCTTTTGATCTCTTTTATTCAGATGTTTTTGGAGCAGTGTTTTAAAATTGCAGATATGTGCAGTGTATGGTTACAATACTCTGGTGCAACCTTGCATCTTTCATTAAAATAGGTGTACCTGTTCAGTAGTGCTTGACTGTAACAGGGCTATAATAAAGTCTACTTGCTTTTTAAGCATTTGATATTTCTAACTGATGGCTGCACAACTTTGCTGTTAATAGCAGAAATGCAGGAAACAGTACTTATCTTAAGGTCTCCCAGAAGTAAAATTTGTATACAAAAATGTCATAATCTCTGTAATAAAAATGTAGTTTTCCTGCACTGCTGACATAAATAATTTGAAAGGTTATCTTAGATATGAGAAGTGTAAGGTCTGGAATAATAATAATTTTAAAAAAAGCGGTCAAATACAATATTACAATTTTAAATCTTCTCCCTAGTCAATTCATATAAATAAATCTTCATTAAATGCAGCAGTCCTTGGCTTTTCGGAGGATAACTGTCCTCTTTCTAATGCAGTATTATCAATATTGTGCAATTCATAAAAAAATAGCCCACTGAAGAAGCACTGATGTGATAAAATCGATTAATTGATGAATTAACTGACTGACAAAAATACTTCCGTCAAAGCCACAAAATTTATCTGAAAGTTTTTAATATTCAAAGTCCCACATTATATAGCATGTGTCAGAAATTTGTCGATGATGATGATGATGATAGACTGTACTACCAATGATGGCTATTAAATTTTAATGTACATTTCATACTGAATAATAGAATAGGCCTGCACTACAATGCTTGCACTAGTATACCCAGAAAGCAAACTATTTTTTGGAAATTATATTTCTAAAAAAAAAAAAAAAAATGAACTGAATCAATCACTCAACTTTTAAGTAAGACAGAGACCTCCTTAATAAGGTCAGAGACCAGACCAGTTATAACAGATCTTATTCCTGCCCTTAGCTTTATGATACCCAGGGCTACTATACATAACACATAGACAATTTAGAAAGCAAATTAAGGTCAAGACCTTCATTAGGGGATTGATTATCAGTCTAGCTTTTTCTAGAGATTTGTGCTTCTGTTTAATCAAACCTATATTCTTCATTACTTGCAATACAGACTAACTACTTAGGAGAAAAACTTAATAATCTGTCCTGTTTCTTCTTTGAGGCAATGAAGATGCATGAGTTCTTAAGTGCCACACATCATGATAAGGAATGAAGTTCTGTAGTTGGAGACTAGGAGCCACCAGGAATAAATACATTACCTCAGGCATGACTGGATCACTGAGTCTCAAGGTTCAGGGCATGAACTGTTCACTGGCTTAAGCAAAAATCAATAGTGCCTCTTGTTGCCAGAGGAGAAGTCCCTTCACTTCTTCTCTGTGTCCTGCTTTCTGCCAAAATGGGAGTAGTGGCGTAAAGCAAACCCAGGTATCATCGTTGCTGACCTGACGCTAACACGGTCAGAGCAGGTCTAGAGCCATTTGCTGAAAAAAGGTAACTGGGAGGGTTTGCTACGCACCAAGGGTCCGAGTTGTTGAGAGGATCATTCCTTTGTTACCAGTGCACTAGTGTTAACCAGACTATACGCAGGTAGTGGTGTGGACAGTAACATCAGCAATTTACACAATATACCTCTAAGCCTGTACATCATGAATAAACCAAAGAAATCTGTTTCTTTGCTACATAACCTTTCTGTGGTATAGTTATTGCTTCAGCACAAATCATTAAACTTTGAAAATAATGTAGTACCTTCTGACATTTTCTCTGAAATTCTAATATTAAGAGAAGCATCAGAAAAAACACAAAAATAAAGAAAAATGCATCACATGAACATAAAAAATACAATATGAAACGTGTCAATTAATTTTAGACTTTCACAATTAGGTGCGTATTGTTTTTTTTAGTGTGACTACATTATATAAGTATTTAAACAAATAATATTGGCCATATATAATTTTTTATTTGAGCCACTGGGATTAAAATATACTCCCTGTTTTTCTCTGTCACTAAAACATTTGAAATAGTTCATTATTTTTATTTATTGTCATTATCTTTATTATAATAACCAGTCCCAATAACATAATTTATAGTTATTTATAATCAACATTTTTAGTTCATTAATTCAACTTTATTCAGCTTATGCATTTTTCGTTTAAGTAGAGTTATTATAATTATCATTTACATTCTAAGCGGGCCTTTTAAATTAAAAAAAAGGAAAATGGAACTAATAACAATATTATATCCCCTAATATTACACTGAAACAAATGCGTTAAGGTCACGGTTCACTGCTGTATGCTGTCTCTGCAGACATTTTCATGGAATTTGCCATTCTCCCATGGACACAACTGCTAAACTCTGGCCAGCATTCATGACAGTCATGTGGTCACTTTCAGTTCCAAGTGACACTCTCACGATCTGTTGCCATGGAAACCAATATGCATAACTAAAGCGTAGCAGGTGGTGAAGTGGTTAAGAAACTGGACTTGTAGCCGAAAGGTCACAGGTTTGTGTCCCAGATGCCCGGTTGCTATTGTTGACTTGACTGAGGTACTTATCCTGAATGGCTTCGGTAAACACACACATAAATGCACTTCTGAATCCTCTCTGTGCTGTATCAGTGTATACAGGCAGTGCAGTGGATAGTACAGCTATCTCACAGGGCCTGGATCATGTCATTACATGTGGGTTTGATCCCTCATGCAGTCTGTATGGACTGTGCAAGTTTTCTTCTAAATACATGCATTTCAGGTTAAATGGTGACTCAAAAATGGCTCTTAGTCTGTGTGTGTGTGTGTGTCGTTCTGGTGTAAAGATGGGTCAATGGTTGCTGAGAGCTGCTTTGTATCTATCATTAGTAAACTGCCTTGGATAAAGGGGTCAGCTAAATACTACATAGTAACCACTGCGAATCGATTTGGAGAAAAGTGTCTGTTAAATATGTAAATGTACGTAATCTAGTTTTTGAAGAGTAAATTGTATTTAATAAACCATAAAAATTTTAATGAATGAGCAGTAAAAAAATGTTTCAAAAGATGAACTCTGATGATATAAAGACCTGCATGAAAAAAATGTTGAAAAACTCAGCACATAAAAAAACTTATAATGAGAACCAACTTCTTAGTGGCAATAAAGGAGAAATTATGAGGAGTGACGGTGTTGAAATCAATTTAGTTCTGCATATTAGCATCATCAATGTGTGGACCTTGAACAGGTCAAGAGGTTACAGACCTGGCCCTCGTCGATAGGGGTGACAAATGGAAAACAAACCCTTCATTAAATACAATACACAGGTGATAAAACGAATTTGGTTAAAGACCTTATAACATGCATTGCTGAGGCTGCGGCGGGAAGAGTGAGATTCGGGGAAGATAAAAACAGACCTGCTGCTGAAAATCTCCATTACAACTATTTACACATCTCCGGAGGTGCCTCAGTCAGACCTAAAGATTTAAGTGTAAAAATGAAGAGGGTCAAGCCTCCATGCAGCATTGTTCATGACTTCTTCTGTGTCCCAACAGGTCAATATAACACAGGTCCTCTTTAATGCTATTGACAAAATGACATTTTCCATCAATAAAAAGCCCATTCTTAACACTTGCTGATCACATCTTCCCCAAGCACTACACAGACCTCTCAAGCCCTTCTACAAAATATATATATATATTTAACAGGAACACAGCAGGATGCACTGGTGACTTACAGCTCCTGGACTGTGGAATTGAAAGTAGGATCGAATCCAACTCACTCTGTGTTGAGTTTGCATGTTCTCTCTCTGCTCATATGGGTTTCTACCAGGTGCTCTGGTTTCCTCCCAGAGTCCAAAGACATGTTTCAGGTGTCTTTAAATTGCCTGTAATGTGTGAGTGTGTGTGTACGCATTATATTCTCCGTTGTATCAGTGATTTTTTATGAAGTTTAGTGTAACTGGGAGGTTACATGACAGTACATGTCATCCTAGACATTAGTTAAATATTAATTAATAATGGGCTTCACTTTGAAAAAAAGCCTCTGCTAAATAAGTAATGTAAATATAAAACTAATTTCTTCACCCTTTTCCATATAACGTGATAACCCTACAGTCACTATTTCTATGGGGCTAATTTTAGAAGTTCATGTAAGAAAATGTCTTCACAACCAGGATTTTATAATTTCAAAGGTTTTTTTGTGCCATAGACTTTAAATGCATCCTTTGTACCTTAAAAGTATTAATTCACCTTCATTAACTAAACTCAACATCACGTTCCCAGCCAACTCTCTTTTCCGCTCTAGACGTGACATCTCTTGGTGGAACAGAACAAACAAAACAAAACAGCATCCTTCTGAGACCAGTGCAACAGTTTTCTTCTTGTAGACCAGCTAATCTCCGCTGCCAGGGTCCTGTCTGTGTTTGTTTAGAACCCTGGAAGGAATCAGGTGGTGACCCGGGCCTGCTGTGCAGCCTGCCGGCGGTGGCACTCAATGTGGAGGCCCAGCAGGACATGGCAGCACCTGGCTGGACGGGCGGCACAAAGCCATCTGGGGGGTAATTACCGCAAGGTATTCTTTAAAGGACCAGATGGGAGCGCGACACGGCGGCCCCCAGCCCCTCCCTGTCATTTACAACATAATTCCATTGAACGATATACTTAATCCTCCTCACCAGTCGGGTGTTTGAGCCCCCCGTTGTTGCTCCTGCTTCTTTATGTTAATGTTCTTCAGGGAGACAAGAGTGTGGGGGCAGGGGGACCCAAAGAAGCAATTCACCCCAAAACTATTACCACTGAGGTTTGGATGGTAGGGTAAATTTCCCTCTCAGCATTGACCCAAGGCAAAAAAGTGAGTTGAACTGAAGGGGAAGAAGAGGAAAAGGAGCAAAAACTGGAAGAGGAACAGGAACAGGAAAAACCAGACACGTTCAAGATGAGGTCAGGGTATGAGGAGATGGTAGCAACAATTGAAGTTACCAAAGCCACCTGTGAGATGAGCACTACTGTTTGCTTGCCTCTCCCCAGAGCCTGTGCTTCCTTTAGAGAAGAAAAATCCCCAGGATGTAAGGAGACAGTTTAGCTCTGTCTCTTCAGTGGATCATCAGTCCATACACCCATGACACCAACGAATAACCTGATCTCTGAAAACGCGACATGGAAGAAAAAGAAAATCTACTTTTTGCCTGGATGTACAAAATGAGTTTTGTTTTCTTTGTGTGCCTCAATCCCTCTGGTGTAAAAGGTATCATTAAAAGGGTACAAGGGCACAGAAGGCAGGACTCATGTCAAACTATGGACACCAGCAGTTGGTAGGCCCCAGCTCCCCGCACGCCCTAATTTAATTACACGCTAACCTTCCGTGTATAATTCAGTGCCCTCTTCCTGCCTCTGCCATTTGTCTCCCAGCAATGAATATTTCATTGTTTACCAACCTCCCCCTACAAAAATGAGCCATGAAAGAATATCCTGCAGCCGCAGAGGCTTTTTCCCCCACTTCCCATCCATTGTGTTAGGGTGAGTTTAGAGTGCCTTTAAAAAAGACTTTTATATGAAAATCAGGGCCCTACGATGAAAGGGAACGGCACCACGTTGTGGACAAAAATTGTCTTTTTGAAGTAAATTGTTACATTAAGCAAATTTATGTAAATGTACTTTATATTACTTTGTAGACTGAACTTCCATTTAGACAGTTAAGCGCATCACAAAGCAATATAATATATGAATATTACTGGCATGAAAATGATATGGGGGGCATCGAACAGGTGTGGTTCGAACCTGGAGAACCGAATCTGGTTTCATAGCCCGCATATGCAGCAGTGGGACATTTTTGGTTATTTTTGAAAATAGGAACATTAATATCACATTTATGTGCAGTACTGTTGCATGCCATACAGTTATAACCACACAAATGCATTTTAATTTTACATTAATAATGTTTGCCTGTGCATTTTTCTGTCTTTCAAACGCCAGCTGCTGCATCTGCAATTTCTAGGGTTTCTAACTTGTGATCGAATTCCCAGAGTGTTAGAAAAGTCAGCCCCGACAGCGGAATACAGTCCTGCAAATAGCAAAGTATCCTAGTTAGAGACTTAGAACTTCGTGAGCAATCACACATGGTGTGTGTTGTGTAGCAGGGGAGGGTGCTGAGCAAGGTATCCATCCCCCACCCTTGTAGGAATGCTCAGTAAGCCACGACCAGCACTTTGCTCCCAGATAAATCAAACCTTCCTCAGAGACAAAGCTCTTGAGGTTAGAAGCCAACGGGACAGATGGCTGCAGTGCCATTCAGAGCCAGGGGTGCCTAACAGAAAAGCCAACATATCAGAGCATTCTGGGTGACTCAAGGCCCACAACAGCAGAGTGCACAGCCAACAGGGTCAGGTTGAGGGCTGCTGACAAGTGATTACAAACACACACACAAAATATGCCACATGTATTTACATATAAAATGTTATATCCATAAAATGCATGTGATTTGCGAGTGAGACAAAATTCCATAGCTGAAACATGGAGTAACAAAAGTTATCTAGCTGCATACTCCATAATTTTGTATTAATAGAATGTACTTTGCACAAAATTTATCAGAATCCAAATCTGTTCTATATATACATAAAATGTTGAAAAATCTAATATGAATCCAAATTATTTAGTCCTAACAGCAATAAATAATTTTACCTTGTTAGCCATTTGTACTTCTGCCATTTGATCTGACATAAAATAGAATGTGCTGTCAACTGGTGCTTTAAACCAAGAGCAATAAAGTGTCCTGTGCAATACCAGTGTTTGTAGTGTTGCAAACATGTCACTCCAACCTTCTTGATCTACTGAATGTTTCTAAATCTATTTTTGACAATTCACAGTCAAGTGCTTCCAGTGACATTAACCACAGGGATAATCTCGCTGCACAAACATGGGAAGATTATGAGTGGACCACTTTTGTGAAACATACTTAATGTGAATGCACTCTAAGTGTGTATGTGTTTGTATGTGTGTGTATGGGAAATCGGTACATAATATATTTTAGAGGTTGATGCCTGTAAAAACTGAGGTACAAAACCAAGCAAACCTTTAGCTGGCAATCTCCATCCATCCGTCCATCCATCCATCTGTGCATCCACCCCTGGTCATCCACTGAGGGGTTGCGCTGGTCCTGAATCTATCCCGTAAACACAGGTAACCAGGCAAGTTACACCCTGATTGGAACACCAGTGTATCAAAGTAAAATATAGTTTTTTACAGCGAAATTCTTAAAAATCAAAGCCCAGAGAATAAATAGGATTTTGAAGCTAAATGACTTCCCATGTAATTATACCACCCTGAATTAAAAATGCTCAAATATTTACGGTGTATGCTGAGAAATGTCTTTTTCTGCATGTTGCAGACCATTGTGCTCCAGCTACTCTCCCCTACAGCCTTTCAGAAGCATTGGGACACCAGCTGCACAGATCGAGGCCCTCGCTGCAAACCTGCTGCTCAGTAAAAACCTGCTGAGTTATTGCACCACCGCATCGCTAATTAAAACTTTTGCTTGTAACTTATGTCTGTGCTTTGCAGGCTGACAGCCCCCTGCTTCTAATTTACAAGGTTTCTGTGGTTGGGGGAGGGAGGGTGGTGCTAACAAGCCAAAACTGAATAACAGGACTCCTGCTTGCTGTGGAGAATGAGGCAGCAGCCAACACATTGGAATTACACACCCGGCACGCTTCCCATTGTGGGTGTGATTGATAAACGCCGAGAGGGGCTTGTCAAAACAACAGGGCTACACCCAGTGGGATGTCAATATGCTCCATTTAGTCACCCACCAGGCTGGGGGGGGGGGCAGAGGAATTGTCACAGAAGATTAGAGGAGGCTGCTAAACGGTGTGCGGGATCCAGGCTCCCAACCCCAGGGTCACCTTTCGTCCATATGCAGATCAGTCACATGCTCCGCAGGATGCAGCCAAGCAGGAGAACACGGCTTGGGAGAGTGACAGTGGAGGCCAGAGATAAAGATGTGGTGCCTGGGCAGGGTGTAGTCGGCAGGGCAGCCTGTCTGGGCCTTTTAGTCCATTTCTTGGCAGCTCCCGGGACAGATGCACCGCCCTGAGCTATAAGCTGTGTCCCAGTTCAAGTGATAAATGGAACAGCAAAAAATATAGCATTATATATTAAGTACCTCAAGCCTGTAAGTCATGAGATGCCACTGCAACAATTGCAGTGGTACACAGTCCTCATGTCTCCCTGCGGCCTAGAGAGATGCTCACCCAGTAAGGAAAAACCTTGTTTTACAGCGTTCGGTTACATTCTTGCCCTTAAACTGCATTTTGGCCACAGGGCAGCTTTCTCTCTCATGCCTGCCTTCCACACCCACATCTGTGCATACAGGGTGTTTGAAAAAAAGTTCAAGACTTTCAGAAATGTAGTTTAGTACTCAGTAAATAAGTACAATATTCAGTCTAAACTAATTTGTAAAATAACAGTATTAACAGAGTAAAAATATTATAAGCATCACTTTGATTTTTTTGGGGGGGGGGGGTTTCTTAGTGCTAAACAGTTGTTTGCTTCCATATTTATTTGTTTAGCTGACACTGATCTCCATTGCAACATATAACTACATTGTTACATTTACACAGGAGATGAAAGTTGAAACCCCTGCGATCCATTTCCAACCACTGAACTACAAGCTGCTCCTATAGTTCCCACCAGTGACCTGGATCATCTCCCATGACCTGTGTGACATGTTATCACAATGCGACAAAATGGCAAAAAACTCCATGAGTTTTTATAGCAAAAAACTTACATTTTAACAGACTGTATTACGTCTATGATTTACTGAGAGTACAAATGTCGCTTTTTGATTCCAAATACTATTGAAAATCTCTCATTTATAACTTTACCACATCTTTGATTAATTCATTTAAATTCAAATAACTTAATAATCCATGCTGCCTGTGCTGAAAGCAAAAAACCCGTCATAAAAGGAAAAGGCATCAAATTATAAAATGTGAATTATACCAAGAAAGCAATTACACGTAAGTAATAATAAGAATTAGATGTCATTCTTGTAATAAATTTTGAATGCATTAAATTACCAATCTCTTACATTGCTCACTCCTTCCTTGCCAAAGGTGCAAAATAAATGCCAGCTGAGAGAAAGAAAATAGTTAAGTTCAAGGCCCTTTTTTGTAGTCATATACAAAATCCAGTATATATATATCTAGTCTGCTGGATTTTCTCAAGCAATTTTTTTCAGAAACAGTTTCAGTGATGCATTTAAGAATATCTTCCTGTGCTTTTTTCAGAACTGATAATACCGCTATACAGCTAAAAGCATCTTTCAGTATCTTTCAGTAAGTTTTTTGGCTGTGTTTTAGCAAATACACACAGGGGAAACAAGAATGGATGGAAAAATTAGCACACTGGTGATCAAGAGCAAGTGTCACAAAGTGGCACAGAAAGAGAACCTTGGTTGAACAGCGATGTGATTCAGTGATTCAGCTGATCGCGATTCATGGTTCCATGTTGGATCTCAGCATTGTTCAGCATTGACCTCTTTGGGGTGTTGGGGCAGAATGGTTATATTCAGCCTAGACCTTTGGTGACCCCTGGGTAGTACCACTCCATGGCTTAGTATTTTCCATGAGAAGAGCATGTTAAAACTATAGCGAGTGTTTCCAAACAATTGGCAGTGGTGTTGTCCTGAAAGGATACGTTGGTCTTAGGGGGCTGACAGGGTCAAAGGTGCGGTCCCTTTAGGTTATAATGGAAATCAGACTGTACAGCTATTTTATAGGCAGGTCACCAGTTCATAGAAACCTTAAAGGTATCATGATACAGAACTCATGATACATGATACAAGTGAAAAAGTTGGGATAAACCATAAAGGACAGACACAAATATTTTTCCCCTTGTGAAGCTTAGAAAGTTACTTTCCTTTTTGTTTTGCCATAATAAGGAAGTTTAAGCATTCCAAAGTTTCCGTAATTTTTTTAAGTAATGTATACCAACCCCATCTAAGTCACTTGCTTATACTTCTCTTAATTCCAAATTCAGTCTTCTATCCAGTCCTCATTTAGGTTGTTCTTGCTTCTGGAATTAAGGACTTCCAGGACTGCAGCTTCCATTCTATTCATCAGTTCTGAAATCATGCATTTTTATTCATGCCATAAATTCATGCCATAGATGTACAAAGCTTTTTTTCTAGATTGCTTGTTTCATTTGCTTCTTCTAAAGTTATGAAAAGTTCTTCTGAAAGTTTTCAGCATTAAACGGTGTCTTCTGATTTGTTCTTCATAGGTTCTACAGAACCATAAGCTGACATGACAACCTAACTAACATCACTGTAGGCATTCTTGTGGGAATTAAGGCATTTTAAAAAGTTAAACAAAACCTAGACCTACATTTATGCAATTTTCTGAATATGGAATGGATTGCTTTCTGTATGTCAACATCAGAAACTACCCTATCTATCAATTCTCAATTTTTGAAGAAGATATAGTGTAAAATTTCTTTATAAATTACTGGGCTAATTTTTCCTCTTGAGCTTTTATTTTCTTAGTACTATGGGTCAATTATCCCCATAAGTATCCCAGTTATTGCACAGTACACAAGTACAATGTAAATTATAATTTCTCTCAAGCAAAAATTGAAATGACTGAATGTAGCAGAGGTTTTTGTGAAAATCTCACAATATGGATTGGTAACAAAATAACTGCTATGGTCAAGAGCACTTGTTTTGAGTACCTAATGCTGAGAGGTGAAAAATCGGTCTAACTTGAAACTGGTTATTGAAAAGTTCTCTCACATGAAGCATGCTCAGAAAGGGGAAAGTCAGGCATGTTTCTGAACTTTCAGCAGCTGTCGGATTTCTGATATGACTCAACAGACATAATTGTGAGAAAATATTTTTTAAAATTGCAGGAGCTGTAACTACTTTATTTTACCTTATAACAACAATCATCTTCATGTTCAAGTCAACTGAGCTCATCCTTCAAAATCAGGTTTTATATGAAAATGTTTTTCACAAATCACAGAAAAATAAATAAATCATATTTAACATAAAGCACTTTAGAGGTGTGACTGCTGAGTTCATCTCAATTCATTTTAATTTTATGCAGCACTCTTTTCGTCAGTATGACATTGAGTGTTGAATGAAGGTCCAGTACAACGGAAAAGTAAATGACACAATGCAGTTGATCTGTTTTAAATGCAACATAGATAACTGGTTATTTATGATAAGCCTGCAGGCAACTGAGGAGAGGGAAGAAAAACTTTAAATAACGAAGAAGGGGAGGAAAAATAAACCTGTGGTTGTCCAAGTACCAGTGGCTGCCCACCTCTTCTGACCATTCTATTGTGGTGAAATAGGACCTGGTGTTCCAGGATGCCAAAGCACCATAGAAAGAAAGAGAGAGGGTAGAAAAAGATTTGCATTTAAACAATGTGGCATCTCTGGTTGTTTTGTCCTCTGGGGTGTATGGTTGTTAGTAGATGCATCTGGCAGCTGTGGTGTGTATAGGAAGGGGTATACCACACCTAGATAAGGAAACCACTGCAAAGTTGGGCAGGCATACACACACCCGCCCACATACACACACACAGCTGGATGAGATCTATAGATGGCAGTCAACTTTTCCACTGTGGTGGGGGAAACCTCAAGCAGCATGTTTGGGTGTGCAAATCTGCAAAACAAAGCATTAAGAAAATCGGTCTGCAGGTGGGTGATACTGGGAGGAGAGTTGAAATGTTTAGTAAAACTTTTCATATTTTACTCATGGATATGGGGGGGGGGTAACCAGACCTAAAGTTAACACTGTGAATGAAAACACAATCTCTATGTGATGAACAACAATGACTTGTTCTGCACAAATCTTGGTTCTACATGATTCACACAGCAAACAGATTGCTTTATTATGACTAAATTCCAGCTCCAGCAGAATCTATTCAAGCCCATTTATACTGAAAATGAGTTTAGCTACAATAAAGAGTAATGCTGTTTTGCACCGTATTTCACTTATGTGTACAACTCAGTCAATCATGTAATAAAGACATATAACTTGAAGTTTGAATTTTAAAATTATACATTTAGGACTGGTACTGGAATTTAACAAAATGGATATATAGTATGTGATCAATATAAAAAAATAAAAATTACACCAATAAACCAAATTAAAGTATATAAATGGATAGATGAAAGTAAAAATAAAAACACTACATGCACAAAACCAGTATTACTCTTTTCATGATGAATAATATCCAGCAAGAGATCATTAGTCCAAGTGGAAAAGTTGGTCTTTTACTAATCAGAATTGCTTCTATTTTTTAAAAGAAAAAAATAATCGGACATTATCCAGGGCAAGCTGTGGGCACTTAAATATAAAAGTCAAATGGGCAGTACTTAAGAGTGACAACTTTTTTTGTTTCCTCAGGGATGGATGTAATCGGGCCACCTCGCATTAAAAGGCTCCTCGTAAAGACAACATTTATCCAGTTCACCGCTTCACTGAGGACATTAGCTTAGTGTTTACACTGTTATTAATCCTTAATATCTCCTAATGCATTGCTGACAATAATTCATTCATTATACTAACCAGCAGGCAAGACCTAATCCATATCCAGACAAATGGAAATGTAAATAATGTCTTGCTCACAAAGCCAGGAAGAAATAAATAAATCAGACCTTGTTTCTAGCACAATTCCTAATTGCCTGAATATGTGACTTATTCAGAGAAACTTCCCTCCTAATAATTCCATAATTCTAGCCCTGTGCCTTGTGCTGGCTTGAGACATGGGTGGCTTTTGATAAATGAAGGACTGCCTGATCCCGGCTAGAAGAAAAGAGCTTGCTGAAGTACCCACACCTGTCAGGCTCCATTGAGGGAGAATAATTTACCACAAGGTGCACTGTGAGATGACTTTATATGTTAGCCAGGCACAGTCATCTTGACCATTCATCACTCGGTGTTACAGTACATATAGACAAAAAGCAACGGGTACTCCTCTAGACGGACGACCCATTCTTCTCTCCCTGAGGCCTGGCAGAGATTTAAGGCCACATTTAAGACAGATGCCTGCTTCTGAGAACCACAAGTGCTCTTAGAGTCACAGAACACAGTTAAATGGAGGAGTTTATTTTAGGAAATCAAACAGAATTTCAAAATGAAGGGGACAGAGACATCTTTAGCTGTCGAGCACTATGTTTTCAGGCTCACGGAAACACAAGGATGGTTTTACTTTGAAGCTTTGCTGCAAACACTCATATCGCCTTTGCTGTCTTCAGTATTTATTTAGTTATATAATTAACAATACTGAAGCACACGAACACACATTATTAAACCATTTTAATGTAAAGTTACTGGAATAAACTGCTTAAATGAAAACCTGATTTTTCTAAGCATAATGCTTAGAAAACATATCACTAGGAATAGTTTGTGTTACAGAAGTGTTATGTGCTAAATGTTTTGCTATCCTATAAACACTATAAATACAATATCGCACAATGCTTACATATACATGATGGAAAAAATATAAAAAGACAATAATTCTCAAAATTATTTTTACTGAACCATCAAAATTGTTTGAACATTTCAGTGTAAACTAACTTAAAGGCTTTTTTTGCACTTTCTGCCTTTCAAAATAGCTGTAACACTTTTAATAATATGCATTTTATAAACCTATTATAACCCCTGTAAACAACATTCATCCATCCATCCATACATTAATTATCCTTATTGCTTATAGCCTATAATAAACAGCATATTATCTATAAATGTTCATGTACTGCTCATTTAATCATAATGTACGGTGTAGACATAAAAAGGTTATGAATATCTTAATTTGTCTTTCTAGCAGTTTAAGGTCATTGACATGTTAGCTTTTAAAATGAAATTCGTATTTGGCTTATCAGGATATTTTCCACAGTGTTTATGCTGTAGATGTGATGATTTCATACAGTGCTCTTTATGTAACACTTTACATAAGTACTGTTCAAAAATATTTCTAGAATTTTTTCTGAAGATAAGAGAAATATTGAATATAAAAAATAGAAATTACAAAATCGCCTTTATGCTGAATAATACATTTTAACAAATGACCAATATATAAGACATGTTAGTGCTCAATATGCCTGTAGTTTTGAATAAAGTGTTGTCTGTGTGTATGTAACACTGAAAACTGCAGGAGTCTAGGGAACATAGCTCAGGGTCTATGATCCATCTTTTCAACATCTGCTTAAGACACAGCCTTCACCTTCTTCAAGACAAAGAGAAACACATGTCAGGGTGTGGGAGGCCTCCAATAAAGGCATCCCCAAATGAGCCATCAAGGTGTACTTTTTAAATGTTACGACTACATAAATGGGGGACTGCAGGTGCACCATGGGAATTTGAAATGGAGGCAAGTGAACATTGCCGAGACAATTTCACACTTGGATTATCAATTGGGGGGTGTTCTCATTCCCCATAGCACCCCAATGTTTGTTTAGATGGGATCCAGCCCATTTAACAAGAGAGCAGGCATGGGGGCAATGCCAAATATGTCACCCTGGAAGAGAGTTGCACGTAGCTGGATGCCATGGAAGAACAGGTAGGTAACTCTAGAGGTGCTAGCCCTCTCCAAATCTAGGAAACATGAAACTTATTACAGGTCTGGGCTTAGTCTAAGCTGTGTGAGCCAATGGAACGGAAGGACCCAAGGACAATTATCTTTGAACAAGGGAGCTATTTCCCAAAAGGCACTTGAAGCAGATAAGCATCATCAGTCTTCATATATCTGAAAATTCACTTCCGTTACTTACTTACTCAGTTTTCAACATGACAGAATAAGGCAGTTACACTTGGGACAGTTGTGTATCGTTAAGTTACACTGAAGTCAACCCTACTGTAAGCTCTTATTTCTAGGATGACAGATGGCTGCTTAGTTGCTATATAACTAAATGGAGCTGCATAATCATCTTACTAGTAAAGAGTTCAGTTTTTAAGGTAAATTAAAATGTCAAGTTTTTGTACTTTACCTAAACATCTAAATAATGTTTTTGTTATTGATATGACTGTGTAGCAATATGATTTGACCAATATCCTCATAAAATATGTGCATTCTTAGCTCTGCTCTTATTGTGTTTGTTCCACGCTTTCTCTGCTCCGCCAAAATAACTGAAAATGTAGCAGTATACACCTATACCCTGGTATGAGAGTGTAACTGTTTCCTAGAAATGGCTCAAATACCGCAAACTTAAATATGGGGAAGCTATTCCCATCATTTCTTATGAGGAAAATTATGATTCATTCCAGGTTCTTCCAAGAAACTCCAATTAATTTCCTAAAAATGTTCCTAATACTGTAAAATATTTATTTCAAAGTGACAAAGAACACTTATTACCTAATTACCAAACAGTTAATATGCATTTGTGTGTTTAATATGATAATTAACATGCATTTTTGTGTTTACCTGCAGTTAGTGTTTTATTTCGTATCATGCGTTATGCTTCATTCCCCATGATAAGCAGGTAGTATCAACAAACATTTAATAGTCAAATTTGTTAAGGAAATGTAGAAATGAAAGCAATGTAAAATAGAAAAAACATTTACATGTACCTATTGTAATGGCCTGTTACTGTAAAGAACTGTTACCGGGGTACTTGCTGACTGAACAGAAGTGAACAAAATCACAAAAGGGCCAACTGTGTTTGAACACAGGCCACACAAGGCAAAACCTGAGACCGCAGATGTTCAGGGTAGTGTTCCCACACAGCATCACACTTGCATTTGCTAAAAATTTCAAGTACATCTCTGATGTGCATCAAATTCACTAGAATATATCACTTGTTATGCCAGGACTTGCCAATTCACCAACCAAGACAGGTATTCATATACAGCACTTGTTATATTGGGACCTCCTGAACTGAGAGCCGGAATGCCGGGGTATAGGTATAAAAAGGAAACATCTTGGTGCGTAAGTTTCCCTTCAAACTGTCCTGTGATTTACCAGGACACAAAGCACCCAAAAACATGTGTTCTTGCCACTTTCGGATTTGGCACATTTAGGATTTGATTGTGGTTTGTAAGTTAACAAAAAATTTGAACTAAAAAGTTTTTACATTCAAATAACCTTGTTATAAATAATCCCTTCAAATGCTTGCATGCTGCAGACAATATCAGCAGATAACGGATGCCTTGACAAAACGCAGGGGGCCAGAGGTGGCTTTAGACATAGCCCAAGGCGGGACTGTGGCAAGGCAGGAGGTCATGCAGCACATAAGGGCTGCTTGTTGTTCAGACAAGGGGCAGACTGATGCATCCCCGGTATTTGCCCTACCCAGCAACCAACCCCTGACATCCCGTGTTCAAGACTGACTCCCCCTGGAACACCTGACACCAGTTCCTGTGTCACACTGACACCCAGCTCCAGGTTGCCAAATATCTAAACATGAACACTTATTGTCCCCCAGTACAAACTTCTGCTCTTCCCTTAAGGCACAGCCCTTGCGATACGTCCAAACTAAAATAATGAATAATGAGAGCACTTGAGCTGAATGCTGAACAGCACTTGAGGACCTCTTCAAGAGAGCATTGGATGCTTTAGTAAACAAGAATTCTTTGAGCGAGAGCAAAAGCAAAGCAAACTGTCTCTTTGCACTCATACATATTTCAGAAGTGGGTATATGATTCACGACTAAATTTTTAGGTTTTTAAATTATAACCACAATTTTTCAGTAAATAAAATGTTGATTAGTCCTTTTTGACAAGTAAAGTGTGGCAAAGTAATTTACAGTCTATTCCCTGAAGGGAACCAAAGAAGAGAAAAATCCAAATTGCTGTTTCTGGAAAGAAAAGTGAAAATGATCTCTATACTCCTTCAAAGAAGGCAATCAGGTTAGATTCTTTGAAAATATTTTCAGGAGACTGAAGATTTTTTTAGATACATAACAATAAGAGTGAAGGGCACAGACAAAATATGGGTGTTTAAGACCTGCATCTGGTCAAATATAATAATATACATATTTTTCTGTTATATATTTTATGCCATATCTGTCTGGCATAAAATATATAACATGTACACAATTTATATATAGTTTGTCATCTTTATAATTCACAAAATGTTGGTTTTATTTATGAATTTTTATACAGTAATATATCAGTTATTGCTCAAGATGCGATCTTGGGAAATTAAATAGTGATATAAGAGGTCATTAATACAGTATAATGCATAAATGGAGCTGAAAAACTGCATGCCCACAACATAATGCAAAATAGATTAGTCATATCATTAGGAAGAGAATAAAGAAAACATTTAATTAAAGATAACAAAAAAATTGAAAATTTTCATTAAAATATGGTGAATTATAGAAAATGATCTAAAGTGTTAACATACAACAGCACCATTGTGAAACAGAGCTGTAGGACTATTTAGTACCAGTAACCAATGTATTACTATACTCACCTTTTCCTGGTGGTGAATGACTAAACTCTCTGGGCATTTTATTAGGAATATCATTCTAATACCACCTAAGACCCCCTGTGCTCTCAGAACAGCCTAAATTCTTTGTGGTATGAACTCAAAAAGGTGCTGGAAACATTCCTTACAGATTCTGGTCCATATTAACATGACTGCATCACACAATTGTTGCAGATTTGTGAGCTGCACAGTCATGCTGCCAATCTGCCATTCTACCACATCCCAAAGGTGCTCCGGTGACTAAGGAGCCCAGTGCGGTACAATGGGCTCTCTATCATGTTCATCAAACAGTGTAAAATGACTTGAGCTGTGTAACACAGTGCATTATCATGTTGGAAGCAGCCATTAGAAGAACGGTAAACTGTAGCCAATTTGTGGCTGGGGCACTCAAAGGATGCTTCATTGGTATTAGGGGGACAATGTGTGCCAAAGAAAACATTCCCCGTATCAGTACGCCACCACCATCACCAACCTGAACTGTTAACACAGTCAAGTTGTGTTCATGGCTTCAAGCTGTTTACTCCAAATTCTAACCTTACCATCTGTGTATGACAGCAAAAATCAAAATTCATCAGACCTGGTGACATTTTTCCAACATTCAACTGTCCAGTTTCAGTGAGACAGTAGCCACTGTAGCTTCTGCTTCCTGTTCTTGTCTGACAGGGGCGGACCCGATGTCTTCTGCTGTCGTAGCCCATCTGACTCAAGGTTTGACGTGTCAAGCATTCAGAGATGCTTTTCTGTCCCACCACCGTTGTAAAGAATGATTGAGTTATTCTAACCTTCCTATCAGTGCAAACCAGTCTGCTGATTCTCCTCTGACCTCTCTTATCAGCAAGGTGTTTCTACCCACAGAACTACCGCTCACTGGATGTTTTTTTGGTGTTTACACTATTCTGTGTTGACTCTGGAGACTGAAGTGTGTGTGAAAATCCCAGGAAAGTAGCAGTTTCAGAAATAATCGAGAATCAAACCACACCATCTTGCATAAACAACCATGCCATGGTCAAAGTCACTCAGATAACATTTTTTCCCCATTCTGAAGTTTGATGTGAACATTCACTGAAGTTCATGACCTATACCTGCAAGATTTTATGCACTGCCCTGCTGCCACATCATTGGTGATTAGATAATCGCACAAATGAGCAGGTGTGCAGGTGTTCCTAATAAAGTGGCTGGCAAGTGTATAAGAGTAATGACCAAAGAATGAAACATAATAAATGGCTGACCTAGAAGCATATAGTCCAGTCTGCTGATGGCCACTTGTCACAGAGTACCAGCAAAGCACTAAAGCAAATTGGACGACCTGTGGTAGACAGTCAGCTATGAGGCCCTAACTGACTCATACACTCCCGTTTTCCTTTGCAAAGATTATGTACATAAACTACAAAACTCCAAGGCAAAAGCAAAGGATGGAATGGCTTTGACTCAAGACATAATTGTCTGAGGTTCAAAACAAAAACTAAATGTAAATGCCCTTTTTTCCGTGAAGGGGAATAATCGAGATACTTACCGAGGACTGGTTAAGTACTCAGCTGTATAAAATCACCTTGCTACAAAAATGGCAACTAAAAAATTATGACTCTTACCAATAGGAGTAAGAGAAAAATGTTCTCAATTAACAAAGGACAATGTTTTGGCACCCTTGGGTTATTTATGTCTGCGTTAATGTTTTCTCTGGTCTTACACAGTGTGCAACAGTGTCTTATTGAGGACATAAGAGAGTTAATTCCCCAAAAACAACTCTAATGGTAAACATATTGATAAAAACAGGTGGAATCAAAAGTTAAGGCAATATAATTATAAGGACACACCCCATATACCCTGTTGTAGCACAAGTATATGAGTCAGTCATTCTTGAGAGTGCATATTTTGGAATATAATATTTTGGAGCTCAAAAATATGCCTTCTGGGACACTTTGTTAGTTCAGTGTTTTGCAACACAAGAATGTAACTCATATATTTATGTGTTCAAATACTAATTTTCCAAAAAAGGCGTAATGTGATGGTCACCCACAAAGCCAAGTTATGAGTACTTGCAGTTATGTAAGCTAAGCAAGTTTTAGGAATGTCTTCTGCCTCCTTTTGGGTCAGGCAGAAAAGACGAACCAGCTTGCATGCTGTTGACCACCCACTGCTCTTAACTGACTTGGAGAAGCTGACTTTAGAAGCTTAGAAAATCCTGTCAGCCTCATCAAAATCCTAGTGAACATCTGATAAAAAATGTTCCATATCATTTTTGGCAAGAATTACGTACCTGCTGTATTATGTTGAACCAAATATCACAAATATGAAAACTTAAAAGTGTATAAAAATCATACGCAGTACAGAGTAGTTACTGTATCTTGAACTGGCTGTACTTGTTTATAGACGGAGTGCTGAGTGGTCTACCTCTGCCTGACACTCAGTCTCCGTTGTACGACAACACTGTTCTTGAGTGGCATTGTGGTTCATTAACATGCTGGGTTTGTTTTTCTGCATCACCATGTCATTGTTTTTAATGGACTATGTATTTTAGAAAAAGTCCATGTTCTTGAACACGGAACATCACATCACCCTCAATCTGTCTTAGAAAAAAATATTCATAATTTACTAATGTGGATAATAAATTGGATGAGTTACCCCTCAAGTAGATTTTCTTGATAGCTATTTTATCCTATATACTTTGGCTAATTTATGTATACCTGTATCTATAAAGAGCATGTGATTTTAGGACATGTTTTGGATACAACACATTTTGGAGTGTGTTACAAGGTTGAACCTTTTTCAATTTAAAGAATATTCCAGTTTCTCGAGCTTTAACACTATGAGTCATTGGTAAGCACCTTGGTGTTTGCTATGGCCATACAATGAACATACAGTAAAATTCATTGTGAGATCAGTGCTTTAAAAGCAACAAAAACTAAAATGTGTAATTAGTCTTTTCTGAACGTATGTATAACCATAATTTTCCCTTTTACTTTTGATCCTGTTCTTAAGCGAAGTAGCTGTGTCCATTGTGAGAGATGGGTTTGACCACAGTGCAGAAACACTTCAGAGATGATATTTGCATTTAACTTGTTTTTATCCATTTTACTTAGTTCTGTCTATTAAACTGAGCTACAGCAGTTGCACCAAGATCAGTTTCTATGTTTCTTACTCTTTCACCTATTTTTTTATTCAGCATAGAACATAAAAGTGAAAATTTTTCAATGTAAAAACTTTTATGTACTTTTCTTTTTAACACAAAATGATACAGCAATCATGCAACAGATTTTGTGAAGCCCACTATAATAATAAAACTAAAATAAAACTGATTACATGAGCAAAAGCCATCACTGATACAGACAAAGTGTGGTGTTTGTTTATGAGCTTTATGCCTCTGACTGGAGCAATGTTGACAACCTCCATTTATTATGTAGTGTAACGTCACCAAGGCTATGTCTGCATGACATGACTGGTGTTTGGGAACGGTGGCAGTCTGGTGTTTTCCCTCCCAGTTTTGTGGAGATGACATTAGCATATATGAAGACTTTAGGGATGCTCATCCAGCTGGTGCACCATTGGTGTTCCCTGTCAAGTGCAGATGAGAACGCTGAGACATTTGCTGAAATTTCTGTTTCCAGAACTGCAAAGTAATGGCTTTACACTAAAGGATGTGCTTTTGGAGTCATTGGTACCCGAGAATGGACATCTTTACAGCATCGGAAGATAAACTGAATGTTTATTTTGAAAACAACTTTTCCAGGATGTAATTTAAATTTTTTCTGTTCTCATCTTTGTGTGAATGCATGCATTTAATGTTATTTTTCAATTTTCTTTAATATCTGCTCATCAGGGTCTTCAAAACCTGTCCAAAGTATGTTTCTTATCATTGCTAGCATTCACTTTCCGATTCCTGTTGTGTTCTGGGTAAACTAATACTATTTCCATCCCCCATTTATTAAAAAAAAAAAAAAAACAGGCATAAATTGAAAAATAACAAGAATATAATACATAAAATGTAGTATAACACAAGGCAGTGACTCATCAGTGTATCCTGACATCAGTTAATTCTAGTGTTTGTGGAAAATGTTTTTATTATGTTTTTGAGTATCATTAGGTCAAAGCAACACACAAGCAAAGACAGCCCCCCAAGAGATTGCACATCCGTCTACAAAGAGCAGGGGTCAGATGGTTACAGTGTGTCACAAATATGATCATGCAGCATTACTTAATAAGCTCCAGACGGGTGTCCAAACACCCCACAATTGCTTTGAATTATCATGCAGGTCAATTTTTTTTTTTTTTTTTTGAGTGGAGCAAAATTAGTTCAAACAACCACATATCTAAGACTTCAACTGCAGACCATCATATTAAAATGCATCATCTTTACATTTCTTTGCCATGTCAGCACAAGGAACCTATGTTCTATGACTTTATTAAAAAAAAAAGTTTTGTGGATGTACAAGAACAGAGATGTGGTCAAATCAGACTTTCTGTTGAGGGTCTTTTGAATTTTTGAGTGAACTCCTGAAAGTGTTTTTACCATATTTTTCCTTCCTCAGTTCTCTGCACAAACCTTCAGATATCCTTTAACCTGTGATCAGGTCAGAAATGAGCAGAAATGATTGTGTCTAATTTCAGATGACCGTGAGAGGAAAGAAGTGACCACTGATGTTCAGGACCTGAAACACAATGCCCTGTAGGCTGCTGTAAAATGCTCGTGTATGAATTTCACGTTGTGTAACAGTAAACATAAAAACTGAACAAAACAACTCGAGAGTGATTTGTGATGCTGGATACTGTATGGACTGAGTATATGTTTGGACCAAAACTGAACCAAGCCAAAAGATAATGATAAGAAAGATAAGCAAAAAATTCAAATTATGTCCTAGGATATTGGCTTAATATCAGTCTTCATGGCACTGACAATAATAACTGGGACCTTTTCCCTTTCCAGAAAACATATTATGTCACTAATATATGGGGTTCATTGTGTTTTATTAGAAACTTCACTTAGTCAAACTTAGTCAGAGCCCACACAAGGTATGCCCAGGGAAGTGGCAAGACAGGATGCCACCATCATGTTTAATTGTCTCTGACACACTGCCACCCCAGTGCCTCTAAATGGCACTGGGAACATGCATGGAACCAGGGACCTAGCACTGGCCTGAGACCGAAAGGCATCCTGAGGCCCTGCGACCACCATCTGTCAGACCGCCGTAGGTGTTTCTTGTCTGTGATGATGTAGACTGCTGCCTCGGGCAGGTCTGTTGCTGGGGTCCAGATGGTCTGGGTCCTGTTGCAACCACAATGTACAGGTTACTCCATTACAACTTTATAAGTCCAGTTGCTGCTGACATTACTGGGAAGTGTGGCATTGCAAAAGATGAGATAGCTACCAGGATTTACTAGCCAAGTTAGATAAACATTAATTGGAAAAATAAATTATTATGTCAAGTAGTTAAATGTCTGAAGAGACATTAGTTGTTTGTTCATGTCTTCAAAGCTACTTACTCTGATTTCATAATCATATAATTTACATAGTTGTGTAATTCACTATAAGTATGTTGCTCACCTGTACTACAGAAAGAGATGGGACTGACACCAGAACCCTACAAAGTGGCATCTCTATTATGTCACCTGCTGTGCAGTCAACGATACTCTTGTCAGTCCTAGTGTACTGTCAAAGAAAATGAGAGAATTGTTACCAAACTTTAAATTTATATAAAGGTTTATGCAAGTGCTCCAACCGGTTATGAGAAAGTGAATGTAATTCTGTTATGTGCAGCAGTGTATCTAAGAAACTGGACATGTGGAACAGATCCTTTCTTTGCACCCCCCATCCCCTCAAAACACTGTTCAATCCGTTAAACTAATAAGGGTATGTACCATCTAATCTAATGACTGTCAATAATGGGCAAAAATGAAATGGTGTCAGCCAGTCCATTTAGAATGACACTGTGATTCAAATTTTGTTCAAAATTCCCATACTGAATAATATATCCAAGTTTTAAAAAATCAGATGTATGTTATCAAGTTATATAAAAGAGCAAATTACCTTCCTGTACATCTGTGTCTTATTATATATACACATCCAGAAATTTGTAACATTTCTATCCAGGCTGTACTTACATACATATACAGAAGTCCAGGTATTTGGTGGAAGCGGCACATTTTTGTTGGCCCGACCTAAATCATATGTCTATTATTGACAAACAAGAGCACACTGAGGAATGAGTCTGGAAATATTTTTCTTTCAATACAATAATTTCAATAATTTCACTAATTTCAAAACAATAATTTCTTTACATTCCCTTTCTGCCTGGCATCTGGGGCAAATCCTCCCCAACTCCCATCCCCTTACTAGACCACTGGTTATGTGAATAATATTTAATTAGAAACCTTAACAAGAGTTTGTTTCAAAAACTTTTATAATGTCAGATTCTAATTTTATGCTTGGGGTGCACAATTTGTGTTGATACAGAGGTCAAAGGTTAAAGAGCAGCGTTAAAACAAAGGACTAGAACACTGAAAAGTGCTCAAAAAATGGTAGCGGGAAAATTACTGTAAAGTGGGAGCTGAAGATATTGCACCTGGCATCTGAGGTTGCGTTTATGACCAGATAACATGTAAACTCTTTAAGTAGATTGCTCTTGCATTTCTCTGCAATTGTATTGTGCGAAATTACACACGCCATAAATGTAAAAAATAAAATGATGCTGTTGTGCCCCAGTGCCGTCCTGTTTCCCTACAATGGCATTTCAGAAATCAAACAAGCTCAATGATGAGGTCTACTACATGTTCTGTGAGCCTATAGCCCACATTTTCTGTGGAATAGTAACCACGTCAATATGTTTCATCATTAGTGCAGTTTTATTGGGTAGATGCATTAGTTAAATGAATAAAGCCAATATATTTAGTTTGATGTCTCACACAGTACTTCAGCTCAGACCATTTTTGCTTTCAGCTAGACAATACCGACATAAAAGTTTTATGTGGAATGTTATATGTGTAGAACAAGACAATTTTTTAAAAATCATTTAACATCCAAACCCATATTTTCGTGCCACCCCATTTAAGCTTTGGTAGGATTTTGATTTCCTTTGGTCAAACTTGACTTAAAGTGCAATTATTTTGACTACAATGCAACTTCATTCATTATTAACAAATTAGATTGCATTTCACTTCAATGATATTGCTCTATACAATTATCTGGATATCTTTATGCATACAGTTCAATACAGGTGTGTACATGCTGGTCAAAAAAATTCAACTACGATCTCATTATGTTAACTTCAGACTGCATCAGTGGTCATTTCAGCCCTGTTATCTGGCATGACACCTCCCCATTCATCTTTCACACTCCTGTGTAACAATCCCTCAATCGTGAATTCAACACCTATTGATTTAACGTTTCCTCACTCCTACTGAACTGCCTGAAACTTCTTCAGATATGTTCTTCAGACAAAACTTAGACGTCTCACATAGTCACATTGCGTTTTACAGTATCTCCGGTTAAAAATGAACCACTAGCCATGAACACAGGCATGAAAGGACAGCAAGAATGCAGATTTGATACAGAGTAGCAAGATCAGACTGTCCCTATCCACAAATTAATCTTTTCCCAAAGGCCTTTTTGCCATGTGTTTCATCCATAAAATCTACAACGGCAAAAAATTTCCAACTACTACAGAACATATGACATCCTTTTAAAATACACCGCTAAAACTAAAGTACCTTGCATTTCTGAAGGCTTGGAGTCATTTCTGCTTTGTTAGACTAACACTTGAACATTTCTTTTTTTCTAGAAAAATTACAAAGTCGACCACAAAGAACTAGCAGTTCTACTATAATGGCACCACACAGGCAACTAGTCAGGTGGTACTTAAATGTCTTTTGTGCTGCATGGCTGCTTTGACTAGCAGACATACTGCAAAACACTATATGTGCTGTATTACCCTTTCTCATTTGAATTAACAAACAGGTAACTAATGCTGTTCCCAAACTGTTTATGATTTTGAATTATTTAATGTTACGCTGACCTGCTGAGCAGAAAAAATAAAACCCTTTTGCAAAACTGAAGAGTTGATTTAAACTTCACTGCACCTTGTTGACCAGTATGTTTTAACATTTTAGGACCTTAATGGAACAGAGTCATTTATAGAATATTCTCATCTGTGGGTCTTTTGTGTAAAAGGATGAGTTATGTATGGTATGTATGTGTGTAGAAGTTTGCGATAAAGCCTGAAAAGGCGACAGATTTAAGGTAAAAGGAAAGAAAAAAGAAACACCTGTAAAACCACTTCTGTTTAAAAGAAGAAATTAAGCAAGTGTGATGAGCCCGGTCAATTAGCTTGTCTGCCCTTGACTGCGTGTTTGCCTCAAATTCCAAAAATTTTTTATACTCCAACCCAGGTCTGTTCAATCCTGTTTATTGTGATATAGCTGAAGCCTGCAGGTAAACAAAACATAATATTTGTAAGAAAATTTATGAATAAAACATTTCAGTTTATCCAATTTTATCTTGTTAGTGTACCTGTACATTAGTAAGAGAATCCATCATTGTAGGGAATAAAAAAAGAAATGCAAAGGGATGGTTTGCAAACTGTCTAGGTTTGGATAGACCATAAAACTTATTAAAATTGGTCAAGGGTAGAAAAATAAACAAAAAAATCAATACTCAGACATCACCTTCATCAAGTGTACGCTATTAAATCAGGAGGTACAATTAATAAAGAACACTGAAAATCACTGAGCATGATTATCTTTCTGAAAAAATATCACATTATCAAAAGCAAAGAAAGAATAGCCCCAACGTTTTTTTTTAAATTTATATTTATAGTCTGATGTCCACGTGGGTTGGAAATCAACCACCATTAACAAAGAAATACGAAACACCTAATTGTTCGAAAACTGGTGAGGTTTCATTATTTTTAACACAACCATTGACTTACCAGCAAATAAACAAAAAGTACATAACTAACCAGAAAATGATTTCATAGCTTTTAATCATTAATGAGCAACAGCAAGATGTGACCCTGATATTATTGTCGCTGCCATATAAATCAGAGTTGACATTCTTACTATCAGTCCTGCAATAGCAATACTGTGTGGCTGACATTCTTAGACCCTATCCTGGTTATTATATTTATTTACATTTCACATATAGGGTTTTACTATATGAATGACTTCCAGTTGCTGGGAGAAGAACCTCATGAGTTATGGGGTGGTCACAAAGTGCTGTGCATAAGCTAAAGGTGCAGTGACTAATAGGAAATAATAAATCAAACTGAGAGCCATTACTCTACACCGAGCGGACAAGTCTCTCAGTCCCTGTCTACATATCAGTACAATACACTGTGGAACAGCTCACACATGTTTCATCGTAGTAAGACTGGCTTCACTCTGCACAGTACACTAGGGGAGACAGACTGCTTCAAATATTCATGTCTCAAGGAGGCATGGATTGAAATAAATATTTCAGAGATAGCAAAGGAGCATGCAAGCCATTTACATTTTTAGCCTGTTATATTAAGTGCCTATTGTTCAAAATAAGGCAAACAATAGGTTACCTACTGACAGGTGTAATAAAAATAGGCACATAACAATCATATTAATACACATAAGCAAATGTGAGGGTGAAAAATAAAAACAGTTACTTAAGCAAAAAAAAAAAAAAAAAGAATTTACAGCTAATCTTCTTCCATCAAGCTTACACCGGACCTTCAAAATACAGAAAAGTGGAGAAGATGATGAATAAATTAGAAATACACTTCATTAGTATCTTGATGAAGAGCTGCGATTATTCACCTACTGGCATTTTTTAAATTAATTTACAAATATATCGCTGTTACAAGTGCAATGACTCGGGTCAGCAGTTGTGTTTAAGACGCACAGAGACCAACATTTAATAGTTTAGCAGGTGAGACGCAGCTCGCTGAAAACGCAAGGGGGCGTGTTTGTGTTTCTCACGCTGGGTTCGCCTTCCTTTTTTGTGAACTTCGTTAAAATGTTCAGTTTAAATTATGCGCAACCTTGCGGTTTAGGCTGCACATATCAAAAAAAGTAACTTTTTACATTTATTTCACATTATTCGACATATAAAATGATTGCATAAACGCATTAAACGTGTGGCCTTTTATAGCCCAACTCGGGCACTCTTTGTCTGGGTCTCACCCTCCTCTCTGTGTCGCTCACTTTATGTTTGACTTATGAACGGGCCCATCGCGCTGACAGCTCCACACCACGTGTGTCTCACTTGTTTATCACGGTCATTAGCCACGATTACACCCAGTAATTGGCCTTGGTTCTCAGCTGGAACCCGCTGTGGAGAAAGCATTTATAAATCACGCTATTCTCACCCAGGGCTGATTCGTAAAAACATCAATAGCGGAAGATAAAACAATCAGTTTAAACTGTAAAGTCATAAATAAAGCTTACTGTTCTGCGTTATGTCCGTTTACTTAAAATGTTTGTCCAAAATATCAAATGTAGAAGGCGTACAGTTAGAGGTATTGTTACGAGGATCATAACATACCAAGTGGAAAATATATCTTAAACATTTAAGATTTTTCGAAATAAGAAATACGTTGTATTTTGTGTAATTAAAGGGTGTTTTAAGCACTTTTATTGCATTTCGTGCAATTTTGTATAGCATATTATTCTTATTGAGGAAGATCTGCAATTAAGTCATTTTTTTAAGTCTCACTTGAGCTACACAACGGAAATGCGGCATGCAACAAAACAGTGCACAACTACACACACGCGCAGCAGCAATGCAGCTGTAACTATATGCATACATGCGTTTTTTTTTCCAACCAGGACTGCCGTAAGAGTTTAAATCTGTCAGAAGGAGCGCGCCGGATGACACGGAGGAAAGGGCCCGCAGACTCCCGCAGCACCACACGCGCTGTAACGCGATCACAGGAACAGCTGTTCTGCACTTTCATAACCAATCAGATTTGCACCAACATGACGAGTCCCCACCTACGTCACACCAATGGCGATGGGGCTGCAGCCGGAGCTGGGGTTCGAGCACACACACTGCGGGTGGGAGATAAGGACACGGGAGACCCGCCGACACCGGGAACTGGGATCGGACACCGCCGCGCGCGCGCACACACACCCCTCTTTGCGCTGTCAGCGCGTGCGGAGGACAGCGGCAGCCCCGCGACTGTCTCGCGCCTGCCTCGCGCGCCTCCACTGCTGCTGTACAGAAAGAAACGAGAAGAAAAAGGCAGAAAAAAGGAAAGGAAAGATTTTTTTACGTAACTGTTGCACTTCATTGTTAAAGTGGACCTAACACCGCCTTACTTTCTTGACATGGGAGATATGGGTGATCCACCGAAAAGTAAGTGGAATAATTCATCTGCAAAATAACAATAAGGACAATATTCTCTCTATATTTATGTTATTTTTCTGCAAAATTGCAATCTTAAATCAAATGTGAAGCAGAAGGAAAATCTCCCCCTAAAGCTTATTTGATGGCAGCAATACAAGTTGCTTATATAAAGTGGACTGTCACGTTTAACAATCTAATTAAAAAACTGCATTATATTTAATATTTTACTTAAATGAATTATTTGCAGAACAGTACGTCTTTGAACTTTAGGGATTATAATTTTTTAGGATTTTACTTGACAACGGGATTGCTATATTTGTCATAACATATATTGCTTGTACACCTATTATTATTATTATTATTTATTATTATTACTATTATTACTATTATTGTTACTAATTTTTTTATTGGGAGATTTGTAACAACAATTTTATTAATTATTTATTAGTTGGTCAGTTAGCAATAGTTAGTTTCCATGATCCCTGTAGTCACCGCACAGCAGCAGCTGTGTCCATGGTGTCCACGATACCCCCAGTGTGGCCCCTGTATCGGTGTTATAGCGCCGTTTTCCACACATCTCTGATACCAGTCGTCTTGCCTCGTGTTTCCAGAAAAGCGTCTCATTTCGCTGTGTGTGGGCTGTGGGAACCAGATTCACGACCAGTACATCCTGAGGGTCTCCCCGGACCTGGAGTGGCACGCAGCGTGTCTCAAGTGCGCCGAGTGTAACCAGTATCTGGACGAGTCGTGCACCTGCTTTGTGAGAGAGGGCAAAACATACTGCAAGAGGGACTACATCAGGTGAGTCAACTGGCAAAATAAATTAGATTTTCTGTCTCGGGTACACACACTAGACTTTGAAGTTTTGTCGAATTTAGGTGAACTTATATGAGAGAATCCGATTGGTTTTATAAGTTAAAAAAAAACAAAAAACAAAATGACAACACAGAAAATACAGCCGTGTTAATTTAGTTGCAATTTACATACTATCTACAGACTATACTTTCTAAATGTAAAAACAACATTTTAAAGCTACCTTCGTTTGATAGACAAACCAATCCCTATATATAAATATTAACAGTATAAAGACTAAATTTCTTTTAGAAATTACGCCTTTTTATTAATGCGCGTCTATAATTTAAAAAGCGTAAAGCGCAAAATCCACTTCAAGACAAAAAAAATTTTAAAAAAATATATTAATCGTTTTTAACGGCAATGTTTTCAATATTTTGTTACTGATGTATGAAATGCATGGAATAGTCACGTAGTCATATAAATATTATAAATAAAATTTGAAAATGCATAAATTTGTTTTTATGAATTTATGAACAGACGGAATTACTTTTTTCGTTACTGAAAACAGCAACCACTAATACTCAGTATGTATATACGTGTGTATTTCAACATGGAATTTCTTCTAATAAAATTGCAATGGGAATCCCTAAGAAGATTTGTCACCTGCATTGTTAGTTTCTTTGTCATATGGGTTCAATATTTTGCACGCATTAAGTCGCGTTTCTGTTCCAGGTTATACGGGATAAAATGCGCCAAATGCAACATCGGCTTCAGCAAGAACGACTTCGTGATGCGGGCGCGCGCCAAGGTGTACCACATCGAGTGCTTCCGGTGCGTGGCGTGCAGCCGCCAGCTCATCCCCGGGGACGAGTTCGCGCTCAGGGAGGACGGGCTCTTCTGCCGGGCCGATCACGACGTGGTAGAACGGGCCACCATGGGGGGCGCAGACCCCCTGAGCCCGCTACACCCAGCAAGGCCGCTACAGATGGCAGGTAGGGTGGGCATCCCATTGTACCCACCTCTTAAAAACTGTGCAACGCATTCGTGTCCCTTTAATGATCCTTAACAAGTGACTTGGCTTAATTAGCCTTTATTAACACCTTAATTAGCAACGCAGACTTCCCACTTCTCGGGTCAGGGACGTGGGGCCTTGCTGGAGCTCTGCGTGTAGCTCAGCCAGTCTCAACACTGTGTGCAACTCACTCACTGTGCTCAATATAGCGCTGTATAAATCTAAGCCATAATATATAACTTAAAATATTACAGTTCCATATTATAAGACGTAAACCCTGCCTGTAATACACTGAACCCTTGGATGCAAAATTGCGTGTAATTGTACGTTTATTTTACCGCACAGCCGTTCACAGGAGAAAACTGTGAAATTTATACGGATTCAGCAATACATTACAATATAAAATACCTTAACAGTAGAGTTTTTGTCATTTAAATAATGAATAATTCCATTGGAAATTAATTTTAACGGTGGTTTTCAATATCATTTTAATGCAATAATTTCAAGAAGTACGCCAGTTTTCTGAAGGACTACAATAATACGATTATTATTATTATTATTATTATTTCCACTATAACAAGCCGCTGCTACGACTGTCATTAATTTAATCCGAAATATGCACACAAATAACCCTTCGCTGCTGCGACGGGGTACGCTCAATAGTTTGCTTACGTGCAGCGAACGAAATAAAACAACTTTGGTGGTAACGCGCCCAGCTTTATCAGGCTGAACTATATCTTTTGAGAGGGTAAAATGAAATTCAATTCACCCATGTTATCATTATACGAACTTAAAATTAAGTTTCTACAGCTACCAGAGTGTAATGCACAATACAGTTATGCTCAAAGATAGTAGAGCAGAATGCACAGTATAGAGTAATTCTCATATAACTGAGTTTAACGCCATCGCGTATACAGCGCAAATCCCGAATAGCGCAGGTGCAAAAAATGTCAAAAAGAATGCGGTACAGAACAGTTCAAAGTAGTAATGGTCCCTTTTCTTTGTGGAAGAACACAGACGTTGTACTTCACAGCTTAATAGAAAACAAGAAAGAACACAGTATCCTTATCAACACACGTTATTATTATTTTTATTATTATTATTATTATTCAAGATTGATATCTCTTATCTTAAATGCTGGCTGCATTGATGATATTTATGTTAAATTTTGACATGGGGGGATTAGTTTTAAAACAAAATTTATAACAGTTGGAAACGTGTCTGTTAAGAGCGAAAACATTCCCGAATCCATTATTAATTCTGCCCATATTCCTGGTTATGCTTTGTTCTGAAGGATAATTTTATTTAAATTATTATACTGTCTTTGCACATGAAAACAATTGTATGGAAAGCATTCCCCATACATGCTATTTTTTATTTATACTACTCAGAATTGCAGTTGATAAAACTGGAAATTGGGAATTTTATGCTGAAAAATGTCACTCTGATCATTTCCCGTGTAATGCTCGGTTCCTGTGAGTTACACTGTTTTTTCTGTGCTCTTTTGGTCCGCAGCAGAGCCCATATCGGCCCGACAGCCTGCCCTTCGACCTCACATCCACAAGCAACCAGAGAAGACGACCCGGGTGAGGACGGTGCTGAATGAGAAGCAGCTGCACACGCTGCGCACGTGCTACAACGCGAACCCGCGGCCGGACGCGCTCATGAAGGAGCAGCTCGTGGAGATGACGGGCCTCAGTCCCCGCGTCATCAGGGTCTGGTTCCAGAACAAGCGCTGCAAGGACAAGAAGAGGAGCCTCCTGATGAAGCAGCTGCAGCAGCAACAGCCTAATGACAAGACGGTGAGGAATCAGCGCTGCGAAAAACAACGCTACAGAAGTCAACGATGTCAGCAAATGAAGCGGGGGGGGGGGGGGTGTACTGCTCTTTCATACACCGCGCGGAGTCACACAGGAAGACACATTAAATCAAAGGACATGTACTTCTAAAAGTAAATTAATTAAAAAGGCTGATTTTAAAAAGTCATACACGATAAATATGATAACTATACGTTATGATCGCGTTTATTAAGATATAATCTAATCAGTGTCATTTCGGAGAATTCAAGAGCATTAAAAAACTTTTGTCATTTACAGCAGGGAACTTTCAAACTCTTAATTTGATTGCAACGTTTTTTTAAATAATTTATTTTTTTAAACTGCGTTGATATATTTGTAAACGACTTTTATAAAGCCGTTACATTTAGACGCGACTTAAACAAGCAGAACTTTTCCAAACTGTAGGGAAATTCATAAAATGCCTATGCTTGATCTGAGAACGTGTTTTCTCGGGGGTTTAATCCCTCTTCGACCTGCAGAACATACAGGGAATGACAGGGACCCCCATGGTGGCCGCCAGTCCAGAGAGACACGACGGGGGTCTGCAGGCGAACCCCGTGGAGGTGCAGAGCTATCAGCCGCCCTGGAAAGTGCTGAGCGACTTCGCCCTGCAGAGTGACATCGACCAGCCCGCCTTTCAACAGCTGGTGAGAGAGATCGTCGCTGTTTTATGTGGTTATGTGACTTACAGTCTGAGATATGTCATGCTAACCACCTAATACAGCAGAGCATTTTACTGTAGTAACAGAAAATTACTGCCTTCATCGAGGGTACTACAGCAGGAGCAGAGATTCGATCCAACAACCTTCTGATTAAAAAGGAAATAGCCGCGACCACTACACAGTCTGTTTCCCAGAGATACTGGGCGTACTATGGTTTTACGGTACGGTTTTACGGTACTAAAAGTGTAACATTCATTTCAAATGTGTGTGGAGGGTGAGGAGAGGGCACGGTAAAAAAGAAGGATCCAGGGCATAATCGAGGTTCCGGGCCTAAATTTCGAAGCGCCTCTTTCTTATTCAAAATGATCGCACATAAATATGAATGTTTCGAGAAACTGTTCCGCAGACAGCTTTCACTTTTTAGTTGAGAAAAAGGTCGTACTTAATAAATATGCGTTCATCTGAAGGGACCCAATAAGTAACTTTACTATGACTCTACTGTGATTTACCTACTTACACAGCAAGGTGTTCTTAATTTTTCAGTTCAGGGTCAAATGCCCTGGCTAAGAGTTCTGCTGTACAAGTTGGGATTCGCACTAAAAACCTTGCAAGACGACAGTCCTCGCGATTGCGCGAAATGTTACCTATTAAAGTGAATTGTGATCATCTTAAATATTATCTTGTTTCAGCATCGCGAGTTGTTTATAATTTTTAATTTCTTTTATTTTTAGGTAAATTTCTCGGAAGGGGGTCCAGGGTCTAATTCAACCGGAAGTGAAGTTGCATCTATGTCCTCTCAACTCCCGGACACCCCCAACAGCATGGTGTCGAGTCCCTTAGAGGCATGAAAAACCGTGGACTGCTGAATAAAAAATTGAAATGAATAATACTACTACTACTAATAATAATAACATACGTGGTGTTGGGGAATAAGAACAGTGAAGAAAACCCCATGTGGCCACCACATCCATCCAACTGCACGAAGCCTCTTTATCTGAACAACCTCCGGTTGTAACAACACTGTGAAGACAATCATAGGAATTACACAGAGCTGAGAAGTACCTCCACACACAGGAAGTTTTGCAGAAGGACCTGTTAGAAGATCACGCAGATGTTCCTCCACGTGACTTGGAGGAGATAGAGCTACTAACGTGGTGGATGGACTAAACGACGTCTCATCATCTCTCAGTGGTGCCGCCTTTTGGAAGGGAACATGGGTACTGTTTTTGCCAAACAAACAAACACACACATACACACACACACACACACACACACACACACACGCACAGGAGCTCCGTGATCTCTGCAAATCTGTGGAACTCGAGGGAATCTCCTAGAAGCAATGCTGTCTGAAGGATTGAAATGGAACATTAAAATGTAGGCATTGCCCACCTGGAGAAAAGACTGTAATCTTTACATTTCGAAATTTTACCCAGAAAGTTAATGAAACGGCAGTTGGAAAGGGATTACAAACGGAGCTTTTGATTTATTTTTGTTTTGTTCAGTCATGCCCCGGTTCTGAAGCCTTGCACCCAGGTGTACCTCCATCATGCTACAAACTTCATGGGACCTGTGTGTGAGTTTGTTGTCCGTCCAAGAACATTTTGCCCCAAAGATGTGTATAATTATTGGTTAAAACAACCGGTTGGTGATTTTTTTCTATGTTAAATGATTATGATTTAATATTTATTGGAGAGAGACTGGTCACTTTTCATCAACCGTTTGTTGACTGAGATAAAGAAAAGTGTTGTCAGATTTTATGTGTTTGTCTTTTCTTGAAGATCATGTGTTCTGACGCCATATGTGGAAATAAATCTTCGGGATTATTTCACAAATAAAAGTTTGACATAAATCATAAGCGCTGTACATTCTGAAGGTTTTTTTTTCTCACTGTTATTTTCGTGGGAGGGGTTTTCAATGACAAAAACGCAACAATGAAAAGACTCAGTTAACTGAAAAAAAGTAAAAAAAAGAAACAAATTTTTTTTAAAAGCTTATGCTACAGTATTTTAGGTTTAGAAGTTGAGCTTTTCTGTAAATCTTACTGTGTATATAAAAACATATCGTGAATTACACATTCGAACTGAAGGTGGGTTTGAATCCCACCTCCTGCTGAAGTACTCCTGAGAAAAGTACTTACCCTAATTTGCGCCAATGAATACTGCCCAGCTGGTGGGAAGTTGTAAGTAACTTAACAAATAATTGTAATCTGCTTTGGAGAAAGCTTCAGGTAAATAAACACATTTAAATGTAAATATATAATTTATATATTTACATAGAGACGCGATTCTTTTCAGAAGAAAGGTTATAAATTCGGTAGAAAAACGTCAGATAAATTTTTGCTTTTTTTTGCATAATACACTTCAGCCTGCGATTAAGTCAGTAGTTATTTTGTTCCTGAATTTCTTCCGATAAGAAAAAAAAATGAACACATGTTCATATTAATTCTTGTTATCGCATTTATATGCGTTTTTGGGAGTGGGGAGTGGTTGTTACGGGTAACTTACAGGCAAGTGGTCCTCTTTGTTAATAGCACTGATTTGCTCCCAGTTAACTGTATCCATTACTATCTGGTCACATCATGTATGAAGTATTCTGCATGAAAATGAACGATATCTCCTCATAGATTAATTCCGACAGACAGAAGCTCAGTGCCAGTTGTGTTATTTATTTGTTTTGATGTTGCAGCTCACCAGCATTTTTGTTCTTCTCTCAGTGGTACACCTGTTATTAATGATAAGTGCTTCATATCACAGCTGGAATAGTTTATTGAATATAAAGAACTAATAGAAAATTATATGAAAAATGCCCAACAAATTGTACAAATTTTTATGCTCTGCCAATGCATATGAAACCATGCAGTGTTCCTTTCAGTATCTATTCAGGGAAGCCTTTTGTAATGCTGTACTGTGCCTCAAAGAGCAAATATAAAGTATTAGAACTCAGATAATAGTACATTCTGAAAAAACAGTTAGTATCATTAATATGTTTCAGTGGAGTCCGGCTTAAGTTTGAAATCTATGAGATAAGATGATCACATCTGTGTGTTTTTAGTATATGCGTTACTTTAATAGCAATATTTATTTTAACCCAGTTAAATAATAATGTATTGGCTTATTATTTGTATCATGCCATGCATTCTGTTGACAGCTGAACCATGAAATAAAGCATCGATAGGGTCAGCACAGAACGCATAGATAGAAAGCATTAACTGCTTAAAGGTGTTTTGTTGTCCTGTTTTTTTCAGTTAAACAGTTCAAAACTCAGTGTTCACTGTAGGTTGTATGCAGGCCTGTGTTTGTGGATAACTGACAAACCCTGTAGCACTGAAATTCATTGATCAAAAGGCTTTATTTAATGTTTCTGCTAAACTAACTTTAGGGTTGCATGGAATCCAACTTTATTGAGTGATATTGCTGCATCTAATTAAAATGCTTGCATTTCCTTATAATTACAGATTTGTGCTTAGTCGGTGGTACCTCAGCTCTGCTGCAACATTCCATGAAGGTGCAATATTTAAACTATTTTTTTTTTCAGCATATGTAGTAAGATAGCATCTTCAAACAAAATTGTGTTAACAAATGTTTTTTTTAAACAATTTCTTATTATTTTTCGATTAAAGAGTTGTCTTGTTTAATCCATTGAACTCTAAAAACAATGCCGTTAAAGACCAGTTTTCACCCTGGTCTTCCAACAACAGAACTTCTTCATCAATACTCAGTACTGATAAATACTCAGACATGGGTCAGACATGGCTTTGCTAAGATACAGCGACTGTTAAAATGCGAGGTCTGCAGTGTAGCCAGGACACAAGTTTTGTGACAAATTCACATTTTAATCTTTATAGCATATATATGTAAAGGTTTATGGTATGTATACATATGTATACATACAAAATGTATTTAAATGCATCTTAATTTTATGACTGTATTGGACAGATGCTGCAAGTGTTGCCATGACAGCCAAATGCTACTGTTTCTTGTAGCAGCAATATGGTGGGCTGAATTAAATGTCAGGCTGAAATTTGACAAATAGATGCAAGTGGAAGCCCTACTCAGATAATGTCAGAACCAGGTGTTTAACTTCTCCACAAATGGCTTTTAAAAGACTTTTTCTTGGTGGTGCCACTTGAGATCTGGCATTCTCAAGACCATTACGGGTTTGCCTACATGCCTGTTGATGGAAAATTCCAGAATCCCACGTTTCAAGTTTCTTTAACATAAGGTACAAAATACATGACTCCGCCACAACTCTGCACAACAGCTGGACAAGTTGCGTTCTTAAATGTGTAAATACGGTTGAAATATAATTGCTGCTTTCTCCTTCATTTCCAAGAGACTCGCTTGTAACTTACCCAGGTAAAGTTTTGTAAAAAGTAGACTGTTTTTTTTTGACTCATCATTAAGAGCAGTTGATGTTGTCCAGGCACCAAAACCTTTGGTGAATCTGCTTCCAGTCATTGAGTCAGATGATGGGAAAGTGACAGGTTTCACTGACACATGGGATTTCTGAGATTCATCTCAACCACTTGTTAGCGGGTCTAACTTAACTTAACTTAACCTTGTTAATGGTTTCTGAATGTGAATGATTGCTCAGAATTTTATGGCTTACTTTAACAGTTGCGTTAAGAAAAAAAAAAAAACATTAATTTGACATTTCAAGTTTTTGTGTAGAGGTTTGCAGAACTGTATTTTTCAAAAGGTTTTGCTTAACCCAAGTTATGTTTGTATGTAATAAATTACGTCAACCTGGGTAAATTGTACCATATTGCTTCGGGTATGTATCCCTACTCAAGGGTGTGACAACAAAAGAGATTCAAACCCAAATCCGGTGACTATATGGCAACTGTGCTAACCACTGTTCCATAATTGGGTGATCCTTCTGTTGCACACTTTAAGGTGAAAGTCCAGCATGACATTAATGCCCAAAAGCAGATGTTTTCAAACCTAAATTCTGTTGCACTGGGAGGGCTCAAATGAAGGCCAGTCAAATGGAGCACTTGTGCACTGATGAACAAGGTGGACCCATGATGCGTTCCATTCATTTTATGAGTTATATAATTAATTATACACATGGAGGAGCAGACTCCCACAGTGAAATGAAGAGATGGGAGGGTGTCTTGTGCTTTTATTTTATCTTTTTTAACCTAGTAACAAGAGGTTGCTGGAGGAGGATACTGTTACCTTCACACAGGCCTATTCATAGTGTTGTTTGACAGTCTTTGAATTTATGAACATCATACATAAAGACATAACCTAACAGTAACCAGGCTGTTCCAGATTATAGGCTGATTTATTATATTTTATCATGCCGATCATATCATTTTTATTAAGGGTCTTAGTTTTTATTATCAAACACTGTGAATAAAGTGTCATTAGTAATAGCTAAGATCTGACTCTAAAAGATTAGGTTGTTTCTTTGTATTACTTTTATAGACAAAAAGTTGTTCAAAGGTGTCATGTTAAAAAACACAAAATGTAAAAGCATATGATTTAAACCTTGCAGATTTAAATAGTGGCTATGAAATAATTGTGCATTCTTTGAGATAAATTCGGGATGAGGTCTGCGTCTTCTCATAGGCTGGAAAGGTTCACTTTGTACCATGGCTGTTGCATATCAGTCTGCTGATAATAGTAGTACGACAGGTTCGTGACTGTGATCTCTTTTCCCTTGTCTGTGTGTTCCTTGGCTGACTCCTGGGCCCCTTTGCACAACCTGTACAAGGCACACTGTAATAAACATTCACTGGACATTGGTAAGAGGTGCACGTTCTCAAATCTTGCCTAAAAAGATAGCCATTGTAAGAAATCCTCATTGCTATTTAATCTGGAACTCCTACCTCTCTCCCCCAAAATGCACTTGGTCTAAACTGCCCACAGCACTTGTTTAAAATTATACTGACTTTTTTTAGCCAAAACAGGTATAATGACTATTTTAATTAAGGAATTTTACTATAACCTTGCAAAAATCTTGATTTAAGAAATCAATTTTAAGTGCTAATATTAATATAACATCTTTAAAAGTTATAGGCAGTTCAATATGTACAGTATATGTACTGTAAACGCACTAATTTATAAGCTATTGAAGAAAATTAAGACCATTTTGCTTATTTTAATGACGTATGTAAAACAAAAACGTATTTCTTTTAAAGTGTGAATTTAATCAACCAGGTTTAGCTACACATACATGTTCCATGTACTTGGCACATGCACTGATGAAAAAAATAGATGTGATTACAGAATTATCCCTTAAGCGCTACTCCTGACAATGCTCTACCTCAGTGGTAATGTCACACATACTTCCAATGCCTTTCTCACACATTTACAATAAAGTAGCCCAATTTGCAACAGTCCTTCCTAACATGTAATTGTTCAGACGCTCTCAAAAGTGTGCTGCTGGTTTTGTTTAAGTATGACATCCAACACGGACTGGATAAGGAAAAAGAATGTGGCGACATTGATGGGCTGTGTGTCTCATGGTGAGGGATACTTTTACTCAGCCAGTTATCTGTTTTTCACAGTTAAGGCATAGAAAAATGTGAGTGCACGTGTCTCCAAACATGTAGAGACCAAGATATGGAAAACAACATTTTTCTGTTATTGTTCTGCACTCTATTGTTTTAGTAGAACACAAGGTAAAACACTAACGTTGTTATAAACTGTAGGGACTGGGGTCAACCAGTGTAAAATCTTTAACAGATATTTACATTTTTTTGAGAATTACCACCCCAGTTTGTAAACAATTTGTCATTTTTTTATATCATAACTAAATAAGTGGTGCCTTGTTAAATTGATGCAATGCATAGAAATATTAATATAATTTGGAGATGGTAATGTGCATGTATTAAACATAGTAAATATTGCACAGCTAAATATCAGGGTAGCTCCATTAGATGTGACACACCACTATTAGACTAGATCTTATTTCAGTGGGTAAAAACTTACCTTTAAAACAAGTTTTTATTAAAATACTTCAACTCTTTCAGTCATGTGATGGAAAGTGGGGTTCTGAAGTTGGGTTAAGCCATGATGATGCTTCATCTCTGGATTTGGCCAGTGGCAATTCAGCATTTTACCATACGGTCTATTCAGCACTTATGTCTTCTTTGAGTTCCGATAAAAAGTGGTACAGAGTGTCCGGAGTTTTCTAAGGGGATATTATTTCTGCTCTAGTCCATAGAGCCACTTTCAGGCTGTACCTCTGGTTGAGCCTTCTGTTCATGTGAGCACCAAAGTAAAGGCGGTGGACCAAAACAAATGTTGCTTGAGGGAGCAAGAAGGCAGTACACTTCAGCAGTATGTGGCAACACACCCAACTATATAAATGAGTCAGGACTGTTGTGGTTTTCAGGTGTACAACACCGTATGGTAGCCGTGTGGAATGGTCATTCTTTTAAGATTCCGGTTTTCATTGTATTGATGATACCAATATAAGACTCACTAGTGAAATGTCCTATCTAAACACACTCCTGAGCTTAAGATAAACTTAAAATAGAAAAAAACATTTAATGTGTTCATTTTTTTAAGACTGTCTCTGAATTAGTTGATTTAGATCATTTTGGAAAATAACAGATTAGTAAATATATATCTTGTTTCCTCTGGTTTTGCTTTCATGTTAACTAAATGTAAATTGATGCAAATTCCTAGTATTTTTGAGATCATGAAAATAAAAGAGATATCTTAACTGAAATGAGCCTGGATGTCAAGAAGGCTTCTGTGCAATACGTAGAAGGAATCAGTTTGGGACAGCCCTCAAAATGACTCATATGCAGGGCCTCATTCTTCCTAAAACAAATGTATGGGGAAATTAAAATCAACTGGAGACGACATGGTTCTAAACGTCCCCACTGTTGGGGATTTTTGTATTCTGTCAGCAGGGTAGAGGAAAGCTGCTGCCGAGCTCCAACTGCTGGAAATGTGTTGATTAAGCTGAATCTCCGAAACACAGCCGGTTCGTACAATGAGTGTGAAAAACAGCCTTGAGAGTCTTTGTGGCAAAGAGGGCAAGCCGGCTGGTTCGGTAGAGAGTGAATCTCAGTGCTGAAAGGCCACACTTCAGCCTTTCAGCTGGTGTGCAGAGGGCTTTGAAAGTGCTGAAGCTTTCTTACAGCAGTGTTCGTGGGACAAACCTTTGATTCATCACAAGAGGCCCTTTAATTTATCTGCGCTTAGAGGAGATAGGAAACATTTACATCAGTACTGTATGTCACTTTTGTGGAAGATGACAAAAGTAATATTTGAGAAGAATACTCACTCTTTCAGCTCAATCTGTCATTTTCTTATAACCATATGGCTAAGTGAAGCTTTTTCATTCATTATATTTACAATTAATATGAATTTTACAATACATTGCTTTCCTGCAGATTTAAACACATTTATGTTTTCTTTCTTCTGTATTACAAGTTTACAGATATCTTTGTAGTATGTTACATTTTCCAAATCATATTTTCCCTGTCATGTTTTACACATCCTCATCATGTGGGTTGAAACAATTTCAGCTAATATAGGGATTGTTTAGTGTATTTCACACTCTGCATTTATCATGAGTTCAGCATCAAAAATGTGACATAAGAGGGGCCCATACTGAGCTAAAATGCCTGAAGTGCAGTAGATAATGGGATCGAAAGTGAGCAAGAAAAGTGAAGGCATATCTCAAACCGACATAAGCAGGAACATGTATGTGAATGAAGTACCAACTCATCCATTAAAAAAACAGTTTTTACCTTGGGTCTCAAGCATAATTTACCCCAGCTTGAAAATTCATATTCAAATGCTTGGTAGCTGTTTTCTATATTTTAGCCATTTGTCTCCCTATAGTGAAAAAATTTCCACTTTTAAAAATGCTTATATAATTTTCTTAATTTTTTCTTAAAAAAGTTTTCCATGAGCAAGATTTTCAGAGCAGGTCATGGTTTTCTGGAGCTGATCATGGAAGCATAGGATGCAAAGCAGCGTACACCCTGGTTTGATACCAGTCAATTGCAGGCAATTACACACACACACACACACACACACACACACACACACACGCACCACAGCACAACAGTTGTTTATACACTAAAGGCAGTTTTAGGCTCCAAATCACTGGGACTGTTGGTGGAAATGAAGCACTTTGAAGAAATCAACATGAGCACGGATGGACCATGCAGTCTCCATATAGTCTGTTCCTAAAATTACTCTTGATAAATAAATCAGAACATATTAATTAACATTAATGTGTTCCAGGAAAAGTGTGCAGGAAACTCACTAACTGACTGGCTCTAACTCACAGCTGCTTGCAACATTTGTCTGTTTCAGAATCACTCATTCAGAACACTTTGTTTAGCTTGTAGTTTCCACTATTTTTATTTATTAATTGCTGTAGGTCCTGGCAAGAACTTGGAAGTAACACATCATTTTCTTCACCACTTAAAAACTGCACCAATAGATGTGTGTTGTCGTTTTTTTTTATGTTTTGGATGTGCATCTTTTTCTAGTGAAATGAAAAGGAACTTGGTACAGTGAAGTTCATTTTTGGATGCTGACTCTAGTGAACATATGTAGTCTTCCGAAATTGAGTAGAATTTAAAAAATATTATTCATCGGGGAGTAACACTTAACAAGTGGCAGCACAGTAGCTAATACAATAAAAAAAGTAAATAAATGAAACAGATTTGGAAATTTAGACCTTTGACAAAGCTTGCAGTGTATTTTGTCTGTATTTTTAAGCAAAGGCATTTCTCCCTTTTGTAACTTTTAGGACTTTGAAAAGACAGAGACAGGGGAAAGAAAAAATATGGTGCAGCAAATTACATTATAGAATTAACAAATTGTGCCAAATGACATTAGTAAAGTGGGAAGTGTACTCAGGCTGTATGCATGGGGCTCTCCCCATACGGGAGAGATCCCAGATAAGGCCGTCAGTGACAAGAACAGTCTTATCACTGATGTCCACCTCTTCATCCCACGAACAAAAGCAACAAAAGCATGTCGTTCTGTAAGAATTCCAGGGTACGTTTTAGTAAGAACCTCTAAAATCATACTTTTACTTTGGTTGTTAACTGTACATGTGCCTTATATTTTAGAAGCAGTGGAACCACCCTGTTCTACTTGCGTCTGCGTGGCTGATGTCCCACAGAGATAGCTCTTATAAAAAATTAAATAAGGGTACACCTCAATCATTTGTTCATGGGACCAGTCAACTGGCACAGCCATGCACTATTGCTTTCGGCCTCAATAGGCCTTTCCATTATTTCTGCACAGCCAATTTGGTGCCGATAATGGTACTCATAGTCGTGTGGCCACAGAGAGAAGCACAAGAGCTCTGATTCTGCTTCTGGGAGTGGTGAAGAATGAGCTCCCGAGGCAGCAGACGGTGGTGTTTCCACTCTTCGTCACATTTGTGCCCAATCTATTATTTCGATGCATCCTTATCAGCTGCGTGACTTTGCTATCCATTTTCACCAACTTCAGCATAATTGCAATCAGACTCAGCACAGGGCTACGCTGCCGGTCATGAAGATGGTAACGAATATACAGGCGGTCAACGAATGGGCGTTATTTATTTATTACATTTTTGATGTGACTTCTAACCTTACAGTCTAATCGGAAAGCGTATCATTTATATACAGAAGTGACATAACTCATTTTCTTGAGACTGAATGGAATCAAAGCTTCTGGATTCTGTTTACCAGAAGTCCTTCTAGAAAGCTGGATTCATGGAGTTTTTGTCTTGTCCATAGGTCGATAGTAGAAATGTTAGATTTTTACAAAATGTTTCTCGCCTTAATTTTAAACACACACATTAATTATGCTTAAGTTATGAAAAAAGTGATCTGAATGGTTGACGTGTACAGTATGACTGTATAAATAAACTCGTCCGCATGTTACAAATTGGCAACCTAACAAAATTAAAGGAAATCTAAACAATATTAAAAGACAAATATATTCATTAATTCAGTTATCTGTTTGTTCTTTTGTTGATTTATTTATTTAATTTAGTTTTCATTCATTCATTCATTCATTCATTCATTATCAATAACAGTTATTGTGTTTCAGGTCCTTTCTCGGAGGCAGAAGACATCAGATGGGGTACACCATGAACAGGATGCCAGCCCAACATTGTCCAATTACAGTAGCAATATATAATAATTTATGGCAACGTACTATACTTATCTGTTTTGTTTTAAACTTTGTGTCGTTGCTGGACTCTCTTAGATCACAAACAGTGTTTCACCCTCAATAGAACATTGTACACACTAGACATTGTGAGTCAACATACATTCCAAACAAAATACACTGGTGTGCTGTAGCTACAATAATGTGATGGCTGGTGAAAGAGTGAGCAGAGCCAATGTAAAAAAAATGAGTCTCTTGAGCCTTGATTAAAGTACACAGACAAAAGTAAGGAAGTCAGGTAATATTAATAATGAACACAGACCTAATTGTCCTTGTTTTCTTCATGTCCCATAATTTGCATACGACTAACAATTTTGAATATAAACCCAGAAGCTCTGCAATGTTACATATATGTTCACCCTCAGTACACATGCACTGCACTGTGCAGACGTGCTGGCAAAGGCCATCTTTATTGTGAAGCCCATACATGCATTTCCCTTGAGCTTGTTGTTAGGCCAATCATCTTTAATACTGCAAGCACTATCTGCCACTAACCCTATTACCATCTGCTGGACTGAATTTAATGCTGCTTCTCCATTTGGAAAAATGCAGCGGGTCTCTGAGGCAGGGGTTATTTATTTTGAAATTAGGTGTAATTGTCCAGTAGTTGAAATAATTTAGGTTGATACTGGAGTACTTCTGTCTTACCACTGAATCACTGTGCTGTAATTTTATTTTAATATTGCTGACTTGTAGTTAAACCTGTTGACCAAATACAAATACCGTTCACATAATGTTTAGGCTTAATGACGTATTAATAGCAGGAATTAGTAGTCCTTTCTGAAAGTAACTGAGCAGAAGTACATTATGTCACTGCCTGGCTCAGAACTTTACATATACAGTTTATTTCTTCACCTGCCCACAAACACCACCAGTAAAAATGGTTGATTCAAATTATTATCGCACATTTATATGGCCACATGTCAGTATTACCTACTATATGAGAATTGGTGGAACCTTTTTTAAATATGTTAAAAGTCCGCATAAGCAATAACTGGGAGAATCACATTATATGCTTTGTTTCACGGGTAGCACAAAGTCAGAATGATGTGGTTGAATCAGTGCACGGGTGTTGGGGTGGCTTAGGTGGCTTAGGTGGTTTAGCAGTTTCTTGGCAGCCAAATGTCAACCAAAATAAAATAGACTATCTATGAGTTTAAGTGTATGGCAAGTACAGATTATGAACTATTTTTATTCCTTTGGATCCTTATTTAACCGTCTTTCTTGTAAAGAAACTTGCACTTCATTATATACCTCTGGGCAGCTTTTTCCGCCCTGCAAGATGGGCTTAAAAAATTGCACTCATCTAATAATGATTGCTGATAAAGAAAAAGATAATCTAAATGGCCGTTTGCCACTGGGAAAGTAATGGTGCCAGATATTTTCTGCATTATGTTATTATAAGCCATTAAACTCTATCTACAGAAGAAGAGCTTAACACAATGTCCCACCTTCGGAGAAAAAATTGTTAGTGGTACCACAGTACTGCAGCTGTCCTCAATGTACTGGCTGCGTCGTATGTTTTTACAACCTGACGGCATCTCCAAGTGCACACATAAAAGCAATTAATGGTAACATCAGTCCATCTCCCCATTAAAAATGATTCGCTCTCAGAGTCGTTCGGTGACCCACCACAAGGCCCGTGATTATGGTCACGCAACTCTCTCTACCTCTCTCTTTTGCTCTCTCTTTCTCTCATGCTGAATGGCTCAACAGCTCACTCCAAACTCACAAAGGCCTCCGTGTCTGTGGACTTGATGCAAATGGCAAACACGGAGGCCATCTGTACAAAAGTGGTGTATGTGAAATGGGTATGTTAATTTTCAAACCTGTGAAACCCAGGGGCAGAGTTCAGTACATCAGGGTTAGAGTTACCATAAAACCAGGATGAATAGATGACACTACGTGGCATCCCTGACTGCACACCATCACCTCCTTATTCAGGCTGATCCCTTTTCACTCATCAATTTGTTAATAATATTTATTTTAATGGTTTTGAAGACAACAGGGAGTGGATCACTCCTCTTTGGCATGTTGTCAGGAGTTATTTACTCTCTGTTGTCAAATAAAGAATTATTATGTAATTATGGTGATCATTAATGACCATTGTTCTTATATTAATTCAGTTAGCTGACCTCTTCATCCAAGGTGACTTACAAGGTTTTTGCAGTAAGCTGCTTACATTTATTTACCCATCTAGGGAAAATTTACTGTGCCAGTACAGGGTAAGTATCCCTATCAAGGGTACTAGAGCAGGAGTGGGGTCCTTAGAATGGAGGGTGATGGCCTGCTGCCTCTTCTGTTTATAGCAAACACACGATCATCTGGAATTACAAATTTTTAAGCACCGGAACTTGATACTTTGATCAAAGTATCTTTCGTAGGTACTAGATGGTTAAGGTTTAGCGTCTGAAACCTTTAAAGAGAGCTTAACTTCCTTACGTCTTTTGTCACAGGTCTGAGAACCCACAAAATCTCCTTTGTGGGAGAAAACACTCTGCACTGTACTTTAACCAGAGAATTACTGGTAATAACCAGCAAGGGCAGCAGTGTACTAAATTCAGGAGTATCACTCACAACACAGGAACAAAGGAAAGTGACAGAGGATTTTATTCCAACCTCAATGTCTCAGCGATTGTACCGATGAGCCAGCCCAATTTTGAGATTGTGTCACCTTTCATGTCACCTTTCACTCCTGTTTTTTGTGCTCTCAAGGTAAATGCTGTCTACACACCTGTTTCCTTTTTCATCAGTCCCCTTTAGCTAATAACTAAAGAAAAACTGGAAAGTAGAGCACTGACTAAAGCCATTTGAATTTACACACCCTAGTTTCCTGTACTAGTTTCTGTAATAAATCTTTGGCAGATATCTGTTGTGGTTTGATCCTGGAAACGTATTAAAGGACCATAGAAATATCATAAAAGAACATCGGGTGTTTACCTGTTCTGTAGTACCGAACGAGGAGCGGTATTAGGAAAAAAAGCATTCAGAAGTTCACAGAAGATATTTACCAGCACTTCAGACAGTGAAAAAAGGTTTGTTTTAAATTCGCCCCAATGCCAACCAGACTTTTTAAACCTTTTTTTTAGATTGAAAAAACACTGTATGGATCCAGAAATGCTTACAAAGATGCACAACAAAATAATTTTTCTATAAATAACTGAATGGGAATCCAATGGTTATATATAATTAGCAGCAAAATTGATTCCGCCCTCCTTTAATTTGCATGATAGAAAGATGGCTGCCTCGCTGGAGCAATTTTCTGTTCAGGGACACAACAGTCAATTTTAGCTTAAACCACTGAGTGGAAACATAATTACTCAAAGTAAAACAGGGCAGTTTTTATTAACCAGGGTGGCAAATGTATGTATATGTATGCATAATTACATCAAGGTATGAGGAATATAATTTGTTGAAACAATTTAAGCACACAAAGATACACAGAGATACACAGAGATACAGAGGCGTGCATGCTAGAAATTTAGGCACTAAGTTTTTATTAATAAATAAAATTGATATAAAATAAGCAAACTTCTAATCGAGAATGTTTTTATGATGAGTTGTAAGGGTGAGTGCTTTTTGTATGACATTTTGGTGAAAATCAGGGGCAGGGAGGTGGGACAGCAGCTGTTGAATGGTGGGAACCCTCCCCCTTTTACAAAAACAGGGGTCTCTGCTGAGGGGGCTACTGGGGGGTGGGCTGCTTGCTAGCAGCACCTCAGTGGTCTCTGTTTGGTCACCACCATAACAATAGTCCCTTGGCCTGAGCACAGAATGACTGCAAGAATGGAGAGAAATGAAATGATTCATCATAATAATAAGAGTTATTTTAAATAATTTGGTAATTTGTAATTTATAATTTGAAAAAGATATATTTTGTTGTGAGCAGTCAAAAACATAAATATGGCAAAGGAATAAACCCAGAAAAAATAGGTCTAGCTTTTAAATAAATAAGCACAAAATAGTACCAAAGGACACCAAAGCTTGAAATCATTTATTCATTTATTATAAAAGAAAATTAATGTAAAATCTTTTCTCTCAATAGGTCTGCTTTATGTACTGAGTCTCCATGAGGTTTTAATAATTCTCAGATTAATAATATGGCACCCTCTTGGATTTTACATGTTATTTTACTTCATTTCCATTTTGCAGATTTTTTACAAACTCACAGCACACTTTTAAATTAGATGGCATATTAAGTTAAAAAAACAAGTATTTCCTCACACATACAGAAAGTTAAAAGAGAAAATACTACATAAAGCTGCATTTTTCCCCCACGCTTGCCTGCTGGGCTTATGAGATTTCTGTTTGTCAGAATCTCGAAGGCCTTTGTCCATTTTTATATCCCCATTCGAACAGTAATGATCCTAAAAGCTGCAATTAAGTCGACAGCCACATCATGCCACATCATGGGTGTGCCAGTGTGACCAGCGCACCCCGCTGGAGGAACACAGCCTCCATTAGTTAGGGTTATTCCCAGAAGAACGTCTGGTCTGCACCCCCCCAACCCCCTCCGCCTCTGCCTTTCACAGTCTCAGTTATTAGTTGTATTACAAAGACACGGCCGGTTTCACTAACATGGTAAGCTAATTTTGACCACCACTCTTTTCTGTCCCTATATTACATTATTATTTTGTTGTAAGATAAAGTAGAATGTATTAACTATGACGAGTGAAAGCAGTGCCACACATTTTAGGTCATTTTTAAAATTGATTTATTTTTATTTATATGAAATGTGAACCTTTTTATTCTGCTGTTAATCGGTATCTTTCGATGATAAGATGCTGCAGAACAGAAGAATACTGAAGAAACTGAGCAACAGTCACAAAAGAACAAGATCATTTAATACATTATATTTATATATGGCATTTAAGCTGTTTGCTTGTTCTGGCAATCATCTGCTATAGTAAAATACGCAGTGTTTTTTTTGTATGTGTGACTGTGATTTGTGATTTTTAAAACGTATTTATGTTTCAAAAAGAAACAGAATTACACTTTTTGTAAAGGGAAAAAAGAACACAAAAACAACATACTAGCCTGAGGTGGATGGCAGTCAAACATTATTTTATTATGTGTAAATTACGTGGCCTCTCTTTGAATTGCCGTCCAAGAACGTTTCGTAGGGGAGACGTGGAGTCGAAAATAAAACCACGGAATGGACAACACCAGCTGGGCAAATCTGTCATCCAACAAAAAAAGCTTTTAATTAGCTGATTGAATGCAGTTTGCTGAATACGGCAAGCTGGGTTATGCTCGCATTAAAATTGGCCTAATTTTCTATGAAAACATCCTGTCTGAGCAGCCCTGACCACAGTCAATCACGTTAAAAGCCACTGGTGCTTAATTTGATTTACCAATATAAAATGCAAATGAGGTGATTAAGTGGAGTGGGGGGTTCAGAGGAGGAGCCTCTTCAAACCATCAAGTCAAATGTGAACAGGCAGAGAACCGGCAGCAGGGAGAATCTTTTAGCATATTCGTTTGATTAGTGTTACAGAAATTGAATTAGCGCGGCTAATTACTTGACAAATTGTGCTGCATTACTGAAAAGGAGGACCCCCCCCCTCCTCAATACAATACCCCCCATGTGGATTTTCAGAACCAAATGGTACCTGCCAATATGTGAAAAGCGTGATCAAATAAACGGAAGACGGACCCACGGCCCCTAACAAAGGCAAATGAGATAATGCGTGTAATTAAGCAGGATACAAGTCCACATCCATATTGCATGTTCCACCTTGACTGGGTTCTGACAGCTTAGGATGAACAATCTAATTACACTGTACATCTCTCATTTAAAGGTCTGTTCCAGTCTTCTAAAGCCAGTATCAATTAACATTACCCTCTGATGATGTATCATATCCACATGCACACGCACACACACAGTCACACACGCACGCTCACACACGCACACCCACCGTGGTATGGATTTGCTTCACTGAAAGTCAACATAGAAGTATACACATTTCCACGGAATATAACAGAGATTTCTTAACGCATTCAAATACATGGTGATTAGTACTTCACTTGAAAATTTGAATGTTTTTATTTTTCAGTGTCAAAGGAGCCTAGTTTTCAGCTAATAATATTGTACAACTGAACATAAAATACCTGAATAACTCATGGGATGGCTGCCAGCAGGGTTTGGACCTCCCAGTTGGATTTCCTCCTTTACCTTTAACTGTCCTTACAAGTTGACTTTGCCCTTCTCCAATGCATTCTGCTTTTTCTTTCCTTTTATTTGTTGTTTTTGTTATATTTAATGCTAATTGTACTATGTATGTCTCTATTAAACACTCAGAACTTTTCTGAAACTCATAATTCTATTCTATTTATATAACTCTCCATTCAGTGTGTGTGTGAGACTGTGTCAACGTGCAGTGGACTGACACCCAATGTTTCTGGGATAGGCTCCCAGAACCACTGCAATCCTGAGCATGATGTAGCAGTAAACGGTAATGGATGGATGGATAATTATTCATTCATTACCAATAACGTCTTATCCGCTACAGGGTTGTGGTGATCCAGAGCTCATTCTGGAATCTTAGGTGGTACCCTCAGTCCTAGGCAAATTCAGAGCCAACTCAAAAACACGATCTGTCAAACATGCACACACTAAGGACAATTTAGAGTCCATCTGACACACGTAGCTTTAGACTGCGGGAGAAAACTGGAACACTCAGAATAAACCTGCACAAAGATGGAAAAAATATGCGAGCTCCGTGCAGACTAAGCCAGACTCAAACCTGTGTTAATGTGCTGCTGAAGCTGTAAGTGCGACCGCAGTATTGTTTTCATGCTTTCCATGTTTTGCACTGACACTGTAAATACTTCCTCATTTTCTTGTTTAATTGATCAAAAACAAAAATAAACACAGTAATAGACAATGAACAATGCCAGCAAGCAACTTTTCTACCGCTCAACTCATCCAGTTAGGATAATCTATACTTATTAATTTAAATGTCATTGTATATAAACTATTTAAGCATAAAAAATAATTTTATACTATGGCTATGATATGTGGCACATAGCTGTTGTAACAATCAAACAATCTTGAATTTGGGATCAAGTTCGAGAAACAATTTTGATTGTAATGATTATTAAACTTCTAATGCCTACTGATAGAAAGTGAGACCGTTTGGCTGCATAATTACACCTATTCTTATATTCACAGGATAAGAGCTACTCTTGCAGAGTCCACCTGACTCTAATGTAAAAATTTAATAAAGTGAATACAAATTGTAATCTCATAACTGGTCTACAGTATTCCAAAACAGCTCAGTTAAGTCATTCACTGTTGTACGATGCTAATGTCTTTAATTAAAACTTCCTTCTGTCGAACGATCGGCACGAAAATGGCTGTACAGAGCTACAGCTAACCTGAGGAAAGAGCATAAATATTCGCTGTGTCACTTTATTAGTTCTGATTATATTTTGCTGTAGTGTAGCAGCAAATAGGCCTGTTTCACACTGAAGTGTCTGACTGATTGCAAGTTGAATAGCTCATTGAATGAGCTGCAAAAGATGCAAACCCGGCTGCATTTGAACTTCAAGTTGTTTGGCTATAGGGTGCAATTATTTACCTTCATTATCATTTCTAGTACACTGTTCAGCTCATTCACACGTAAACTTCTCCATCGGCAGCGATGACAAGATAGCGAAGCAACAGAAGAGCTGGGTAAACAAAGGTGAGTGCATAATTTGTATTTATTTGATCATTAGCGCCTCATCTGCATCATGACATATGCTTGTTTCAAAAAGGTAAAGGCTTTAATATGCAGCGGAAAGCACCTTTCAATTAAACCAACAGCACAGTCTTACAAAAGGGGAGATAAAAGAACAATATTATTTATACGAACGGAATCAGTTTGTCGGTGTCAGTCAACACTTTTTGGTGCAGGCTGATAAAAACACGCAATGATTCTTCACATTCCCATGGTGGGGTTTAAATCATAGAGCACAATAAAATGTTCAGGGATTAATGAACTCCAAGAGAGCTAAGATGGCTCCCTTAGCACTAAGTCGGATAAGAATTACGAAGCACGAATGCCTTTTCTTTGAAGGATGGACAGAAAATGGACAGTTTAAGATTAGTTGTTACTACCTTAGTTGAAGTAGTAGTAGTATTAATAATAATGGCATAACTGTATGAAATTTCACACAAAAGTATTCAGTCAATGTTCCGTATTCTTTGGTTCCCATCAATAAGTTGGATTTGACAATGTGCCTTGTATGGAGAGATTGCTGACATTTCACCCAACCTTGACAACAGATGAGTGACGGCGGGTAACAGCTGACACCCATATGACACCTATGTGAGAGCAGGATCTGTCAGAGGAGCCTGTAATGTTTCTGTAATTCCTTTCAATAAACATCTGTAATGTCTCTCAGTAAAATCTACTGTTTTAGGTCCCCTGATGCCTTCTTTGGTGTTCCAGTCAGAAGGCCACAGAAAGTCCTGATTTTTGTACTTCCCTCTCTGTCTCGCTCTCCTGGGGTAATCCTTTCTTTTCTGTGCTCGCCTTTTGTTGGTGGCGGTCTCAGCTTTCAGGGTGACAGAGGGGTATCTATTCACAGGATTGAATAATATTCTATAGGACTGACTGTTTTTTTTAACCTGCTATAGCTTTTTTATGAATGTGGGTCTGTGAAACCTTGGGTCGTTTCAACTTTACCGTTAGCTACAATTTACGTAATACACCAAGTGTCATGTGTCAAATGTCACCATCGCAAACACTTTATTATGCAGCTTCCTCTAAATAATTGGTGCTTCATGGAGCATGTGAACAGTTAAATAGGAGCAAGGGACGTGCATTTCAATGGAAGATGTCACACAATAGTTATATCTTTCAGCGGTGTCTGGTTATTGACAAACTTTAAAAGAAGGCCTGCATAGCCCTGGTGCCATCCTCCATACCCTAGAGTATGACTAACCCACCTCCATAAAAAGATAATTATAAAAACTTTCTCATGTGTCAGCATTATACGATAAAGCCTTAATTGTCAGGAGAGTTGCATCATCATATTACCATATGTAAGTGTGGGAAATTTCCTATCCTTTTGCTCACTGTGTTCCGAAAAGCAGTGAGCGATGTTCTACTGAACGTGGTTTAGCATAGCATTTTACAAAATATACTGGAAAAACAAGCAGCATCCCATCATAAAGAAAAAGTTGACGTGTGTAGAAAAATTCTGAGTAGATACATGATTTCTTGCTTATTTTACAAATCCTGAAAGACCTTACATTTGTTTTTTTCTAAAGCTTCTATCATTTTATAAGCCACTGAATATCTAAACAGACATAACTATTTTACTGTCTCTAACATATACTCATCAAAAAAGCCTCATACTTGCTAGCATTTTGCCCTATAATTGCTTAAAATTAAGAGGAATGTATTGAGTTATTTCTTTACATTCTTTACAGTTATAAACAACACGTTTCTAATATAAACTCCTCCCCCTAACCGTTTTCCCCTGAGCAACGTCTCGGCAGTCGGGAGCGACAAGCACAAGGCCATGAAACTGCCCCTGGATGGGATGCCAATCCATCAGAGGGTCTGTAATAAGAACACTAAAATATAATCACTGTGACAGCTTTGACACTTTAGGGATACGTATATTATGCAAACTAAAATACAAAATGAAAATTTTAATGTTTATTACAAAAAAAACGACATTGTACTCAAGCATTTCTTTCATGTAATTACAGTTAATTCACTAACTTGTTATTTTAAAGCTGTTGTACACTGGGCAGAATATAAAAAGGGTGTGATATGTAAAAAAAATACATAAACTAAAAATGACATTCTTGATGCTTATTCAGAGTGCTAAAGTGACTGTGTAGAGTAAGGTTCAGGAAGGAGAAATAACAAGGGGATACCGTCAATGAGACTCCATCTGCCATGAGTGAATTGCATTTTATTGTGCAGCTTTAAATAATAATATAAAAAATGTAAAAAAAAAATGTTTTGCAAATGTTTCCACTTGCTGTGTTGCTGCATGCTTGTCTCTGGCAGCCAATGTAAATTCCATTCCTCTACCTTGTCTAATGTATGGTACCTATTACATTTTCTGCTGGCCTTTGCTTTGCCATTTAAATTACCTGTATTATGAGCAGAAAGGTGCCGGTAATGCAAACACAACATAGCGCCCCGGGGTTAATGGTAATCATTGTTTTTGCAGCCACTTTTTAATCAGCCTATTGCCTGAGATTTGACTCGGGTAATTTTAGTGGAAATATTTATTGGCTTTTATTGGAGCAACAATTTTGTGTTAAAAGTGCAATAAAAATAAGGGATATACTCCACCAGCTTTAGGCAAAACAGTATCAGTGTGTCCCATTTATTTCAAAGACACTTGAAATCTATTTGTGTGGAAAAAAGCACAGCCATTTGTAAATGGCTGGTCAGTACAGATATAGGCAGAACGTTGTGTTTGGCTTTATATCAATGTAATTGTAAATGTTCCTATTCCACTGCACTGGGATAATTTAGCTTTAACAGAATCAAGGTTAACTCTGTATGCATGGAATATTACCACACATTTTCCCTTTAGAGTATTTCTCAAAACTGTTCAGAGGTAGAGGCGAGAAATAATGCTGAGATCTCAATTTTTTTGGAAACGGGGGGGGGGGGTAGGTTGGTTTCAGAAATGCATTAGCTGGGGCCACCAGTTTACAGCTTGGCCTGAAAAAGCACCATTAATAACTGCCACAATGTAACACGTCGGATCCATTTCCAATAATGCATCAGTTACAGGTGTTAAAGATTTTCTGACAAGCTTAAGTGGAGTCACAGAAGAACATGAATTGCTATCACATGTCCTGTCTGAAAAGAGATAAAAGACAATTACACCCAGCATAACAAAGTAATTTCAACAAAGACGGGAACATTCTTTATACTCTACTTTTGCCAGGATGTAATTGTTGGTGCCTTGATAGTTACTGCATTCATGGATTGGTGTTAAGTTCTCTAAAGGGTTCTAGAAATGACACAGACAATATTGGGAAACGCATCAATTGGTGGAAGTTCATGAATATTAAAATGTTACATTTAATATAAATACAATTACATGGACATCTTATAACAAGGTTAAAATGACTTTCTTCAGTTTAGCCCTGTCTCACAGCAGTCTGAGTGGTGCTGGTTCAAGTCCAGCTCTAGCTGTAGTACTGCTGGTCAAGATTCTCACTTTGAATGGATACTGTTGGAATGCCTTGTTCTATGAATGACTCAGAAATTCTCATGTTGACTAATGTATCTTGTCTGGGAAAAAGGCATCAGATAAATAAAGGTTAATAAGCTCAGCAATTGTTTAAATATTAAATTATGTTGCATCCTTTGGTTTACCAGATACAAACATGTTAAGTTCGCTCTATAAAATAGCCCACATTCCCTAATTTACTGGCAGTTCTCCTTTGGCAAAATTACTGGAACAGGGTGGTACACTGCAAACAGTGCGTTGTAGCTTTAAATAAATAATCCACTGCTGCAAAAAATTAAACACTTCACAATTTTGCCATTAAACTACTTTATAAAGTAATGAAATATTTCAACAATGATATCTGACTGAGTGAACTTTGTTAGTCAATTGTAAACATCAGTTGAACTTTTTAAATTAATAGTTTGCTATTAAAATGAAAGGCATGGATATAAATGAAAATGAGGTGTTTGGCTGTACAGTCTAGAAATGCAGTACTGAAATATATCAGGTGCTCAAGATGGTGCTGGTAACCCTGTCACACATGTGCACACAAAGACTCTATAGTGTTGCATGTCTGACATCTCTGGCAGTGATGAGGGCTTTATCATATTTCTATCAACAAACAGTTGCCTTCCAAGCTCTCTTTTGGAATCATTATGACAGATAACTACTCAGTGTCTTCTCTTGTAACAGGTTTCAGGCGTGTGACACCCAAGCATAAAGATTGACAACTGCACTTAGAAGGAGGCTTGTAGAAAGGATAACAATCCCGAGGTGTAGCCAGTCATCTAATAAAGAACTCAGTAATCTAGTTATCTTTACCATTTTACTTCTAGCTTACGTTTTATAAAATGTATTGTTCAAAGGCATCATTTTAAATTAATAACGACTACATGTGCATTTTTGTAACGACAAAGCCTGATAACTACTTTCAAGCAGGCAGTCTTGATGGAATCTCTCCCCAGTCACGGGTTTAACCCAACACTGAATATCTACAGTTTTAACAACTACTGAAGCGACACCATTTCCCAACCAAGACATTTCCATCATGCGCATTTTGTTATGATGAATCATTGATGGTGGATTACTCCTCACCTGATGTTCCATCAGTAGTCTTTGAGACCACAGTCATGCATGTTCAGTGGGAATGAGGTTCTGCTCTTTCCACCACTGCCAGCCTATACTCTTATGACTCCTCTCTCCAGACACGATAAAAGGATCACTCTTTTCTCACAGTTCCCAGAGTGTGGAATGAGCTTCCTATCAGCATCAAATCTGCTCATTGTCTCATGACCTTCAGGCGCCTCTTGAAGATCCAACTCTTCTCATGACACCTTGGGACTGTTTAGGGTCTGCTGTACTGTATCACTCAGTGACCTTCAACATGCTTGTTTAGTGCTGCTCTCATTTAAAATTCTTTAATTGTATAATTTTGTTAAGCATGCAGATGCAGATCTTTTTCCATCACCGACAAAGATGCTACCTAGTGTAACGTGGAAAAAAAAGATTTTGTCGGCAATAGGTTTCACAGCGAAACCTTACGGTGAACCATAATGTGTTGTGCAGTTTTAATGCCCAGGAAACATTTTTTTTCTTATACAATGATATGCAGTGGATGTTATTAAAATTAATATGATAGTTTTAATCTATGATCTGAACTTCTAATCTTCATTGACTTCTGTTATGAAGGTCCATTTAAAAAAGGATAAAAATAGTAAAAAAGATTTCATCTGTAATTAAAGCTTCATGTAGGATTCAAAAGTGTATCATAATGACTAGCTGTTATGGCAAGATTTTCAGTCTTTGTGGAAAGCATTTAGACAGCTGCCATTTAGGTTATATCTAATGCCGCAATGCAAATGTGTATGTGTAAAGATTTCTGTGTTCTAAAAAATGTAGACTAATGGAAGCTGTTGTTTTCATATTTTTCAGTGTAAGAGAAGAAAGTATAAAAGCAGCTGTTCAAAATAAAGCTATTTTTTTTCTTTTTTGAAAGCAACAGTCTGGCTTGGTAAACAGGTATATAAATATTGTTTTTTGTTACCAACCCCCCAACTTGCTTGCTCTTTTAAAAAGTGTCTTTTGTCTAATTGTTTGCCCATTCTGGGCTTAAGACATCATTAATCACTTGTACGTTGGGGTTGGGAGCTGAGGAAGCTTTATGCATCACGTCAAACTTTTGGATTTACCTTTTATTTGCTAAGTATTAATTTGCCTTTAAGAACTCAGATACAGCATTTTAAAAGCACAGCCAATTATATTCCAAACCAAGCCGTGGCGAAATAGTTTTTGGTGTCCTCTTTTTGTTCTCCAGACGGTGCAGATGTTTGGAAAGATGTCTCTGCCATGAGGGGAGACACGGTGAGGAGATGGGTCTTTTCACACTCATGTGGCATGCTGGAAACTGTATCTCAGTGATATAAACCACAGGAGGTTTGAACTGGGACAAGGTATTCCAAGAGAGAAGGACTCAGACACAGAGCATCCTGTATTCTGATATGCTGAATGAAGAATGCTCCCCAAGCTGGTATAAAAATGTCCCCCTCCAGCCACCTTTTCCTTTCTCTTTTTAGAGACATGTTGCCATTGTGTGAGCAGTATCACTATCTCTGTTTCCCCACCACAGCGAGTTGTCCTGAGATTCTAAGTAACGTTGGGTTCTGGTGATCAAGTGTCACTCGGTGCATATCTCCAAACTAGCTTAGCTAGTCCGATAACACATTTGGTTTTTTGGAAGACCTCAACGGCCCTTCTTGATTTAAGATCACAAGTTCAGGGTTACATTGACATTCTTGTATTTTCTTTGAATATATAGTCTATGTATGTGGCCAGTAATCTGCAAAATATAATAGTCTTCAATTAATAACTGCATTTTTTTGTCAAGAATTGCCAAAGCAATAGGTTTTTTCAGTGTTTTTAAGTGGAAAATAGCAACACTGTTTAGATTTTTTCAAATCTACAAACAGGATAACAAACAATAGTCTAAATGTTGAAGAGGCCAGTAAATTTTATAGGTATTTTAATGCATTATTTTTATTTTCTGTTTATGCTGTGTTAATATGCAATAATATCATATATTGCAATACTTTTATTAGCAATAATACATATTTTAAATTCCAAGCAGTAAATTTAGTATTTTTGACAGGAGATATTTAAAAATCATAGTTAAAAAATCGGTTTCCCTTTAAGGACAAATACTAAGTACTTTTTTCCTGATATTCTCGTACCCAGACCTCTTCATAACCACTGATTTAAATGTGAAAAGTGACAATGATTTTCTGTGCCTTTAAAAAGACCTTTTTTTAAACAAATTATGCAAAGTTCTTTCATTAAACTGACATACAGAGCATCTGGTTCAGTAACTAAGTACAGAAAATCAGAACTGGTCCAGACACCTTTAAATCAAGGATTAAATCCCACTTGTTCAAAATGCTTATACACAGTCTGTGTGCTTCTTAATACACCCTTTCTGTGAAAATTTGTCTTACTATTACGTTCTCTTTTTATTTTGATGTATTCTTTTGTTGTTTGCAGTGTGTGCCTTACAGCTCCTGGACTGTAATTTTGAGCATAGGTTGTGTGTTCTTGTATGTTGCAATTTTCATAAAAGGAACTTGTCCTACAAGGGAAAACTGTATGCATTTACTGTTAAAGTATACATATTACTTACTTTAGAGAAAAGCTTACATTACAAGGTTTTTTGTCAAGCATTGCTGGAGCAATAAGTTTTGTCAGTGTTATTCAGTGGAAAATAGCAACACAGTTTCAGATTTTCTCAGATCTACAAACAGGATTGCAAACAATAATCCAAATGTTGAAAATGACTGATAACATTTTTGTACTATATAAAAAGCATTTTATTTAACTGATATAAGAATATGTTTATAATGATTAAATTTATTGATGTGAGGCCTTTTCGATGCAAATTTCATTTGTGGGGATGCAACAGCAACCAGACTGTGGATGGAATCCTTTGGGAATCTCTCACATTCATTTCTCCTATAAAGCCTGGGAAGCACGTGGCTATCTGTGGGGCTCTGAGCTCTAGATGCCACATGTCAACCTGAGTCATCTTACAAATATCCTGTTACACCTTCATTTCTCATAATTTCTCCAGAATGCAGTAGCTCTTCAAAACCACTACAGTGTCATACAGTTCTATCACACTGTGACAGGTTATAAAATTGTATAACATAGATGTTACAATTATATGACTTCTGGACCCAGTAGTTTTCACATGTCTCATCTGTGTCAAACTCAGTATTGTTCTTCCGAACACAAAATCTTCAGTTATTGCTTCACAGCTATACAGACCTATGCTGTTACCTTTATTTATTCTGGCACAGTAGTTGGACTATAAATAAATACAAAAAAAAAAAAATCACTTTTTTGGTTCTCAAAAGCTAAACACTAACAATGGAATGAATGGGAAATCATGCTAAAGAGAAATGATGCTAATTATTGTGGGGCTCATACAGCTCATCATCCGCTCTTCAGAATTGCAGGTAAAATGAGAAAGTTAAGAGAACGGCAACAATAATACTCAACTCTATGAAATGCTAAACAAATCAAACTAACCTCCGGTTATGTCAGGACTGCAATGTTTATATGCATAGAGAGCTTTATGAATTAAATGTTATGAACTTAATTGTGCTTCTAATAACCATAAACCTGTACAGCTTGTAGTAGCTTTCTATTATTGTCAGGGATAACCACTTTGAAAGAGTATTGCATGGATAAAAGAGGTTTTAATTGATTACTTAGTGACCAATTTCACTCCAGTGGAACTCAATAAAATAAACAAGCGCAAAAAGCTTGTGAAGTGCCTCCGAAAAGGTAGAAAGCTCGAGCCTTGTATCATCATAAATCCCTCTTGTAAATGATCATCTCTCCCCATGTATCTCTCATACCACCTCTCCCTGTGCATCTTTCTTTTCTATCCTTCCATGTGCATCCCTCATGTCCACCTTTCATGATGCCTCTCTCCTGTCCACTTTTCCTTTGTTAAATCATTCCCCAGGCCTTCAGACTGTAACAAAACTCTGTACACCTCAGGGTTGTGTGAGTCTCTTGTGGTGGGGGTTGGCATTTTAAAAAGCCCCAGTAGGCCTGGGGAGGACGGGTGTAGTAACCACCTCTATCATCATACACGGCAAAAAGATGATGTCACTGGATCCAACAGCCCTCCACAGAGTACCTCTGGAGACCTTTTTTGTTGCAGTTGTTAGGTTTGTTTTATGCATTTGAAATGTTAAAATTTTGAAGAAATCAAATCTTAGTTGTTTTTTCTTTGTAGTTGTGAAAGAAACCTGTTACGAGCAGCATCGTATGTTTACTGTCCATTGTTAAAATATATGCACGTTCTCTCCTTTCTATAAAATAGCTTCCAAGGTGACAATTAATTAACTTTCTTGGTTTATTTAAAGTAAAAAAGTTAACTGTCACCTTGTTTGCTATTTTAAAGAAAGTAAAGCACATATATCTGCATATGAAACTTGAAACTGATGTGAGAATATTAATTTATTATTAACAAAAATAGAAAAAAAATGGAAAAGTAACCTAAAATGTTGACTCTGCAAAGTAAATTATATTCATGTAAACGTACCAAGATTTAACCTATACAAAATGGCCCAATAAAATCCAAATTAGACTATTAATATTTACAGGATTCAAAAACATAAATGTTACAGAAAAAGTGATGTGTATGACTTTTTGAATTTTGAATTCAAACTCTAAACATTCCTAATACTATATTCTACAGAATTCCATATCTCACATATATACTTGAAACTGAGGGAACACTAGCGGAGTGAGAATATTAATATTTGGTAATATTTAATTTCCTAACATATCGAATAACAGGAGCGGAACAAGCGGAACAAACATAACTACACATCTTTGCAATTCTTATTCTCACGGTGAACAAAACTACCATATTTGACTTAAAAAGTCCTTAAAACCAACACCTGAAACACATGCAATCTCTTACAAAGGAGAGAAAAAGACCGTAAGAAACTAGGAGCAGTCCACGATGTCTATACACAGCATACCTCATGTACACCATGCATATGAGAACAAAATTCCTTTTTGCAGCACAGACCACATACCAACAAAGACCAAAAGCTTTTAGATATTTCAGTTTTATTCACCACATCAGTTTGCAAAGGCAAGACTACATTTTTCTGCCCCTGTTTTTGATGTTTGAAAACCAATACAGTCTCTTCCGAAGTGGTTCTTTTACTGTGCACAATTAGAAAAGCACAAGACTGGAGGACTATGGATAATCTTTCTCATCGAGTACATTTGCTCTAAGTCACAAGCTAAAATGTTAGTAAGCAAAGGCATTATACAGTAAATGTAGGAAGGCTTAAAAGGTTTCAGTGACCTCTAAAATGCAGATGTAGCTTTCTTTAAACATGCACAGAGATGTACAGCACTTTATATATAAATTTATGAACAAATGAATTTATATAGAAGTCAGCTCTAAATGTAAAAGAAAATGTATCACACAAAGCATAACTAACAACTAGTTAATTAACAAAGATAGAAAAGGCAGTTTTTAAGTTTATAAGACACATATATGCACATATGCAAATGTTCATTCTGAGTAGCGCATATCGCAGTTGCAATGGTTTGATCCTAAAGCAACCCCCCCACTGCCCTCCTCCCTAGACTTCTGCAAAACTTCACCACAATCCAGCACATCTGAGCCAGTAAGTTAAAGCAGCTTGGCTTACCTTCAACAACAAACACATGTAGGGTTTGTCAATGGAGGGTCGGGAGCCATATAAGGCTTTGCCCACAAGGTGCTAAATCTGAAACGTGTTGGTAACAAAAACCTCATTTGAAATCACTTTGCCACGGCTGCACCTTTTTGTCCACATCAAAGAATCTTTCATGAAAGCCACAATGCCACTGCCCGCCTGTTTAATTTTTCCCCTCCTCTTTTCTATTTTTCCACCCAACTTCCACAGACAATGTGAAAAAAGTGCAACTGTAAGGTGTCTTTTAGGACCTGTGGTTAAAAAAAAAAGAAAAAGAAACACCACCTATTCACTCCCATACACCAAATACTCGACTTTGTGTGGAATCAGTTTCCTTCCACCAATGAAACTGAGATGGGGCGGCAGAAAGCAGCTTTAGAATATAAGCTTGAAAGAAGACAGCTTTACTATGAATGAAGTCTATGTTCTTTGTTGTTTAAATGAGAACTGTCTGTTGCCATTGCTGTGCCATTCTACTTTGTGGAGGAGGGGGGAATGAATTAAGTAGGTGTTCATTTTAACCTCAATGGACATCACTTATAAAAAGGCTGGCTTAGAGGAAAACCTTGTCATACAATGACGCCTTTTGTTGCTCCTCCTACTTTGTGTAAAAATCGCATCCAGTTACAGATATTGGGGAAAAAATTTTGATATATTTATACAAAGCTGTGCTGACACACATGAAATATATATACAATTTTATTGCCCGTGATGATTTGCACAAATGTATTATTTCTGAAGAGGGATGAATATTGGCACAGTGTGAAATTTCCAAATGATTTTTTTTTTATTTTAGGAAATAAATAGTCTAAAATATGAAATAAAGATTGCACAAATTTAAGTAAATTAAACTGAAATAATTTCTGAGATGTTAATAATCTAGTTGGCAAGCAAATATATAGAAATCTTAGATAAAAAAAGAAAAAACGACGCCATCGAGGTGTCATAAAAAGTTGTTACTCGCACGAAATTCAACATTAAAAAATACATTTTTATATTTCATAAGCACTGTGATGTTAACATAAAAGGAATGCAAGGAGTCCGCTAAAGAACACAATGATTACTTTAAAGAGCAGGTTGCAAACATTATTCCCTAAAATGTTCTTTGTTGCTGCCCTCACTTGCCTTCCAAGGACCTTTTTAGCAAATGCAGTTATATTCTGTCAAGGACCCCTGTTTTGTGTGCATGTTGATTGGAGCTCTTTGCCCGTCGAGGTCCAGGTGAAATTAGGTCAGGAGTGGCACTGCACAGAGACTCGAGCTCTTTATACCAGCAGAAAATGGCCCCATCTGCCATCTTGGCCAGCTACTGGGTCCTCTTACACATACAGAACCTTTTAAGTGTATTAACACCTGGTTATCATCTTTTATTTTATTGTTTTGCTTCTTTGTACCAGCTTTCGGCAGTACGGTTTTCAGATCTCCCCCTGAAGTGCAAGTCTCTCCTTTGTGCACTCAGACAATTTACTTTTTCTGGTCCCATTGTGTCCCTTTAGCCACCTGGAAGCAGCCTGAAAAGGAGATGAATTTATGCTTTTGTTGCCGCTTTGTTTGTTTGTATGTTTCCCCACAGAAAAACAGCTGAACCCCGGCCTCTGACTTCAGTGTGCCATTTATAGAGAGGCTGGGTGGCTTGGCATCACGGATGAAAACTTCTAACAGCCTGGCAAACAAAAGGCTTTGTTGCATACACTGTCATCCTTTATGGAGAAGCACCCCCATAGTGGTTCTTAAATGTGTCGCTCATCAGGGGTGGACTTCGTGCTCCTCAGACCAGCCATGTAGAGTTGACTTATGTCTGGAAAGTGGGCCCAGTCCTCCCTTGCTGGAGATATTGCCAGTGACCCAGGTCACCTGAGGCATTTGCTGGCTGCTTGCATCTGGCAGAGACTCACCAGTGATGCCAAATCTTTCAGTCATCAATACCCCAGTACATGACCCTATGGCAGATCAAGACAAAAATGGAAATCGGAAAAGTGCACAGTGTGGGCACAAGCTCGGGTTGGAAAGTTCCTGTTGGTCTGAGAATAGTTTGGAGCCAGCCCACCATGGTCAAGTGTAAAGTGTTAGAGGGCAACTCAGAAACCAGCCAACATGGTTGTTGCTGTATCCTCCAGCACAAAAATCCCACTGTGGGTAAGTAGGCACCCAGGCCTTTGTCACAGCAGGGTTATTGAATTTCGAGTTCGGTCTAGTTAGTCCTATCAGGTTTGTCTGGGTTGTAGGAAGAATATAGACATTCATTAATGGAAAGATGAAATTTATTTGGCATCCAAATTAATGCAGTTGATAATAATCATCTTAATTCTGAATGACTTTTGTAGTCTTTTGAATTATTGGGCTTTTCCTGTTAGTCATTTTATTACTGGGATAAAGGGTCATATTTCACAATTAATGTCACAGCTGGATTAATATTATTACATCTAACAGTTACTGAAAACTAATTTCTCACAAATAAAGACAGAATCAGTTAAAATGAACCTCTTAGATGACTCCTAAATAAATGCACGTTTAATTTCTTTCCATTTTACATGTTCAGTTATTTAATGATGATGAATACAATGGCACACAAGGCACTACATTTGAACAGGAAAACAGTGAAACTAACTAACCATGTTATTCACATAAAGAGATAAATTCAAAGAAGAGTGATATTTTTTGATCTGAAATTTCATGTCAGAAATTTGTTGTGTCAAATGCACTGTTACAAATTGTGGCAGTAACATGAAGTATTTCATGAATGGCTCTTTCAAGTTGCAACAATACATTAGTTACATTTACTTGGCACTGTTCATCAAAGCAGATTACATTGTTAAGGAACTTACACTGATTTATACTTTAAATAACTTGCTAAATTTCACTGTAATAATTCAGGCTAAGTTCCTTGCTCACAAGTGCTACAGTAAGATCCTTTGAGCACAAGGCAGCAGCACTAAGCGCCTGGCAACCACTTGCCCCAAAAATGCAGATTCGTATTTTGATAGGTAAATACCAGAACAATTCATGCAGTTATCCTTAAAAAAACTCACTTCTTTAACTGTTCTGGTTGAATACCAAGCTCTTGGATGTTCAAGACTTACAGTTCATCTTCGTTTTGGTGAAGTTGCAGGAACATCAGGAAAAGTGGCAGCACACTTTGTGACGGGACTGCAAGGATAGCATCTTCTTGCAGACTAGCATAAGCTGGATGGTCCTAGGTACATGTGACCCATCCAAATGGGTTAGCCAGGATGAGTAGATATGAGGGACAAGGCATTGAGGGAGATGTAGCTGACAGTCACAGCTGACAGAATGGTGAAAGTCTTATTAAACATTAATGAGGGAAGTCATCTCTTTGGAACAACACATGGCTCTCTCCATGGCATCTCCTCTCCCTTCAGGTTGTAGCATACGGGGCAACAGCTGTTTTCAGTCAGTGGAAGACTGGTGTTCAGACTGCACTCATACCCCAGGAAAAAGGGCAAACAACTCAAACTTGTCACTGAAAGCGCTGGGTCTAATCTCTCTCTCAGTAGAGACCAGTCCACGTGAGTCAAGTAGAATCTAACACATTTACATAAACAATCCAAAAATGTTATTTTGAAGTCGATTGGCTATTTCATTGGTGCTGTAGTTTTGTTGTTGTTTTTTAATAAATGACTTAATACAAATACAAGTACTTGCTTCTGTTTTTCTTGATACCTCCACACACCGCGAACTCTGCACACCACAGTTTTGCTATGATAATGACACCAAAGGCCAATAAAATGTTTTTACATATCCACAAAACAAAAATATGAAAGTGCAACAGAGCCTTGGAAGAAGAAATAAAAAACAAAATCAAACGTTTCCAATAATGCAAAGTCACAAAATAGTAATATATAGATAATGCAACAATTTTAAAATAATGCCTTATCAGTAGCACAAATTAGATAAAATGCATGTGTCGGGTAGCTTTTTGATAAATGCTTCAAATTTCAGGTAAGCAGCATAAAAAGTCAGTGCCGGTGTCTTGATGTATACATGTCCACATGCACATGCCAACACACCAAGTGCACATGGCTATGGACACATGTCAGTTCCAGCACAGTCAGTAAGACTCATATATTTCTGCAGAAACTGCGGTTGAGAAAGATTACAAATAGACAGTTTTGCATGCTGTATAAGAAAGTGGTGCAAAAAGACAGCAAAACAAAATTATTTTTATGTTTTTTATCATCAAATGCATTCTTATGTATCTCAATATTGTTTACATTTCTTAAAAATGTAAAAAAAATAAACAAAAATTAAACCTCCCACATGGAAATAAATCTCCTAGTTAATATTTGAAAGTTTAATGTTGCTTTAAAAACACTGTACTCTTTCACTTGTGAGCCAAACTGGCACCCAACACTTCTATATTAACAGCCCAGGTAAAGATAGTTATTGGCAAACGAACATCCATTGTATTACCTGTCAGTCCTCCATTTTATTTCCATTTTTTTGCTCAAGGTCCATCGCCCACCTCTTCTCCTTTTTTCCCCTCTCGTCCAGAAAGGAGAACAGCTCTCACCCTGAGTAGTTCGCCAGAAGTTCTCCTCTCACTGAGTTGCCTTTGTCTACTCCTGCTGCTGCTCCTAATCACACTAATGGAGCCAGCAGGTATCTTATTGATCTTCCCATCTATGAGGAACCAAGAACTGATAGAATTCCATATGGATTGCACAACCCCCCACACAGCCTGTTTCCTTTTCCCTTTAATAGGACAACACCTAAATAAATGTATATAAATTTAGCTGCTATGCTGCAGAGGTTGTTGTGTCACTACGTGGCAATGTGTCATCATCATTGATCTCCAGGTCCTGGGGGCTGAGATGGAGAGGGATGCCTCCTGTCCAGTGAACAATCCCATGTCAAGTTCAAATGAGCACCTCTGACTGTTCCAAGTTAGGTGTCAAAAAAGGTAGTTGTGACAAATTACTTGTCCTTGTGCAAGAATCCATCCTTGGGCAGAGCGTCTATAACAGAGCCTTTGGTCAGTGAAAGCAAGTTCTTCTGATGTTTGATGCCCTTACTGGGCTCAAACCTTCTCAGCCAGCTAAGATCAACCAATATGTTTTGATCTTTTAAAAATATACTGGCTAAGTTTGTATTCCTTCACATAACAAGATGTCTAATGAGGTTGAGATAGTATACATTTCAGTTGACATAAATGTAGTAAAGCCCCCAAAAAAACTCAAAATCTTAAAAAAAAGATAATGGCAAAAGCTAAAATTGTATGACTTTTATGTTGAATACGCTGAAAGGCTTTTAAGTTCCACAGTGCCACAATATTTCAAAAAGAATTTAGAAACTATAAATGTGAAGACATGGAAAATTTGTCAGGACCAAAATATTGATGCCAGTCCAGTTTTTCTTGTCAGACGCTGGTCCTTACAAGATCTTCCGTACAAGACCACACAACAGATCAGCTCTTGCAGAAGACTTTGGAGGCCTTTAAAAAAAAAAGATGTTGTTAGCATAATGTTGTCCATTTATATCTCCAAAAAACAACTCTTACGGATATGTTGAAAACCGAACTTTGCTTTCTATGTCCTTGAGCCAAGCAAACGGAGCAAAACGGGGATCATTCAGCGTGCCATAGTGCAGTCTCAGGAAATTAATGTGCACATTAAAATTTCATTTTTCACTTCTTAACAACCTTGCATTTATCACAGCATTTATCTTTACTTAAAGTAGATTGGAGTCCTGAAAACACTGTATACGTTTTTTATAATTGGCATTAGTATTGACCTTAAGAGATTCCCCACAAGAGTGCCTTAAAGCATTGGGGAAGCAATGTTCAATTATACACATCATTTATTATCCTCCATGAGTCAAAATTGCAGGGTGGTGTTAAAGTAACAGGGGTATCTCCATCACTTCAATATTAATGCCCTAAAAGGGTTTGGGCACTCGGAAGATCTGACCCTGTTTAAAAATGAGTACCTACAACTCCACTCCAACCATATAAATTACCCCACAATGAAATGTTTCACATCTGTTATTGACTTTTTATACTTTAAATAGCCTATCATAAAGATCACCACTTTACCATAGCATGAATACAGATTTCTGTGTTGCTCGTGCAACAGCTTTTCAGATTAGCATTATTGACTGAGCTGCATTTCCCTGCTCTGTTGTAGCTAATGAAAGGTTAACGGCAAAGTCAAAACAGTTGCTTTTACTTGAAACAACTTTATTGATTTAAAATCTGTGTGGGGGGCTTAAAGATGTGCAGGTGTATATTTTGTAATTATTTAATGTCTATTTATCAGCTTTACTGATAAATCCACCTGGAATTGGACATTCAATCATTTCATCAACAACTTAAAACAGGTAAGATGCACTGTATGCTGTCACCGATAGGATTATTAGGTAACTTTAACGGTGACTCTGATGGTAGAACATGTACTCTTAGAAAAGCCTTTGGTTCTAAATTTCCACCAATTTATGAGGATGTTCTTCCAGCAGTTTATAAATATATTAAAACTGAGGCATTTTCTTAAAGTTCACGATGCAGAAAATGTTTACATACGTTTGTTTACAGAAGACCTGAGCGTGAGATCAGAATGGTGCTGCTAAGATTAAAGCAAGGACTAGAAAATGTGATTTCATCATGAAAGTCCTCAGGTTCTGCACTGGTTCTTAGTAATGATCATGACAGAATTTAAAACCTTACTCCTTATTCAACAGGCTCTGAAGGGTTTTCTCATTCATTTGCAACCAACCACTCATTCAGTGCAGGGTTGCAGGGATACAGAGGCTATTCTGGAAGTGAGTGGCTGAGGCAGGACACCCCATGGACCAGATCCTATTCTATCACAGTGCAATCACACACACACACACACACACACACACACACACAATCTAAAAATAATAACATTCGCCAAAGGCAATTTAGTCATCAGTTCATTGGAAAAACACATCTTTGGACTGTGAGAGGAAATGAAAGACCTGAGGGGAAACCAATATGAACTTCATACAGACTGAATCTTCTTCCAAAGCTGTACTACAGTAGCTAGGGCGCTTACTTAAGGGTTTGACCTGAGTTTTTTTTTAATCAGAAATCCTAAGGATGCTTAAAGCCAGAGTAGACTTTTCAATGACAGCATGCAGGGTTTGTTGTGGTTCTAAAAAATTGTTATGGGCCTACAAGATGGTTAAACACTAACCTGTGAATTCAGTGCATTCAAGTCTATACTTAAGGCCCACTTTTTACTACATTCAGAGTAAACCTGTGGGTCTTGCTGTCAGTTACTGATTTTCAGTCTATTAATCATTCCGCCAGTCTTTGCTCAGCTCTCATCGCGTGGAGTGAATATAAAACACTGTTGTTTTATGTTTACCTGCTGATTTTGGCACAAATACTACAGGTATTTTTTCAACCCGTAAATGATCTCTCAACTTAATTCTAAAGGCATGCTTATTAGTTTATCTCTGGATTTTTCAAAAGTGCCTTTTTCTTAATCAAATTTGAAACTGCTATCAACCAAAATGGAAAAAACAAATGAATAAGCTTATAAACAAACTTTGCGCAACATTTGGTACAAAGTACCAGTGACTGGCTGACTGGTGTCCTATCTAAGGTGTACTTCCTCCTAGCATAGTACCCACTGCCCTTGGGACAAGCACTAGATCATCACAACCATGACCAGGACAAGCAGTTAATGAACATGTATTTATGGATGGACGGATGATAATTGGGTCATAAATTATCAATATTTTAAAGTTATTTTTAATTTAGTTCCAATTTTTTCCCCCCAAATTTGTAAATTTAAGTGGGATAAATGGTGGAATATGAGAAACTGGATTAGCAGAGTAATATGAATGGCTATAGTGTCACTTAGGTGATGCAACACCAATGAATAACACAGTGAAAACTTTGTGGCTGGACAGTAAGGATGGTGGCATAGAGTGACATGAAAGTACCATAATAAGAGTAATAAGTGTAATCATTGACTGAGGACAGTAAGTCTGATCAGTCCACACCTAAACAGTTGCACTGCGTTTCAGCCATTAACATGGTATCAGGGTAAATCCTGCTCAGAAGTACTAGTAATATCATTTAGTTAGAAGACTTTTCCTGGAATACCTGGGTTTAAATTTTTTTAATAAAAAGGATTCTTTTGCTTCATTTTTACTTTTCCTTATTTCATTTGGGACAGCTAGATTGAATTCTTTTTCAGGTGAACAACTTAAATAAAGGCAGTGCAATAAATCTTGCATTCGAAGAGCAGAAATTGCTTCCTTTGTAAAGCATAACGAACCTCCCCCGAAATAAATTCAAATTTTCAATGGATTGAGTAAAAAAATTACTATTAGGAGCTCTCCTTCCGTCACCCCCAGTGGCCTCTGTGTTAGAATGGTAGCCTTGGCAAAGTAGCACTCTAAATCATGCCCCCACTGGTCAGTCGCTTGTGTTACTGCTTCCATTTTACACGTAATGTCAGCTTTTGTTGCAAAGGCCCTGATTCAATTCACCTGTTCTGAGTGAGTGACGTGCCTGCGGTGCCTTCGACACACTACGGAAGTGAAATAACATTACAAGTAACAGCTTCTTTCACCATACGGCACCTTGTCGCATACTTCCCTTTGACTTCTGGAAAGTTATATGTTTGCAGGGTTAATCAGGTCGGATGGCTGTTTGGGTATTTCATTATTTGCGCTACAATTAACTTCAGCTGAACTTCCCTTTTTAGCATTTAAGGCCTTTTGTATTTCCCTTAAACTTTGGAATGTGAATTCTTAGTGTTGAATTCTTGGCAAGACAGCAGATGCCATGGACATTTTGAGAGCTATTGATTTTATGTCTGTGGCATCTGCCGACTGAGTTTAGAATTGATTTCCCTCCTTAGACACCTGAAGCTAATTTCTGGAAATGCTGACATTTGACAAAGTCGACAGAAGAGGGCACTTACGGAACGTGTGATCAGGGTAAACGTGGGCTCTTCTGCCATAATTGTGTTTAATAAAGGCCTGTGAAGAGTCCTTCTTCAAACCTTGGTGACCCCCGTTAATCTGTTTGGGGGAACTAACTGTTCTAATGGACAGTTAATGGAGAAACTTTTTAATACTCCAAAACCAGAGAATTGTGGTGCAATCAAATTGCATTTTGTTGCTGATGTCCTATAGTCTCTAAAGATTTCCAGTATGGTCTGCTGTCTCTTTATGGAATTTTAACAATCAATCGATAATCTGTAAATGTTTAATACGCACAAAATTTAATTCTTAATTTTAAAATGAAAGCTTTAAAAATTACTACATGTTTAGGATTGCTTTCAAGAGTTACATTTGCATAGTTATTTTCTTTTCATGTTCTACAGTTCCTCATAATTTATTTTACTGATATTTGTATAATAATTTTGTCATACTAGTTTTGCATTTAATTCTGTGGATGTTTTATTTGTGCAATTTTCATGCTTTTTTTTGCATATTTCTTCTTTAATTATTGCGGTTTATATACCTTTGTTCTTTTTGTACAGAGATTGGAAAATCTGGGGTTTAAAGGTGCAATGTAACAAAGTTTACAACAGCAACAGCAATAAAACAAGTTTGTGGGATGAAAACAAGTAAAATAAAACTAGGACTCCTTATTTTCATTAATCCAATAATAAACTTGCCATTCTGCTGAGCATGCAAATATGATATGCTGATCATAAGGCTGAGAACAGTTTCAGAAAAAATACGGAGGTCTAATGTCGCAAACTGTGGGACAAATGTGGACTTTACTGAATTTGTAAAGGCAAATTTCGGTGATGGCTTCTACAAGATCTTTGTGATTATGCTCTAATCCAGTTCTTTGTAGGATGAGCAGAGATTAGAGAGGGTGTCTCGCCTGTCACTAGATATGGCTGTACAAATTCAGGCGGCAAATATACCTTGCTGTAGGTCGCAGGAGACAGTATCTTGGATGCAGATAGCAGAATGTGAATTACCTGCCAGATAAACAGACTACAGCCAGCCATCTCACACCACAGACGCTTCCATACTCAACTATCTGCTCAGCCTGGTTTCCCAGCAATCCAGGAGTCACAGATGGCCCTGTATTCTGAGGTGTCTCTACATAATAATCTTGATGACCGAGGTCCAGGGGTCAGACTATGTTGTGGATTGTATGGAAGTGTATGGAAGACACATAATGATTCTGAAAGCAGGACTAACAACAAGAATACGAACAAAATAGATATACTGCTACTACTATTACTACTACTACTACTACTAACAATAATAATAATGCTCAATTTTTTACATTTGTCTAAGCTTTATCAGGTCATCCTCATACCCAGTTAGCATCTGCTTAATATAAGAGGGCTAAGAGGACAGAGAAGAGTTCTTGCATGATAAAAATTATTATTACACTTTCTTTTTGCCTCACTTACATACTCCTCAGCTGCTTGCTTGGAAGGGAGAGGGTGAAGTATGCAAAGATAAGGAGAACAGGAGTATTTTCCCCAGTATTTCCCCAGTATTTTCCACAGTATTTTGTGTGGGTGTACAAAGCTGTGTAAATATTGTTGCCAAGAGACTTTCCAGTAACCATCCACTGCCTGGGAAAAAAAAACAACTTTGACAATAAGCAAATTTCCTTGTATCGAAATAAAAATGTGTAAGGGATACAGATAAGACCTTCCCCAACCTAGATGCAGCTCTTGCACAGAATAAGGACAAAAAAATTTTTCATGGTGATGTACTGGAGTTGCAGTACTAATACCCATGAAATACCCATGACTACCACTACTACTACTACTACTACTACTACTACTATTATTATTATTATTATTATTATTATTATTATTATTATTGTTATTATTATTATTATCAATGAAAATAATAATGCCTATCCTAAAACTACTGTAAAAGGTATAATAACCTCATACTATGAGCTGCTACATTCTAAATTAATTCCATATGGTGTTTTGATCCACAACTATAAAAAATATATATTCGTGTCTTAGGCTATTCAGATACAACCACCACAGAGGAAATGCAACAACTACAAGTCATTCCTAAACTCTGCAGTTTACACTATTTTTGCATTCTTTAGATAGTATATATAGTGTTATATGTTTGAATAATGGTTTGTTTATTGTATATATTGTGTGTGCACTAACTGACAAAGAAAAGAGAACAGCTACATGTGTATGAACTTGCATGAACATAACAACTGAATGAACCTGCAGTATTTCTTCTGCAGACAATTATGTTAGTGAATTATATTTTTATGGGGTATCAAAACTGTAGAAGGAGAGTTAATCAAAATGTTAAAAAGTGCATAATTAACACACAGTTAGCATATTGTTCATCTCGCACGAGACATGAGATTGCAATGTCTTTGAAATACATCTTTTAATTAGTCTTTTCCATTTTTTATCCCTTCATTGTTGATGCAAAAGCCCATACTGAATATGTCTCACTTTGTGCAGTGCAGGCAGTCATGTATATTGTTAAGGTCACGGGAAAAAGAAAAACAATAATTATTCCCTTAGTCTTTTATCTTTAAGCACTTCATCAGCTCACTATAATTTTCTCTTCATAGAGGCTAAACATATACAGCAGCCAAAAAAAGCCCTAACAAAATAATAATTCAGCAACAAGGCAATATTTACTGTTCGCAAATCTGTGTTTACACAGCGGTTGTCACCAGAGGACAAAAAGAAAAATGGCTAATAATAATTGGTTTCAGCAAGCGCAATGCTTTTATGTAAATGCCTAGACCGGGAATATGACATGGAAACAAAGGACTGCTTTGCCGTTGCGGCCTGTCGATGCATTAGCAGATCAATTAAACAGAACTCCTCTTTAACAAAACTGGCAACTGTAAAGTTGCCATGGAAACAGGACCTAGCGGACACAGTAATTAATTACAAAAAAGGCACAAAGCAAATATTCTGCAAAGACTCATGTGCCCAGCTAATTCCACAGTCCCAGATGAGAGTGAGAGTTTCTTTCTTCAGGTGACCGCGTCACTGACCCGTAATACCTAAATTTGGAGAAATGCCTTGATTTTTTTAAATACTAAAACAGTATGTCACAATACAAAAATATCACTACTTATTTATTTATCTGACAGTTTTGTCAAGTGCAAGACTTCCTTTGATTTATATAGCAGGATAACTGTCAGTAGTGTATCATTTCAGAGTAGGTACCTTGATCAAGGATACTGCAGCAGGAGGAGAGATTTTCATTTACATTTACATGTACGCATTTAGTGGATAGTTTTCTCCAAAGCATGCACAGTGTGCAGTATCACTACAATAAACCCAACTGCAATTCCAAACCTTTTAAGTAGAAGTCAAAAGCTCCAAACACTACACCACCCTTTGTAGTTTTCATCTATGGCTGCTGGTTTGCCTTAGTATGTCCAGAAATCATGTCAGCAGGATAAGCTATGTTGAGCATTAATAGGGTCTTTTTTTAGTATTTAGAGAACAAGGACCCTACTGACAGTTAGATCCACTGCAAAGTGTCAGAAAGTATATTTCTGAAATTATTCTTTCATTCGCTACAATCTCAGAGATTTTCTAAAGAGGTATGTAATTACAGATGTGGTCAAAAGTATTAGTACCCGTGCATTTTATTCAAATAATGCACCATTCTTCCTGAAAAGAGTTGAAACTGAAAGATCTTTTGTCATCCATACATGCATTCCTTTGGTTTGACAAGAAATCTGTGAAAGGAACTGAATTCTCGCTTATTCTATAAAGACATTCTAAAATGGCATGAGCAATATTATTGGTGCCCTTTAGAAGTTATAAGAAATAACAATATCGCAGTGATACTTCAAGCTGACTATTCTCCTTTACTTAGTGCCATAGGTGTCTTCAGTGTTCTAATCATTCAGTCGGCCAATTTAAATGGAAAAAAGTCCTCTGCTGTTTTGTGTCACTGTGTGTATCACACTAAACAAGGGAAAGCAAAGGAAAAGCAGAGTGTTGTCTGAGGAGCTTAGAAAGAAGGTAATAGCTAAGCATGGTCAATGTAAAGCTGCAAAATGACCACTTTTGCCAATATTATCAAGAAGTTTAAGGCCCATGGGACTGCATCCTACCTCCCTGGACGTAGCTGCAACAGGAAAATTGACCCAAGGTTGAAGAGAAAGATTCAACCTTGAGAGAAAGAAGCTCAAATGGATCAGAAAGAAGCAAGGAAAACATTAAATTAGATCCAAGCTGACCTTTAAGCTCAAGGTGCATCAGTTTCAAGTCACGAAATCTGTTGCTGACTGAATGAAATTGGGCTCCATGGTAGAAAACCCTGGAAGAGTCCAGTTCTAAGAAGGAAACACAAAAAAGCCCAAATGGAGTTTAACAAAAAACATGTTGACAGTCAAACACTATTCTGCTGTGAAACATGGAGGATGCTCAGTGGGTTGTTTTGCTGCCTCTGGCTATGGGTACCATGGATTTGTGAGGAGCACCATGAAATCAGAAGACTATCAAGGCATTTTAGAGTGAAACTTACAGCCCAGTGTCAGAAAACTGTGTTTCAGTCGCAGATCCTCCAGCAGGATAATGACCTGAAACATAACTCAGAAAGCACCCACAATGTATGAGAAGAAAACAACAGGCTATTTTGAAGAGTGCCTGCCAGAGTCCTGATCTGAATCCCATAGAATATCTGGAAAGAACTGAAACTTGCAGTTCAGAAAAACACCCATCAAACTGGAGAGACCTGTAGCAGTTTACTCAAGAAGAGTGGGCCAAACTACCATTGGAGAAGTGTAGAAATCTCATTCAGACCTACAGAAAGCACCTGATTGCAGTTACTGTCTCCAAACTCTGATCTACCAAATATTAGGTTAAGGGTCTCAATATACCTGTCCATGCCATTTTCATTTGTTTTATTGTTTAAAATAATATGTCAAATCATATATCCAAAGCAAAACTTCTGTTCTGTTAAAGAGTTCTTTTTTACAGGATACCCCCTGCAACCTCCAGTTGTACGGACAGCTCTTTGAATGAGCAAATCATTGTAGTGCTTAGTTAGTTGCTTTTGGAGAAAAGAATTATCTGAATAAATAAAACTTTTAGCACAGTACTTTTTGCAGAGCATTTCACACGGTTATGAAAAAAATGACGAAAAGGAAAACTACTTAAGAACAAGTAAAGTGAAGTGCAAGACACATTTGCACATTGATATTAGCCTACTTTGCGGTGGAGGAAAGGAAAACCAGAAGTGCCACCGAGAAAGGAGGTAAGTCACGTCCTGTCCAGGCATTTGCTAACTTTTCATTTACCTATTTGCTGACACAGACAAAACCTAAAATTGTTGGACTTTTAGGAAATACAGATAACCTGTTTTATGACATTGTGGCAATATGACCCAGCAGTGAGAAGATTTGTTACAGGGTATGACAGTGACAGAGCTGACAGGCAAATGCTAGCTGAAGATAAAATGAATCCTCTTCACTACAAGTAGCAGGAGCACAAATACTTGGATACAGAGGTGCCATAAATATTAGAAAGATTATTCAGAGGCAGCAAAGACTAATTTTGTTTTGGGGCAAATTCGTCTTGTTTAAACTTTGCAGTGTAATCATTTGTTTTGACAGAGGAGTTTGAAATCTCCATCACGTCTGACTGTTTCTTGCCTGTATCTGATTTCTTGTGAACATACATGCCATCACACATACCCCGATCATTGGCATTTCCAAACTGCTTGTGTAAAATTTTCATAATCAACCAATAACCTCCACAAAATGTGGGTTTTAATTATCATCAAATCTGGGATCAATAATGTATTAACTACAATGTAGCAGTGGTTCATGCAACCTGTGAAAAGCCTTACTGTGATATTTGGGGAAACCAAGCAGTACTTTCATTGGAGATATATCAGGAAACAATGTTTACACCTTTGGTCTATGATAGCATTTAATATTTTTTTAATTTATATTTATTTGAATTGCCCTGAAACTCCTTGTAGAAATAATTAAAAAATGGCATGTTTGTTTGAAGGCTGTAAGAAAACTGAATATGGAAACTAGACAGCATTGAATATGGATACCTTGAGAACAATTAAGACCTGAAAAATGCAATTGCTACTAATGCAATGTGGTGAGAAATGGGACTTTTCTGCAATTCTAACTCATTAGTGGCTAAATGATGTCCGTCAAGACCGAGAACTGAAGGAGTAATCGTCATTACCCTGGCCAGACTAATGGACTGGGTACTGCTTCTGTGAAACAAATACCCATAAGGAAATATAAAATAAGGCCACAGGACCAGCAATTGAGCAGAAATGGGAATGTAATGCGTTCAACATCGATTGCACTATGGAGAAGTGTGCACTGCGGTCCAGCTGGAGTTTTTCTGTTGACCTTTCATTCTTCTAAGTGCTCAACACTAAAAAGACATTCCTATGTCTAAATGAAAGCTGTGTCACATTCGGTGTTAATGACATTTATAAAAAAGGGTTTCACTGTTCAAAGTACTTACCAGCATAAGCATAATATTCTTTGATGGCTAAATAATATATCCAGGTCACAAGGGTAAAATCTCTGCACTGTAAAATTTCCTGGAAAGTAAAAATGCATTTTTTTGTACATGAGGTGTTTGACCCTTGAAGAGGCCAATGTCCCATCACTTAGCTTGTGAAAATAAATATACACTCAAAAAAACATACTCAGATGCTATATAAATGCTTTTTCTTTTTTCTGAACCGTGTCAATAAAGGGAAATATGTCATTTCTATAAAATGAGTATCTTCTAGTTTAAGCCATGTTAAACCATATACAAATAATGTTATGTTACAGTACTGCTCACATATTGATCCAAACAAGGTTCATTATACAGGAGAATTTATATTAGCCAAGCAACCTGTAGAAATTAATTTGTGATATAACCCACGAAACAAAAGTCAAGATATTAGTAAACCCTGAAAAACACATTTCTGCATGCATCATCAGTAGCTGCTCATCCGGTGGAAGGTCACAGAGGTCCACACCCTATTCCAGAACTGCAGGGTCTGAGGCAGGACATCCCCTGGATAAGATACCAGTTTATCGTAGAGCAGTCACGCATTAATTCAGTACCCACATTAGGAACAATTTAGACTCACCAGCTCACATCAAACACTTATCTTTGGATGTGGGTGGAAACCAAAATGCCTGGAGGAAGCCCTTACAAACTCTGAACAGACTTAATAAGGATCAAACTTACATTCAATTACATGGCCCTGGTGCTGTAAGGCACCACCCCTATGTGTTGAGCCACCATAAGCAATAGATGTTCTAAATAGATTCAGTGGGGTTTGGATATGAGCCATTTACTGCAATGAAGTGTGAGTCAGTGTGAAATTCCAACAATGACAGCAAGATAAATGTGTGTTTACATATTTAGACTGAAATGCTGAAATGCCACACTGCAAGACGTTCAGGTAGATGTTTTATTAGTAATACTGTTTTTATATCTTGTGTCATTAGGTTTTCATGCATTTCATTTTTTTTTTAACTGAAGGATTTGAGGTTCATAGGGACAAAATACCAATGATTTGTATTTTTGGTATATAAAATGAGCTTTACAACACTTTCAACCTAAGGGGGAATAATTAAAAAAATAACATTCAGGCAGTGGCCCAAATGGATTTTCAACTAGGCCGTAAACCTTTCAAAGTGCGCCGATGCTGAATAGCTGTTAGCTGTTGCCATGCCAACCTTCGCCGGAGGAACGCTCAGCTGTAGGTGCATCATAAGGAAAGCTTTGCCAGATATCTTCAACCTTTCGCTCTGAAAAGATTTCAGTGTGCCACGGTTATTAAGAGACAACAATCAGAGAGAAGGAGATACATGCCTTACCCTGGTTCAGATGAAAATGGCACATGAAGCTCGATCATTTCACTGCATTGGCAAAAGGGGAAAAAGACATTTACAACCTATATGTTTCTTCTTGGATATCTGCAAGAAGTGCTGATGGTCCTTGGCAGGTAGGGAGAGGCATCTGGCTTACAGGAGAGAGAAAAAAACAACTTTTAAATTATTGATCACATAAATCAACACCCATAGAGCACTGGCCATCTAAAGAGACAGAAATGGGTTCTCCTTTTGTCACAGTTCAGGTTACATTAACATTTCAATCTGCGTTGGAGGGGGGGGGGTATCATCCGGTCACAACGCATAAGGAACAAGTTCCAAATTCCACCATGATGCTAAGCAACAACAACCATGGAGTAAACACAGTTTTTCTTTTTTGATAAGCAGTGGTTAGCAGGTAACAGGTGGTGTAGTGGTTAGCATCACTTCACTCTGAGCTGCTCCACTAAAATCTACTCAGCTGTATAAATGGAGAAATAATCGTAAGCAAGTTGGTACACAAACCTAATACTGGAAGCCACTTTGGACAACAGAGTAAGCTTAAGGAATTATGATATTTGCAGTTCTGTTAAGCTGTAGTGGAGACACACTGTACATTTTGGATCTTTATCAATTCATTAGTATATAACATTGTTTAGTATCCAGTATTAAATATAACCATTTGTTTGGTCTTAAGAACAAAAAAAATTAATCAGAATTCATCAGCAGTTGAATAAAAAAGGGAAAATGCATGCAGTGGTAGGAAACCTATAGTGGTAAACCTATAGTGCAGTGGTAGAACAAAACTATAGGTAAAAAAAAGCACTTGGTAAAACTCGGGGGTCTACAAAGAAAAAGAAAATATTACAGCAACAAGCACGCTCTTTTCTCTCCCAGACGTTGACACCAAGAAAATCCTTTAAGGATGCCAACATACTTCTTAATGTTGGTCAAAAAAATATATATTTAAAAAAAATGATGCCAAATTTTTCAGAAATGCCTTTTGCTTGTGTTAATTTTTATAAAGACATTCCTTGCTGTTTTAGACCTCTTGGATGTTTCAGGTCTGCGCACCACGTACGTCTTGTTTTCTCACAGAAGTTTCTGCAGTAATTATTCCGTGGCCTTCTGGAGGAAGATAAGGAAGGAAAACATGGTCATTTGTGTGTTTGAATGCCTTACACTGTGTGTTTGTCAACACATCATTAAGGAGCCGGAGGATCTAATTAAGAGTCTGACTATTGTGGCAGCCTCTGCATTGTGTTTCACAATGTGCTGCAGGTGAAGACATCGACTTCACTCATAACCCAGTAGCTCATTTCCTTTTCACTACATCGCATAAAATCCCAGGAAACTAATCGCCCAGTGAAACATGACATGTCTCGCAAGACTTTGGATTGTCTCCTGAGTCTTGATGCCTTTGCTGGTGAAACTGCAGCAGCAGTCTTAAAATCTTTAAACACTGAAACTTTCTTTAGATTTGAGCTCTGTATTTCTAAACACTTGCAATTTGCATACACTTTTATTAACTTTTACAAAAAACAATACCTTGTGATCTTTGTGGATGATATAAGGAGCTTGTACAAGCTTGTCATGTTTTTTTTAACAATTTGAGCAACTTGTTTTGATCATATGTTCAGTTTTTAAATCTTAAAAACTTTAAAAAATGTTAAAAACTTTTTCTGGGCCCAATTCCTATTTACATGTTTTCAAGCAATAAAAATAAGCTCATACTTTTTAACTGAAGCATTGGAAAGGTAGAGCGTTTCCATCCATTCATCCATCAGCAATAAGTACTTGTCCAAGCCAGAGTCATGATGGTCCAGACTCTATCTGGGAAGCAGAGAGTGCAAGGCAGGCCACCACTAGTAATACACAAGCATAAAAACAAGAAAGAGTCATGCTTAGTATTCTGAGTCAAATAAGAATCTATCACTCTTTTATCACATTTGTATGACTTTTGATCAAGACTTGATATATATGAAAGCCCACCAAAATACTATAAATTAATAAAAGCTTGGCATTAAATGACAAATATAGTAAAAATAAGTAAAAGTAGTGAATAACTCACATCCACCATGTACAAGACAAGACTCTTACACAAAATCTTTGGGTAGCAGACTACATTGCAGAAATAGACATCTTATATCAGACTAAAGGTTTAACTCTTGCAAAGGTTTTTAGTGTTCTACCTTAAAAAAAAAATCCACTGGCTAAAAAGTTTACAATGCAGCAGTAAAATATATAATGTAAAAATGCAAAACTGTAAAAGATTGTATAAAATAAGCCAAATAAATGACATATTTAAATTTAAGTAAATATGTAGGAAGGTCCTCCATGACATTAGAAGTATATGGAAGTAAGTTATTAGATTAGACATGCTGGTATTAATGGGACTGGACAGCTCCAGCGGTGCTGAAGAATATCTCCAGCTGTAATTCTGTACATCTTCTTCTACTGTGTGAGAAACTTTTCACTGAGGATGTATTGGATTAGCTGGAAAATATTTTTTGACCAACATTTGTTAATGCTGACATCGTTGTGAGTGATGTACCGATGCAGAAACATTGAAACACTTACATTTTGTTTCCACGCAATGAATTCGACGAATTTAACAATTCCAAACAAATTCAATAAAAATTCAAACCATTTAAATGCACTAGATCCTGGAAACATTTTTTAACCTTTTATTCTGTATCGTTTGAAAACATTGAAAATAAAATTGTCAGTAGGTCTTCCTGCTAATTTGCAATTGCTAATGTACAGAGCAGTTGAGCTATATTAGTTCCCCCAGCGCAGGAGAACTTTTTATGTTTGGATTGACAAATCAAGTATGATCTTAAATTACACGGCTCGAGCCGCATACGATGAAGCCGTCATGCTGATCAATAATTATTCCCTTCTATCTTCGCACCATACATGTAATTAATTGTATTTAATTTTCCTGCATCATTACGTCATACACTAAATACGAGTAAACATGTTCCTAGCCCTTGTTTTGCTCCAGTAAACTGCATTCCAGCAAAACCAAAACTTCCTACCACTGTTCTTCAGGATTCTTTGTCTAAGCTTTGCTTCACATATTCTTTGGCGTGACCTTACTTCCTCTGGCTTTAATTGTTAAGATGATTGAGACTTCCAGTTAATTACCTTTATCAAGGTAATGTTTTTAACCTGATAAATTGGTACACAACATCCAAAAGGAACTGCTGGAAACCTGACTTTTCCACTTGGTTCTATACTAACAGTCCATCAAGTGGTTTCATATTACTCCTGAATGAAAATTTAGGGACTAGAATATTTTTTGAGAAGTAATAAATCTGTGCAATTGCAGCAGTGCAGGATGCATTCAGAGCAGTACTGGGTCTCCCGAGGTAGTGCCTGTCAGCCGTGACTCTTTTGTTCCTTCCTGACATTGTAATCAGGGGCCTCCATTCCCATCCGCTCCTTTGTTCTTTTCCCTTAACAAAACTGATCAAAGCGGGAGGGGGGAGAGAGAGAGAGCGCGAGAGAGAGACATAACTAGACAAACAGCGCATGACAATGATGAACCTCTAACAGTCATATACCAAAGTATAAAATGCTAGATGAAAGCTATCAAGTTTGAGGATAACTGGGTGTAAATATTGAGAAAAGATTGCACTGTAAAATTTATTAAGTGCTCATTTCATGAAGAAACTGTTTTCAGCTGCTTTCTCACTGTGTGCTGATCTAGAACTTTTTCCTTCAGAAATGTCCAACTAATGGAGATGGATGATTTAGTCACACGTATCAACCCTAAACCTAATACTAAACATAACCTTAACCCTAACCAGAAACAGATATTTCATGATAACCCCACTTACCAGACACTGTTCACAACTTCTGGTGGCATGTCATGCTGATGGATACCTTACACCTCTCTGGTGGTGAAGTTACATGGTGCTGTTTTCTCACATCATACTAAAGATGACTTTGCACCACACAGGTGATGACTTCATAACCCACTGTATCATGTATAAAATTGCAGTGGTGACTTTGCATTATTCTGGCGGAGGCCCCATATCTCACCATGCCAAGCCAAGCTGCAATGCTCTTGTCCACCTGTCTGTCACAGGTCACCACACACCCACAAAAAAAAAATAAAAAAACTCCACTTGAAGACAAGTTATGATTTCCATGCAAGCCTTTATCTCAGTGATTCAGTTTGCAAAATATGGTTTTTGATTCCACCTAACATCAAACACATCCTATAAGTTGAAAGACCCTTTCATTGACTCATGGTGGCTTATAACAAGGGCAAGACCTTTCTTTTTGGCTTGGTGGTATATCTGGTCTGAACAAAAGTAGTTGATGTCCTCCAAGTACATGCAATGAGCAGAATAATCTAGAACAGCAAATCTCCAGTTCACTCCAAGACTCTGATTCATCCATTTATCCATTTTCAGTAACATTTTGTCTTGGTCAGGATCATGGTGGTTTTGAGTCTATCCCAAATCACTGGACAGGATGCCAGTCCGTGGAAGATACTGACAAAAAGTTAAATGTGCTTTCTGTGGCAGTCAGCAGCTGCAACACATCACTTTTATTATTTGGCAGTGACAATGAAAGAAACAGATTAAACATTCAAAGAAATATTATATGTATATCCACTGCTCCAGCACGTGGTTAAGAATTTTGATTAACTTTTTGCGTCATCATTAAATTATATGGTAAATGGTAAATGTCAGCCTCTGTTCAATGATGCTGAAAATGCCTTAGGTCAGACTTTTGTTTTATGAAAATGATGGATTAATCAGGATCTGTCAAACATTGCTCATTTCTGTAACCCCACTTCATTTGCTTTTCATGATCACTATATTGGTGCAAATTAAATCAGAATAAAGAAAGTAAGAAAGTCATTAGTGAAAGATGTTGTGATACAGTTTGCACAGATACAAAGTTGGATGTAGCTAAACACTTTTGAATGCATAAAAATTAATGATAAATGTCATTATATTTTATAAGAACATTTTTGTAATATATTTTATCTAGACAGGATATGAAACGAGGTGTATCATAGTCACCCTATTATGTAAAATGGAAAGTTTTATTGCCACTTAGTTTTTTGTCACTGATAAGTACTGTTAATATAATTTATAGATTGTGTGCGTGTGTGTGTGTGTGTGTGTGTGTGTGCGTGCGTGCGTGCGTGCGTGCGTGCGTGCGTGTGTGTGTGTGCTTGCAGGAAAGTAATCTGGCTAATTTTCTTTCAGAGGGTTGTCTGTTTTCATTTCAGGAAGAGTGGATTTACTTATGTAAACACTGGCAAAGGACAATAACTCTCTGTGGACAGAAGTTAATTGTTTTCCCTCCTTCTTGTAACCCAGCAAGACAACCTGGACAACTTTATAATGATGTCTCTCGTTGCAAACGGCTAAGGACGCGGTGCCCAGAATCTGGCATTTGGCTGTGCTGTCACTTGCGGTCATCCCTGTTTGAGCAGTCCTTAAAGGCTCATGATGGCTGTGGCTTGTGTGGTAGGTGATACAGGGTAAAGAAAGACGACAGAAACTCAAGCTGTGGGGTATGCAAAACCATTGTCAGGCCAGACAATGAACAAAACCAACATTGGCTGGAAGGGGAAATTCGAGTCCTCAATCTGTTAGACTTTTTGCACTGATAAGGGACAGAATCTTGAACTACCTTTTTTTTAAAAAAAAAAAAAAACAACAAAAAACAAAAAGAGGGACAAAAAAGAGAGAATACAGTAAACACACAATCCTGTCCAGACAGGCCATTGAGATTCTACTTTGCCTTGGGCTCAACATGACACTTAAGTGCTGGTACAAGCACAAAGAAAAGGCAACTTGGAGCACATTACAAACTAGCTCTTTTCTAATCTCTGGGGCTAAAATGTCACAGAAGGGTTTTTAACGATAAAAAAGACAAAAGGAGTGGGGCAAGGAGATTTGTTGCATTTTCATTACAATGAGTTTGCAATTGTGCAAGGAGTAATCACAGATCTGAATAAGGCTGAAAGTGAGGGTTTTTAAAATGTTTAAGCTAACACAGGTTCCGTTCGCAATGAACCTCGCAGTGGCAAACTGAGGCACCTTCTCCAAAGGTGTACCCACTAAAATCTCCCAGCTTCAGCAGTAAAACACAAAAACATAGTTTGAATAGGTGCCAACTCTGCTGTCCAGGACAGTAAACCATTCAGAGGGACCTGTCTATAATGCCAGCTGCTCCATAATTTATAGAAAAAAAAATCAGGCCATATTTATCATTATTATACCCATTATTTTTGGGGTGAGTCAGTGGTGAAGCAAGTCGCACTGCTGCTTCGCAGTGCCTGTGAATTGAATGTGGGTTCAAACCCAGCTCAGTACATGTAGGGTTTGCATGTTCTATGTACAGTACTGTGCAAACGTCTTAGGCATGCAACTTCAATGTCTCTTGAGAAGTATAGGTAGATTCTTATCTACCATCAGGGAGGATTCTGACTGGTCCCAAATTCATTCCGCAGCCTGAGAATGACCTCAAACACCCAATCTCAGTCATGCAGAACTATCTTGAGCAAAAAGAAGGAATCCTGCAACAGATGGTTGGTCCCCACAGAGCCCTGATCTCAACATGATCATTCAGTCTGGGAGGACATGCAGAGACAGTCAAAGTCTGCAGAAGAACTGTGGCCAGTTTCTCAAAATGTTTGGAAGAACCTACCAACCTCTACCTTAAACATCCATCCAAGTCTGCATAAGAGAATTGATGGTGCTTTAAAGGCAAAGGGTGGTCCCACCAAATATTGATCTGATTGAGGTCTTTTTTGTCTGCTGCACTTTTTAGAAGGTTTATTGATTAATAAGTATTCGTGCCATTATTTTTGGAACCATCTTCGCTTTATAGCATTTTTCCACAAGTCCCTAAGACTTTTGCACAGTACTGTATACCTGTGTGGGTTTCCAAAGACGTGTTTTCAAATTAGCTCTGAATTGTCCATAGTGTCTGTCTACCCACCCACTGGTTTGTCAGCACAGGTCCTTACTCCAAAGTTTGATGTTAGGAAGAGTTTTTGGTCTAAAAACTCTAACCGTGATTCCACACATTCGCATGGCATCTGGGTGCAACAGCGAACCTGTGGTTCTTCTACACAAACCGCTGTGAAACCAATTAAAGACATAACCATTATTATTATTTTGCTTCTCTCTTAAAAACATTGTTGTATTCAGTTTAAGTAAACAATCCCTTGAGCGAAAAAAAACAGCCATATCGCATTGACAGCTTTATCATTTTTAGATTTTACTCATGTAAATAAACTCATTAATTTATTTAAGAGTTGACTCCACTTATGTTTCTGACTTAGCAGGGGAGGAAAGCATGAATAAACAGAGTTTCCAGTTTACCATTTTTACCTGTAGATGCACCTCACCCATGATAAACAGGAACAAAGTTCATTTTTGAACTGCAAACTCAAAATAAGGCAATACAAAGCCGAGAAACTGACTTGGTTAAAAAATCTGTTTACTCAACATATGAGACTGTGACCATGCATTAACAATATATCAACAAATTCCAATTTCCACAGAACTTTCATGTAAGTAACCTTAATGAGTTGTGCTTAACTTGCAGCCTGTTAACTAAGCAATAGTATGGAAGAATGATACAGCAAATGAAACCGAGCACTTCACACTCACTGTGATATTTATTTATTTTCATGAAGTTCTGTGCATGGTGTTGTAGCCTTATGCAGTTCTCTATCTATCTATCTATCTATCTATCTATCTATCTATCTGTGCATCATTACCACAGCTCCTTAAAATGTTGTAAGGAACAATATACAATGACAGTTATGACCAAATAGACATTTTTTGATTTGATAGGTATTTATGTCTTCTCCATTACAAAATAGACACTTGTAAACTGGAATATAATTGTAAAAAGCTTCTTACACAACCCACAATGTAAGCTGCCTTGGACATTAGGATGAGCTAAATAAGTAAATGTAAATATAAACAGTGAACGGCTGTTTTAGTTTAGACATTTGTGCATTTTTTTGTTAAAATTTTTGTCCAAAGCAACTTGCAGGTTAATTGATTCTCATATGCTTGTAGCCTTTTCCTCTTTACATTAATACTGTGCATTAAAATTATTCACATTTTTACATTCTTTTGAAGTTTACTGCACCACACAGTAGCATCCTGCATTTGTGGTGAACTCTAAGATTATAGGCATTAAAAACCTTCAAATCAAAATCATTATTTTCCTTAAAAAATTGGAATGGGTCATCATTTGTCCCTAAATGAAATTGGTGCATTTTTGTATTACTTTCATGTCATTTATAAAAACCTGTCTTACATATCACAGGTCATAGATATTGTATGAAGATTAGAACAAAACAAAATACCACTGTTTATGAGAGGTATTAAAATACAATACATTTGAATTCCAGCACATTTAATTCCCTAAATGTAATAAATAAATTGGAATGCGTGCCTTGCTCATCCTAATGGACAGGTCTCCACTTGAAATCTCCTGCAAAGCTGACACTAATGGATTGCTTTCTGTGCATCTGAGAGTGAGGACAGGATTGCGAGGACTTAAACTCCACAGGGTCAACACTGCAGAGGCTTTCCTCTCCCAACTTCATACACAACAAATTTAACCTTTTCCAACACAGTACCTTGAGGGCACTTGGAATCAACTTCCCATTAGGTGCATGAACTTCATCCGAGGCGACGTTGCCATTTGTTGCTGCTATTTTATTTATTTTTTTGCATCAACTTTCATACCTTTTTGAAAGAATGTTTTTCTCCTGGTAATGATTTGTTGCATTTGCAAAAACTAATGTAATAGTTTTTTTTTTATCATGTGCAAAACAGTATTGTGTTTCCTTTTAGGGATAATCACTACATAATTCCAAAGAGGCCCAGAAACCCATTGTTGAACCACCACCTTAATGCACCAGGAGGTAATGACCTGTAGTACAATGTGACTGATGGGTATAGTCTACATTTGAGGACTCAGGACTCTTCTGTAGTTTTGACCTGCTCACATTGCCTTTATTGTGAAAGATGCATTAGCGTTATGGTGAATTAAAATGACTGAATTAAGTTTCATCTAATTTGTTTCAGTTATACCCAAGAAAATGAATCCATACAAATTCCCATACTATTTTCCATATGACCAGAAATGTCTTCCTATTAAATGATGATTCTCATCTTACATCCCTGTATTTCAGAATTCAAGCACCTTGCATATTTAAAAACACTATTCAAAATATATTTGGCCATTTCTAAAAATGTATCATTTTCAGCTGCACACTGGAATCAGTGCTCAACTGAGACCTCTCAGTCTCTTTTATGCAATGAAGTTCCTCATGGGAATTGACAAAAGATGTATTTTTCCTTCTAGTCTGAATTTTGGATGTTCATTTAAGATTAAAAATATAATTATATAAATAAACAGGAAAAAAATCATGTTGGTATTGAAACTGTATACTACTTATTGAAGCTTGTTTGAACTTGTCTGTGTTAAATTCTGCAATTAAACTTTTTTTGTAATGTCATTTTTACATTTCAAAATGAAATCAACTTGCCCCTGAACAGGAAAAGGATCTTCATTTAAATTTTTTTTCTGAAAAAAAAATTAAATGAACTGGTGTCGCATCCAGGGAGTACTTTCATAGTCTAGTGCCCAGTGATTATGAGATCAGCTCCAGAGCACTGTGAGCCTGACCAAAATAAAGTGGTTAATGATAATGATGGATGGATGGATGGGTGGATGGATGGATGGGTGGATGGATGGATGGCCAAATTAAGTTGCAGTGTCATTTTTTAATGTTGAAAACGTATTTTTGTCTTCAACAAATAAATGTTTATTAATAATAAAAACAATATTCCTAAGCATTTATTTACATACTTACTGACACATGGACAACATGCAATTCCATCAGAGTCTGTATAATTTTAGCCACAAAAGTATATATGCAAAAACGAACAGCTGAACTATGAATTTTCCATCTGGACAACAATGACAGAAATTCTATTTAATTATTTCCCATGGCAACGGAACACAAAAGGCTCTGAATGGATGTGGAGGGGCTGCCTGGCTAAATGCGGCTCTGTGTTTCCTATTTCTCATGAATACCCAGCAGCACTTTTGATGTATACTTCAGGGCCATAAGCCTACTGGGTAATTATATGCTTCGAAACACTCCAGTTAAGTGCACCAATAATACAGTGAGTGCATGGGCTCTCTAATCTGTTACCTGCAATCTAAAAGAAGATGGTGGGGTAAAAACTCTCTCAGAAGCAACACAGCTGTCTAGCAAAATTTTATTTCAGCACAAAACCCAACTTGTTATGAAAAAGGTATGAATTAAAATACATATTAACTCTAACAATTAGCATAATGCAACCACATGTGACAGCATATATTCAACATATGAGTCTGTCATTCATTGCATAAATTATCTCAGAATGAAAGCTCTAACATAAAGAAGAGTTTATTTGCAGTATGATCGACAGTGCTAATCTGTAATCTTGATGATGAAGATCTAAGGTATTATGAACATATAGCCCCCTGACAAAGTGACACTTCAATTAATCAATAAAATGGGTCCAATCTCATGGTGTCATCTAGTGGTCAGACTGTCTCACTGCATTGTTAGTGTGGCTCCTCAAATTGGTCTCGCTTGTGTCTGGAAACTGTTTAATTTTAGCTGCTGCATCTTTCTGCCCTTCCACTTCATCCTGCAAAAGTGATGCAGAGCTTGGTATGCAGCAAGAAGGCCCAGTTGTGCCCCTTTTCACTGACCCCTCGACAGGCTTCTGTGCCAGGCGAGTACATGTTACCACAGGTTATGGTACCGTAAGCCCTACACTCCAGCAGGTGACATGATAAGTGATGAAGTGATGTAGGTTGGCTTCTGCTAGTGCTGCAGTGGGATGTTCACACCCCAGGAAGTAGCCATCAGAAGACCTCTGTGGATTGCTCTGACGTGCGGGACAGCCTGGCTGCAGATGGCAGATGACAAACATGTCGGATTTAGAGAGGCTAGTCTCCACCTGCTGTCACCCCTCTCGCTGTCACTTCATGGGGAGGTGGGGCTACAGGCTTTGGAGGTGTTCTGGCAAAGCCATATAAACATGTCTTTCTCTATAGCGGAGCCCAAGACTAATGACCTGAGACATCACTGTTTAAAAAAATACAAAAAAGCAAAAAACTGTAGCAGTACTGTATTTTATCTTCTAGGTATCTCCATGTATAAGCACAGGTAAACATGTGCGTATATATAATGTTTATTGTATATCACATGTAAGTACATAATAGATAAATACTATATATAATATATAATCCATAAACAAAAAAAGCAACTTGACGTAAACATTGTATTTGTTAGGCATATAGGACTCAACTGAAGAGTGTATTAAGTGATTTAATTTAAGTGTATTGTTACAAAGAGTATTTTTTTGTCCTTGCAATAAAATACCTCCCAAAAAAGTCATGTGAAATCAAAATAAGATAATAAGCTGAAGAAATAAGCTCTAAATTTGATTATATTTCTAAAAATATTGTAATTATATATATATATATATATACATACTGTATATACAGTATATGCAGTGTGTGTGTGTGTGTGTGTGTGTGTGTGTGTGTGTGTGTGTGTGTGTGTGTGTATATATATATATATATATATATATATATAATTTTGTCAAATATGACATGACACAACAGTCTTAAAATAAATCCATGGAAATGTTCTGTGGAATCTTCTATGCTTTGGAGTGCAGAAGCATCCCAGAGATCAGTGGTCCAGCAGATTATTTTCTGATTTTGGATCTGAACTACTAGATTTTTACTTTGTAAAACCTGCTTTCTCCATGCAGAATATAGGTCCAAGCAGTGTAGGGACATTTTGGGTGGGGAGTGGGCCATTCGAGACCACCTACTTGGGTCCCAGTGGGAGAAGCAGGAGGTGTGAAATCCAAATGTTACGCTCAGCAGGCCACTTCAACCATGCTCACTGTGCATCCCACACAACAACCTTCACACAGATTAAATAGGCCTCACAATTGCTTCTTAACTCAGGTCTAACCTAGAAATTGAAATTTACAGCTCTTTAAATTATTTTACGCAGAGAGTGAATGGTGTCAAGCTATAAACTAAAGGCCAGACTGCCGCACACATCTTTTAAAGGTGATATTATACTATGGTGACAGATCGTTGGAGATGCTTGCAGATACCACATGCCCAAAGCCATGGAAGAACTTTTTCTTTGCACTTTCATGAACCATATAACAGTCATTGGCTTTCTCATTTCTTCTGTAATTATTTTGAAATCAAATGTAATCTGTTGTTAGTTGGCAGTAAAACTCATACAAACAGAACTTGCGACTTAAACTAAATTCCGCAGTGTTTACAGCTCATGTCAGATGTTCCTTGGTGTTGGTGATGAATAACAAGATGAGCATGCTTATGGAATAAATCAACCATCACCAGGCAAAGGTTAGGAATTTAAAGGCTTTATGCTTGCGATTATCAGACATTGTAAATTCATTCATTCTAAGGCAGCAGAAAATTAATAAGTTTTTCATATAAGAAGTCTTACAAATTCATTATAGCTTTATTTGAGTTTTTAAAGAATTTAACAAGTGAATACACAAGAGGACTTCTGCATTATACACCGTTTATTGATTGTGCCTTAGTAGTGACTTAGTGAGTGGATTTATAAACAAACCAAGTTACAAGCAGACTTGGCCCTGAAAGGGTTCAGAAGGTGAGGGCTCAATTTACAAGAACAATTTACAACTCCTATCCACATCTTAATGCTCAATTGAAAGTTCAGACTACCCCCATAAACATACAAATGGCACCATAAGTGCAGCAGGGGCCCCTGAAACTCAGAAACTAGGTCCTGTACCTGCCTTTATCACAAATATTTAAAAGCACAAGCATTCTGGGAGCATACTGATCAAGGGATTAGAAAAATGTCTAACTTGTGATGTTCACAATGCATCTGAGAAACTGTTCCAGTGTACTGACAAAAGCGGTTGCTCAGTTTCACTGTGTCTGAAACAGTGGGAGTGACTATATGTATAAAATCTTTTTAGCCCCATCAACCAGCTATAATGCTGCGATGGGCTAAGTGGGCTGTCAAAATGGGAAGTGAAGATAAACATCTAGCAGTTCCATCCAGAACACAGCAGGTAAAAACCGTTGCCGCCTGTGAACCCAGCTGCTCTAATGTTATTTTAAAATCAATGGGGCTAAGTAGATACATGAGAGATAGAGTGCATACACACTGAGAGCAATATAATCACAGAGTCCTGGACAAATCTGATTAGTAGCCATTTGAACTAGGGATGAGGTGGTGGGAGATGGGGAGGAGGGGGTTCACAATAAAAAAACCTTCTGCTGAGGTGACCCTGCTTAACCTCCTGACTTCCTGGGTTCAAGTCCAATAAACCTTTGGTTGGGAGCAACAGGGGTCCCACCAAGTCACATCAATGAGACCCAATAGCAATCATTTCATTTTCTGCATCATCAAAGAACAGCAACCTCGCCACTGCCGTTCCGCTCAGAAAACGGCCATAAGTCAGAGATCTGGTGGGACAGACCCAGACGACAACATCGATGTCAAATGTGTGTTAATCAAATGTGCAAAAGCCCATCTGCACAATAAATGCTCTGGGACATCAGATAAAATCAGAATTGTTGCACATGATGGAATTTTCCTGTCTTCTTTGTTTACTTAACCTTATATCTAAAACAGGCAAAAAAACCTATGGTAAATTTTGTCACATGAAATGATTTTGCTATCGACTCATCTTCAGAGTCCAGTGTATTAAAAAATCATCTGTGACATACAGAGATTCATTTGAGCTCATCAACATTTTTCTTAGTTCCTTTTGAACATTTCGTAACTTTTTATGGTATAGTGAACTACATATACTTCACCCTTTGTATGATACAGCAGTATCCTGACTGCTTAACATTACTCAGTATTTTTAATCTTATTTCAAAACTTATTTCAATTTCAAAGGTTAACATTACACTGAAATTTTGGCCAAATTATTGGGATATGGATGGCAGAATTTCATTTCTTTCCACATTTCAAAATAAAGGCATGTCAACCTCCAATACATATTAGTTATGCAGATGTGAGACAGAGGTATTGGAGGGGGACACATGGTGAAATCTCTGATGCCCTTTGGTTCCTCTCACACTGATGAATCCACAATTGAACCCAGGGGTTGCAGCTGACCAAAATTTGCAGAATTATGCCTCTGTTTGCAAAGTCAAAGGAATAATGCAAAGTGTATGTAAGAGACTGGAAGAAACTGACAGAGTGTCGCATGGTAAGGGGCATAATAAGTATTCAAAAAAACATCATTCACGTAACGGAGGTTTGCAATGCATGCATCACTGACAGAAAAATACATTTTAACATTTGAAATCATACTTTTTTTTTCATTTTTCACCTGCTTACATAAGGAAAACTTATAACTCAACATAGTCTGTTGAATCAAATAATGTCTTTTTTAGCTAAAGGCGGCTGCCCTGTTCTGGTTAGAATTGGACATGCTACATGAGCAGAGCAGAGCATGTCTTGCTGAATGTTTCACTGTGTTGTGTTTCTGGCCACATTCAGTATGCTGAGGAGATGAACCCCTTATAGGAGCAAAAGTATTGATGCTCTTACTGTATGTTCTCAGAAAATGATCAACGCAGTGGTAGAACAATTTTTCTGTGGCCAGTTTACACCAGGTGCCACCATAACACAAAGGGATAAGACTGATAGATACCCACTTTTTGCATAAACCATCAGAGCAGCAATCATGTGGGTTTTCTTTCACTGACACTATCCCTCCCCAGCCATACACGCAAACACACATACGAGGGCACACTTTAAATCTGATTAAAAGGTGTCCATCTGCTCGACTCTAGTGGGGTCAGAGATGGTGCTTGTTCTCAGATCTCTGAAGGATAGGCACACAAACGGTAGCAGGTTCAGTCTCCTGAGTGGCGAGGCGGGTAGGAAGCCACACCCTCGCTGTGTCCTGACAATGGAAAATAGGGGGGTTCAGGGGTAGAGTTTGAGTAAAGTGTTTCCCCATCTTGCACAGCATGGCTTGCGACCTGCATATGGGCTGTGAGAGCCCTTTTAATCCCATTGTTTGCTGGGGGGCGACATGCGCTCAGCACTGTATAAACCTTGTTTAATTATTTGCCTCTTTATTCCCTGGTCCCAAGTGACAGATGCACTTTTATGTGCTGGAGTATTCAAAGTCCAGGGAGATTAGGGCTTGCTGCATAAGTACGTCATTTAATCCAAAAAGATATTTGTTGATTGTTGTGTGAACACATATGAAAGATATCCTTTTGCAGGGGAGGAAAACAGCCATATTCATTTTAAGGACTGATTCATTCGATATAGAGGCTAAGAGAAGTACTGAAATCTGTGATACTGTACAGAAACAAATCACAATTTAAGAAGCATATCAGTGCAGTTTAGTATCAGTTTCATTGTTGGAAATTACGCAAAATAACCCTTCTGTTTCAAGGAAATTTTCAAAAAGTTACTTAAAAACTTTTCTTATTAACCCGTCTTTTTTCTTATTTCAACTTACAGAAGTATTAATACCACTGAATACAGTGCAGTGCTTGCTGGCCAGAGACAGTCAAGTACAATAGACATCACAAGACGGCCTGTCCGTTCGTCTCTTTAATTTCTCACACGCTAACAAACCAATATGTCAAAAAACCCCACGAGAGCATGACAGTTCCCTTGCTGGTTCTCTGTTGGCCAGTTTAGTTGGACTTTCAAAGTGAAGCTAATAGAGGCAGCCCTCGCAGAATCTTGCTTATTATGCCCATGCTGACAAGATCTTTCCAGATTTGCTCCATTCAGAAACTTTGAGCAAATCCTCTTGCAATTCTGTTTGACTTCACACTTCTTGTTTTGTTTTAAGAACCCAATATAGGTATCCCTCGAGATACAAGTTGTGATTTTTCACATTCATGAGTAATAAGAGCCTTTTGCATTGTATTGGTAATTACATGTATGACTTATGAGAGTTCACCTTTTGAGATGATTTCCAATACATACGTATTGTTAGTGTTGTCAAACATCACAGAATGACACGTGTGCTGCTCGTAGTGGAAAGGAAAAAAAACAAAATGTATATTGGTAAACTTGACTAGTCTTACCACACTAATGTGTGAAGTTGCATGTGTGGGGGAGGATGAGTTAGCGCCGCAGACGGATGCTCTGGGTGTAATGTTACTAAGTGCTGCATGTGACATCACTACTCCTACCTCTTAAAGCCTTGTCAGAGACCGAATTTTTTCACTTAGGGTGACAAATACCTGTGTGCCAAATTTCAAGCCTGAGGCTAGAAAGCTTTGTACATATGGAGATACTGTACTGTGTTTTATTTTCCATTCAAATATTCTTTGACCCCCTCAAAAAAATTGATTTGTTTTGTTCTTCTGCATCAAGGAAGAATATGTTACATGAATGACACACAGCAGCCTCTATGGCATTCAGTCTTTTTATACAGTAATGTATAGTAATTCATTGCTGCAGTAGTTCTTTCTGAACTTATTTTATCCCTTGACCTGTGATCCAGGGGTCTCCAGTAACAAGATGAGTCCTAGCGTTCGATCCATACCAATTGTTAATAAAATAAAAACAGTTTTGATAAAGTACTTTCCTCCAGAGCTTGGCAGTGGAGACTCCTGACCGTCATTGGTTCTTCTGGAGTTCAGCATTTCCGTGGCAAAAAATACTCTTCAGGAGCTAATTTGTGGAAACCATAAAGACCAGGAGTGGTCCCTCCTGTAGACTTTCCCTGACCCCATGCTTAGGCAACGCACGACATCTGACCTGTCTCTGAAATCCATCACAGCACTTCAATTAGACGTTGGCAGTCCTTCTGACAGGTGGGTTTCCTGCTTCCTTCTGACCTAGCAGTAGACAACTGCAGCAACTGCGGATGACCACAGACTCATCGTTCTGACAGTACTCACCCCGTCACTCTGAGCAAGGTCACTAAGCAGGAAAATGAAAGTCTCCCCAACTTATTATATTAGCTACTGTTGTTTTTTTCTCACTACAGTGAGAAATACTTTCAATTTTATTCAAAAAGTCCTCAGACCTCATAATTCCATCACTACATAAGCCCATTCATTTTCAACTTTCCTTCGTAGTGACCTTGTGGCATTCATGACTGAGTGGTACTGAGCTTGGTCTTTACTACACTCCACCCTGACCCCTGTCACCCTTCCTTGTTTTCACTTCGGGCTCCTCCAGGATACCCCTCACCCCTGGTTGGTATGGGTGTCTGTGTGTTTGTGTGTTATAGGCTATAAGTGCACAAAACAAGCTTAAGGATAATATTAAAAAATGGAATATTTCCTTGGCAACGGAAGAAGTACATAGTGAGAAAAATTATTTGAAGTGTGTTGAAGTGAAGTTGCATGTTCATCTTGATAAATTAACTGGGAACTGCCTGGAGGCACACATCAGTGTGTGTAGTGTGCTAATGTGTGTACCACTGTATCAGTGTCTGTGTGTGTTTGACTACATAGAAACCTAAGCCTTTGGGTGAGAAGTATCTGTGCGCCAAATTTCAATTCTGTAGCTTCTAAAACAAGGATGTGCAGAAAGAATAAACATATAAAGAGACAAATGGAAATTGAGCTCTAAATATAGATTTTTTCATGTTTTGTCGCTATATCTATGTTGTATTTTATAATGCTGCAGCCTACTGCAGTTTCCCTTGAAGGTTAATAAAATTTTCCTTTATTCATTCATTCATTTATACTGGTGTGCACAAGAAACATGTAATATATTTTAATGATAAGAAAATAGCAATATACAAAACCTTAAATGAGTTGTCTGTTGTACCTCTTTTTTCTGTAGGCATTCTTCAAGAGACAGTCAGTATTCAAATAAGCTTTTTTGTAACTCCACTGAGTATTACAAATAATATTTTTTCTTCCCCCAAGTAATTTTACCACTAAGTTGAATGTCAGCTTGCAGTTCCTATTTTGGGAGCCTCCTGGCATCATGATGTGACATACAGGCTCAAGAATGGTGACTTCCTCTCACAGAATTCCATCCTCTTCTCTCATCAGCCAATGATGTGGGCTTCTGGAACTGTTTGGTTCTCACAGACTTCTGGCATATCCTGTGCAAAGATTCAAAATCCCACCCATGCAGCCTCCCACAATGCCTTTTGTTGTTTTGTTGTCAGGTTGTGATAAGATGGTAGGAGGAATTTGTTAACAGATGTTTCCTTTAAGACCACAGAGTGATCTAAACAAAGGTTTGTTCTCTGTTATCAGCTGCTCCATTTACTGTTTGAACAGCAGTGTTTTTGGACCTATCATACAGAGATTTTTTTGACCTTGTTTAAAAAGTAAATAACCCCCTTGTCCACATGAAGGTAGAAACTGCAGACATTTCTTCTAAAGGATAACGTTATATACCGAATAATAAGCATGAAAGTAATATGAATGACAATGACAGTCTATTTCTTGTTATACCATTACAGCATAGGTGTACCCTAGGTATTCGGCATCCAGGACGGATGCTTTCTTTGACACCCTCACCCCAATACACTGTGCAATAAAATTATTTAAAGTAATGACTATATCTAACAACTAATCACATATATGTTAATAATGGGCAAAAAAGTTATGCAGTTGGTATGCAAATTAGGTTAGTTTTTTGCTGTACACATACACATTCACATCCAAATTCCCTTTCATTTAAACATGCCCATGACTGACTAGACTAGCAAGAAGTACTACCACGGCTCCAAGAGCAGAGAATGATGCACAGGAATACATCCTCACTTCTCCTTGCACTGAGAAGCACACAGACATACAGGGGGCGCAAAATGCAACATAAGACATCTTGGGAGTGAATTACTAAATGTCACAAATGCACATATACACTAACCTACCTCAGTTACCTAACCAAAAATAAAATAATGATGACTTAGTACAATACACCAAAATATGAAATACATGTAACTAAACAGCAGATTATATTAGGAATGCTGCACAACTAGGGATGAAAGGAAGGGTCCATTATTCTGCTGCTACAACATTTTGGACCCTTCCCATCATCCCTTGTGGATAGTTTTTGAGTGCTCTCTTAGTTACATTGAATACATGTGTGCCATACAGGGAGTGGGTGTACTTCAGGTTTTGAGCCTCAGTTCAGAATCACACACAGGGAATGGCTGTCACACATCATGACACAACCCACACCTGGACACCATGCCAACATATTGTTGAGTTACAGGCAGCAAATATATAAATGCCATCAACAAACACACAGTTGTCATGACACCTGTCTTTATTCCCTTGCTGTACATAAGGAAGAGGATCTTCTCTGGAGCAAGATACTGAAAAGAAAAGACCTGTGCTGACCTAATATATGAGTTCTGAAATAAAGAACTGGGAAAAATGAAAGCAAACGTCTCTGTCTTCTCATGTCCCACGAACCAGCACATTTGACACAAAGTGGTTGGTGTATTAGTTTAAAGGTATCTTGTGTAAATTATGGTTTGGTAACTGAGGTGGGTTAATATATATGTGTATTTGCTAAATTTGGTTTCTCACTCAAAGTCAGATGTCCTATATTTTCTATTTATAATTTTGCTGACAGCTCAATCGAAGCAGAATGTCATAATAGAAAAGAAGCATGTAAAAAAGCAAAACTTTCTCGGCACACACAGGCCAACATGTACATGACCTGATACAGCATCCGTCTAGACTGCGTACATACATTTAAATTAGCCTGACCTGCACCATGTGCCCTTACTATAGAAAAGTTTGCCGACAAAAGAGCTTGGATTTAGTCACCCTCAAATTCCATTTGTAGATATTTAAAATTTTCTGCAAACAATCACTTCTTCACAGCCTCGGCACCCCTTTTTTTGGCTGATATCTGGGATGGACGGACCCCTCTGCCCCTTACTGGTTTCCAAAGTGATAGTATTGCTCATTTTATCACATATGAAATTATTATGGAAATGTCTTCATTTTTTTGGGAAATATTCTATGCAGTAACAGAAAATATGTCACTATAATTCACACTATAGCAGACAATAGAAAATTATAATTCAAAAAAATTGTAAATGCAGATAAGTCTCAATATCTGCATTTAGATTTAGACTGAAAGTCTTCTTTTCTTCCCTTTGTTTGTAAATCCAATGTAACTTTTACTACTAAGTCACAGTCAATAAAAGCATTATAATGCAGATATCCCTTGATTATTTCCACATATCAGGACCGGAAAAGATGTAGTATATACTCCCTTCCAGCGACTGATTGTCCTTTTGAGGTTCGCAACAGAAGGGATCCAATCCCAGAATTCTTGGCTGGGGGGGTTGCACCCTGTATGGAATATCATGCAGCTATATACAGTAAACAGGTACATCACTGTAAATAGTTCAACACTCTAAGTCACTTCGGACAAAAGCATCGGCTCCATAAATAAGTGTGAATTTAATGTCATCACCAAAACCACGGGAGTAAGGTGATTTAATTCAGTCCTGCGCTCCGAGCCGGGCATTTAACTACATTTTGTGCTCACTCTGCAACAGCAGAAATTTCAGAAAATGTACAAGTTATGGGTCTAAAAATGTAAAAAAATAATGTGACTATTTGAAAGGCAAATGTATAGTATTTCACAATGTATTTATTTGTAAAAAGAACCTCTAGAGAATATTCAACATGCGTGACAATAAGAAACCAGTTCTTTACACACTCTCTTGGTTTCCCTGCTGCTGTAATGCCTTTGACAGTTAATATGAATTCTACAAATGGCTGTAGCTGACCCACTGTCATTGCTGGATGACAGGGATCTGACTTACTGTTCCACTACAAAAGAATGAAATCCCCTTTTCAAAGGGATTTTCTGCCTCGTTTTCCCTCTCTCAGCTGTCAGTCGGCATTCAGCACGTGAGGTGACACAAATTAGCAAGATGGGACAAAAAGGCACGCTCCCCTCTGCTGGCAACACTGGGTGCCATGCACTTGATTGCCTACCTACAGGGATCTTACCAATACTCCCAATAAAGATGTTTTATCTTGTTTCCCTAGGTATCTTTCACCACAGTTTAAAGGGACGGGACCCCTATCTGCTAGGTCATGCTGACCGGGCAGATTCTGGGATGGTTAAAATAATGCCAATGGCCCTGGCTATGGGATTTTTGTAATTATGTGAGATGGGCACGCTCCTCTGCTGCAGAGATATTGTCTGGTAACACTATGTCAGACTTGGAGTGGCCAATTCTGGGAGCCACCATTAGATAAACTGCAACTTTTCGATCGGGGGTCCCTGCGTGTCATGGCCTTTGTGCACAAACCCCCTCGAGCCATGCGAGCTGCCTTTCCTCTGTGGCGTGGCTGATTGAATCTGTCAAGCTGCGTTAAACAATGGCGGGGTTGGGGTGGGGTGGTGGGGAGTAACCTTGGTGGAACGTGGTATTTTTGCAGGCTAATTCAATCTACATTTAATCAATGGGAGTAATTCTTTGTTTGTTCAGGGCTAATAAGAGAGAGGGTGTGCCAGGGGCTTTGATGCTGCGCCACAAGACCCTAACCTTTCCCCAGCCAGTGAACCAGTATCCTCCATGCCCCCCACCCCCACCTCACCAGAAAGGATATTCTACTTCCACAGCTTAAGAGATTTGACTGGAACAATGCATTAACAAATAGTTTTACTCGCTGACACCACTGCACCCCACAAAATCAGCTTTCAGATGATTTTAAGACTGTAAAGCTGGGGCAGATACATTGCTGAAAGTGAGGCAGGTGCACAGGCTTTTGAGGGTGAATGTCGAAGGTTAGCATAAGCTCCTACAGCCTGTTTGGAATAAAACACACTCCCAGTATTACAGCAGATAGAAAACAACCACTTCCTCAAGTTCAAGGGTTCCCATTGATCGGCTACCTTGTCTTAATCAAAGTATGTCTTCAGTTCCACTCATGCTGATTAAATAATGCAGACAGTCCTTTGAGTTGGAAGCTGACTGGAAGTTATACTGAGCAATTTCTTTATCCCCTTTGTTCTTGAGTCTGAAACAAACAAAAAGGATTTTTTTTCTTTGTAATTAATGAGATGTTTCTGAGGCTGGGTAACGCAGATGGTTTAAACTGCAGTATGCTGATGTGTTTTTGTTCCAGTTGGACAAAAATTAGAATTTACAACATGAATTTTCTAAGACCAGACGGTTGCATGACACCCTTCTGCAATACTTATGGGTGGGGTTCCTGAACTGTTCTGGTAAAATATACCACTGCTGAAAATGTTAAATGTAAATTAATTTGAAATGGGGTTAAATAAGCAACAAGAATTATGTTATCTTCTAGATATATGAAAGTGATCGGTTAATATCTAAACTGCAGTAAAACACTTCATACATGTCTCAAACCCATTCTACCATAAGACTAGCAAAAGTTTTCCCCTAACAGGAACACAGTCACTTATGGCACAAATGATCTTAAAAAACATTAACATCCGGTAGCATAACAAGATATATCATTTTGAATTGTCTTTTGAGTTTTTTATATAAAACAACATTCCACTGCAAAACAAGAATGGCACCTGTTTACTGTGCAAAATGTAGTACAGTATTTGTTAAAGAAATGCTGCAGTATGCTTCAGTATGCTTTATTTTTGCAATGTTTGCATAGAGCAATTCCAAAATACACAAAATGGAACTAAGCAGTTCTAGAACTGCCATGTATTATATGGAATCTTTACTATTGTGGAAGACATAGAAATAGCAATGCTGGGAACCCTGGATTTAGCCACAAGTTCTCATTCACATCACACCTTGTGTCCTCTCTTACAAAAAAATCTCTTTACATGTCAGACCCATTGTTTGAGATTTTCTGCAGATATATTCAGGCATTCAGCATTCATTGCATCTATAAGGGATATATGATCACTAGTGATCACCTCCGTAAAGGAACATATTTCTCTGTGGGGTTGAGGAAGAGAGAGTAAGGTGGGAGGAAAATGATGCAGTACTAGAATGGGAGGCAAACCACACTGAGCCTGCAAGTGATCGGTGAACTGTCCACATAACAAGACCATCAGGATATTGCAGCACACATTGTGCTGTTGGAACTTCTCTGGCCTAGAATATCCACTATTGCTCTCTACCCAGTTGTATCGCTTCCTCATAGGCGTTTTTAGGCCAAGCTGAAATCAACCTCATCCACAAATTTGAGCAAATGGGGTGTTTGTCTGGCTTCAAGCGCCACGATTCTCTAGGATAAAATCACAAGGCAACATAATTGTCATTACATTACAGTAGTTTACATCATATCTAAAGTATGTGCCCTGTTTGGTTTTGTTCATCATCAGTACTGTATTGTAGAGACATCTTACCAGACATATTGAGACTGGAGTTTCTTCATACTTTTAGTGTGCCTCTCAAAGGAGACAGTGTACAACTGCTACGTTCTGACTTGACACCTTCAGGACTCCAGCAAGAGGTGTCATGCTTCCACTTGCAAATGTCTGCCAACAAATTTCTCTGAGATTTATGGAGGTGCTGGTGATGACCATGTCAGTGATTGCAGTTTCTTGCTCAGCAGTGAAAATTCTACCTTTCTCCTATGGGAGGTAACTGTTGGGTCCTAAAGCAGAAATACTAAATGCAATCGTACGCAACTTGTTCTGCAGTCTTTGTTCAATTTAGTGTACTTCTGTAACATGTCATTCAGTCAGAAACCCTTCAGTTATTCAGAAGCCCTTGAACAATGCACATCTTACGTGTGGGTAAAACGTTGGAAAATTCTCAGAATGCTACTGCAAGCATTGCAAGTTTTGCTGCATTCTCAGACCAGCCTATCTCACCGATAGACCATGATGTAAGACATGATAAATTATAGCAGCCCTAATCTCATCTGAGACTACAACTCTTGATTTTCTTCTAAGTTGTATTCCACCATCTCTGGCTGGGTCCATGTTTAGACAAAAAAAATCATTCCAAACATTTCCCCTTTTGTAGAGCTGCTAATGAGACAGAAATTGAAACACTCAGGAAGGTCTTCAGCTAAAAGGTTGATGCTCATAGTGCTCATTCCTCTCCCTTGGCTGGCGTTGCACCCGACCCTGACATTTCATCTTCCAGGGGGTGAGCCCTGAAGATGGTTCCACCTTGCTAAAACTGGTTGGGCTTGGAGGCTCCACTGGCCACCAGGTCCTCACTGATGAACACCAACCCCAGGCTGGGCTCCAGAGGTGGGTTCCAGTAACCCTGACCCAGGTAGAGTGCCTTTTGTTATTTTTCTGTGCACTCATGGGGGCCAGTGTGGACTATTCTTTTCTCTCCCCAGACCTGCTTGTCAAGGGAGGCCCTTCCGGCAACTCTAGGGCACCAGACAACATTGCTCTGAGGTTCACAGAGACATGAAAACCACAGAACCACAGAAAGGCGATCACCCATTAGTGGGGTAAAGGAAGAATCTGCTAGTTTTTTTTCTTTTATTCTTGTCTAATTCATCTTTGTGTTATATTAAGTTTTGAATTTAAGTGCAAAAGTTTTGAAAAGAACACGCAAATGTCCAAAATGGGGTGTAGCGATTGAGTGAAAAAATAATTTATGACTTTTGAGAGATGTGGTTCTTGAATGTATTTTGTGTCGACACAGAAAAACAATCCACAGTTTAGTCCACATAGACTGCAGTTGTGCAAAAAGGTTTGAAAAAGTCAACATAATATTAAGAAATGCATGTAACCAGTTGCAAAAAACTGTATCATTATTCATTCAGTAGACAACCTCCCCCAAGCTGATGTAAGGCAACAGGTTTGTATAATAAGCTAAATACCATTATATACCCATTTTACAGTAGCAGCTGAGTGTAAGCAACTTCATCAAAGAGACTGCAGCAGGAACAAGGACTTCAATCTTGTTCTGTGTGTGTGTGTGTGTGTGTGTGTGTGTGTGTGTGTGTGTGTGCTTTCCCTTTTTGCTATGGACATTTTGACTGAATTGTTTTATGAGAGCGTTTTAAAAATTCAACATGTCATTCTAATCATACATTCGTAACCACATCAGTCCTTCCAAGGTGGTTAGATACATATATTTGAATGGACTGGGGCAAAACCACTGAAATTATACACAAAAGCTAAATAATATAATTGAAAAACACAAGTTCAATACACATAGAAATGTTAAATAAAGGTTTATTCTTACCTAGTATAAACATGTGCCATACATAGAGGTTTTGCTACTTCTCTGTTTCTGTCACAATATCAGTCTTTATACTGTGGGCTGAATATAGTCACAGTACAACACAAATTACAAACCCCTCAGTTTGCTGGTTTTTCACAGCCTCCTTGGAAAGCTTTCAGCTGCCCTGACTCCATAACCTGCATCTGCTTGCTTTAAAATGCATGTTTCCAAGACACTGTTGTTGGAAGTACTGTCAGTAGTGGCAGGCATTCTGTAGATGCTGACTTCCCGTGTCATCCTCTGTGCAGCCACTGAGACAGCTGCCACTTTCCCATCTGCCCCCCCCATGATTTGCACTGGTGTGCATTTGGGGTCGAAAAGAGGCCATGGAGTTTGGTGCAAGGCAGCGCCCCAGTTCCAAGAACCTTGACATCAGGCTGTATGACCTTCTCATTCAGCTTCTTCTTGTATCCTGGCCAGTGTCATAATTTGTGCCTAAGCTTTTTACAGCTGAAGAGAATACAATGACATACTCTGCCACTGCATCAGAGATGTCACTTTATGAGTATGTATGTATCTGTGTTCATATTTATCCTACAAACACCAAAGCCAGTCCAGTACATCCCTGCAATTAGGATTCTTGTGTTTTCCAACAACAAAATCTTTGTCAGCTTCAGCTATAGATGCAGCTACTGTTTGTGATCTTAATTTGTCAGTTTAAAACCACCTTTATTTAAAATGAACATGCAGGATTAAATTGTTTAATGCATTTTTTTTTTAATTTCACATTTCCCACATAAGAAATCCATAGCATATAATGTCCCCAGAAAGTGAACTTTTCTTTTATCTTTTTTAATTTATAGAAAAGTGTGATTTTTTTATACCTAATTATACTTTTTCATTAATATTTTGAGCACTTACATACATTTACAGTTTAACTATCAGTGCTAAACTTTTGTCATGAAATATCAGTTTGTGAGATTGTGTTTGATGGCTTAACACTGTTCCATTGGCTTCTGGAGACCTGTTAAAGTTAGACTTCTGTAAACAGTTATTTAATGACCACAGCTGTATAAAATCAATATTTTGGCAGATTCTGATATTTTTATACCTTTTTGTCTCAGTGACTTCACAGTAAGAAAGAATTGCTACTGTTAAATCTTTGTTTTTATTTACATTTATAGCACATCATTGTACTCAGACTAATCATGATGTTTTTGCCTTAAAGAGAGACGCAAAGAGATAAGTTGACCCGAAGTTTTGCATTGATTATTATAAATATCTTCTTATATTTCTCAAATTTCTTATAGGTATATGCTGATATGCCCTGTATAGACTGGTATTAGGAAAACAGTCTATTTTGAATTTTCAGAAAATGCTGCTGAGGGTTTGACTCTCCACTTGCTGAAGGTCTGATGTCTTCACTGGGATACGTGAACTCCTTAATGCCGACCACTGCAGCAGCACATTAGCTGCTCCATCTTTTTCAAAGGGTCACAATCCGTTGCTCAAGAAGTGCCTGATACATTTGGATGATGTCAGATAAGGATACTAAGTAAAGAAGATTAATTCCAACTTTCATTATTGATTTACCATTATTCTGAAACTGCATTTAGGCTGCTGGGTGCAGCCTAAGTGGTCATGTGATCTGAACTGTATATTATTACAGCTTTTACTTGTTCAAGTGCAATGTTTTTTGAGATGACATAGCCAGCAGGCAGACGTGTTTATAGTGATGCAGTAGATTTTTGAACTGAACATATTTTTGATGTATTTAAATTAAGTTATATCTAAATTGAGTTTAAAAACTCAATTTTAAGAAAAATATAAATGGAAGAAGCTCCCCACTCTATGGGCAATACTGTACCAGTACAATAGAAATCTGGGGAAAATGGAAAAAGAGCTGCAGCTGTTAGAAGTCCATTGCCTTTGCGGTAAAAATGAATTGTGAGTGTCCTGGAGTTCACTGGAAGGGATGCTACTTCAAACCTTATAACCTTCACCCTGGAGACCAATGGTTATGAAGACCATGAGTAATCTGCATAAATGCCTGAATCAAACTTAAATTTAGTTTCTCTTTCTTTATTGCTGGCTGACAGTAGAATTTTATCCAACTTCTTAACAATCTGTATGAAATTATGATGGTTATTCAAACCAATGTTACAGTTAAACTGCATCCTGGGCTGTAATCGTTGTCCACTGAGACGGTGCAAAGGTTGAAAATCCTCATTTCGGTTTGTCTACAGCAAAGGATTTATGGTACCAGTTCACCAAACCACAACTTTACACTCCAGGGCTCTTACAGGGAATCACAGCATCTGACTTTAAAATGTTCCCCTGTAAACAGGAGCCAGTCAATGAAGACTCAGTCTGTTACTTTTACATTCCAACAGAAATCACTTTTGTTTGGAATCATTCTAAGTACAGGGAAAGTGATCTTCATTTTCTGCTTAGAGGGAAGTTTCACAAGTCAGATTACAGCTTGTGTCTTCATTCTGTATTTTCCATGTGGCAAATTCACCATTCCTGGGATCAAATGTGCCCCAGCTTAGACAGTGCAACCTTTAGTAATTTTAGTACCGTGTCCTGCTTTGGTTACTCTCATTGTATTTTCTGTAAACCTAATAAAACATTTTAAAAACTTTTCTTTTCTGTACACAGAAAATGGGACTAAAATGTCATTTCTGTATACATTTACATTTGTAGGAAAATTACAAGAAAGTGAAAATGATAAGCTTTGTTTATGGTGAAATTCTGTTGACTTACTGCATGATGTTCAGTGATTCAAGTTATAGAAATCCACAACTGTTCATTACTGGATGCTACATAACAAAACCTGCAAAACAAACCAGATAGCTGACCACTCCTCACTGAGATGACTAGGAAATCATTGGTTGACTCACATACCTTCCCATGTACAGGTAAATATATATAGAATAGCAACTAATATTATTTTTAAAATTTCCCTTAATTTTCACAGTTTATAGTCTTTAGCTACTTTTTCAAGATAACTGAAGTTGCTACAGAAAAAAATGGTAATGCTAAAAGAGCACACTACAGGGTTGGGGTAGGACAGTTGGCCAAGTTTCGAATAATAACACATGTACAGGGTTTTGAACTGGGGTCCGATTCCCAGTCCAGCAATAGCATTGGTATTCAGTGATCCTTTGCCAAGACTCCTATCACTACACCTGCCTACCTCTGAATATGAGAGCGACAACAGCAATGACAGTTATGCTGGTTCTGACATCACCCAGATTTATAAGATCTGTGTCAAAAGTTGGAGAACTCAGTCTGACGGTAAGTGGCCTACTGAAACCACTCATAGAAGAACAAGACCTTATAACATGGACTTGATGGAATGTTACTATATATCTATACCATTACTCCTTTTCCAGTTCACTTTTACTATAGATCATAGTTTGTGTGCCACAAGTTATGTACAAAAACTATACTATTTCTATATATATATATATATACACACATTTCAGTATAAATCCTTTTTCTTACTTAATCTTGAAATAAAATTTATAAATGATATACCTTTTATAGTCCTGACTGAGTGGGAAGAATATTAATTTCCTTTTTGGAAATTACTAGTAAGCAGAATGCCAGGGATTTTTATTATGGAGATTCTCTCAGGGTGCCCAGTAACATAAGCATGGGGTCGAGTGTGTGCCCACCTCTCAACATGAAAAAGGCAGGGAATCCTCAGGGATTCAGTGCCCGAGTTTATGTCATGATTCCTGGTCTTGAAGTCTCTGCAAAGCTGGAGTTCTGAGCTCTTATTATACATATAATATATAACATATAGTATGTATTCATTTTTCTGTTTGCAGATCATTGGTTGTTTACTACAAAGCTATAAAGCAGCCTGAAGAGATGAGGGCTGGAGATATTTTATCTCTTGTCCAGGAGGGTTGGGTGGGGTTGGAGGGGCTTTCTCTTCAATTAAATTAATGGATCCATTCAGCTTTCCATTCCCCTCTTTCAGCTGCGGCCACAGCGAGTACATTAAAAAGATCTTATGCCTGGAGATGGTGCATCATGGTATTAGCCCAGGCACTCGTTTGAGGTCCAACTTCTTCTTTTCAAGTAAATCAAGTAATTAATGAGATCTCCCCTCTACAGGGCACTTTATCAATGTTTTGTAGTGGGCACACGGCATTAGGAAGCGAAAGAAAATGCTTTTGCCTGTGCTTTTATCTTTGTTTGGCACAAATGTAAAGCCCTTATAAAGCTTAAAATATTTTCCTTCATGCATAATTAGCATTGTTTTACAGACAAAAAAATGGGGCGGTGGGTTCCTGATCCATTTTAAAGCCTGAGTAAATTGCAAGAAGTTGCTACAGAAAAAGAAGACATTAATTTAATTTATGTTGGAGTGTTGCAAAATAAGTCTTCTCATAGTGACAACCAAAAAGAGAAAATTATTTTTAAAAATGTTTATGCGTCAGTCATTGTGCATGTCATCTGTGACTATGATTCTGTAAAAACAAAAATAAAAAAAGATATGAATGACAGTTAAATGTCAATATGATTATTATAATGTATATTAATTATAATGTAAGAATATTTTATTTTTCATGATGTGCTTCTCTAATTTTCTATAGGTCTATGTATGTACTATAAAAACAAAAAATACCAGAATATGTAATGGTGTTTTTAAAAGTTTTTATATTATCTCACACTATGATCCAGTTGGTCAGCTGTCATATTGCCATTAATATTTCATCATGCATGTATTTTAATACCATGACAGGAGCCATCGAGAAGGCGATAAGGCCCTGCTTTGGTGTAATTCTCACACTTGCTCTCCTTTCTCACCTAGATGCCATTCTCTTATGCCGTGTCATCTGTCAGCATCCGAAAGTGTATTTGGTGAAATACATCCATGCATGGTGAATCTCTAAAAGCAGTATGTCAGGCTGCTAAAAATAAAGGAACTTACAAGACTCAAAAAATACAAAGCACTCTGTCATATTGTGTTAATGGTGCTGGTCATCTGGAGCTCGAATGGGCTGTGGTCAATGACCAGATTTTTCTTGATATCCGATACATTATAACAGCAGAAAAGGAGAGTGCATTCATTCCTTATGTAATGGTACCCATACAGCAAAAAATACTACAACAGCTTGTGAAAATGTGTACCCTTTCTATATAACAGACATTTGACTGTTTTCAAATGCACCACTGCTTATACCCAACATTTTGGGACAGAGAAGGAGTTTCATGCTCCAAAGGTTTTTGTAGCTCTGTAGTGTCAATCCAGTCATTTATTTGCCAAATTTAGTATGTTTACCTCTACAATAACCTCAGAACAATGACTGCTGCTATAAATAAATCCTCAGTCTGCTGCTCAAATGAAGAACTAAGGTCGGACATTTGTTAGTATACCTGCACAACACCTCTAACAGCAGTGTTGGTCTTCTATGTAGAGTGAAAGACTAGGCAATAATCTTGTAAACTTTACTTCCTTATATCATAAACTTCCGCTAACCATAAGTTTGAAAAGAAAGCGCAAAAGGTATTGAAAAGGCTACAAAGAAGACACACTAAAAAAGATAAAATTATAAGATAACTTTGAAATCATATTTTTCCTCGAGGGACTTTTTAATTAGTTTTATCCATATGAAGTAATAAAGACTGTAACCCCTTGTAACGGGAATACAACTAATGGCATGATTTCATATAAAAAAATAACTGGTATTTGACAGAGAGTGCAATTCTAAGCATATATTTTCATTCACACTTCATACACCACACACATTCAGCATGATACAGTCACTACTGCCCCCTGGCTTAGCTGGCTGCACAGAACAACCCTTCCTCAATGTATCCCCATAGTCACGATGTATTCCAATTGCACATTTCCAAACTCTACTTCAGGACCATCCCCCAGTGCAGCATGATCCCACAAGCAATGCAGAGATAGACAATCCTTTCAGGTCGACTAATGGTTTTTCCTCAGGCCCGCATAGCTTTTCCATCCCACCCTCTCCATGCCTATCTCCCTCTTTGAGTTAAAAACACTTCCTCGTCTACCCTTGATGGAGGCTGTTGCTCTAGTAACCAGCACAACATTAAAGACCAAACCAGCAAGGCTACACAATCGGGTTCAACTTTGTAATATAGGCCCTGCAACAAATTGTACCCCCATCTTCCTTATTTGTCACTTTTTTCACTGTCTCCTGGACCTTCTCATTGTCATCCACATGGCGGGTCTGAAGGAGATATGCACAAAAAATACAAGTTCATCCTTCTGTGATCCTCTCAGGGTGGTTTATATAAAATACACACATACAGACACTCATTCTCCTTGGTCACTCTGGAAAAGAGCTTTAATGAAAGATAGAGAGTACATATTTTGTCCTGAATGTTTTATATGACAATTTATATGACACACATTCATTAACCATTAACATTTATTCATTTAGCAGATGCTTTTCTGGATAGTAATGTCCAACTGAGGGTAATCAAAAGCGCATTTTGTCACTTCAAAGTTTAATTTGTTTGTCTGATACCATAGTTGTTGCCAGCACATATTGCAAGAACACAGAATCAAACGGGAAGATAATCATGTGTGATTCAAGTTTATGAGCTAACAGGAGAAACAAAGTACGTCAAAAAGAGATGTGATCTAGCACTCTTTTTGTATACTGGGAAGGATTCGGCAGTTCTGAGGGACACATACAGATTCTTATGGTCTTGCAAGCTGAAACTAATGAAGGGCAGATTGGGAATTTAAATTTTTCCCCAGAATAATAATGTAAACATTTATTTGTTAAAGTCTGAACATATTCTAAGATGAACAGAGTGAGACTGAACAAGGCTCATGATTCCTTTCTGCAGACATGATGTGCCTAAATCCAGGAGTCTTACAACTGAGTATCCATACAGCACCCGTGCTGTCCTCTCTGTGGGTATAGGGTATCCTAGGGTTCAACTGCTGACGCCGCCATCTATCCCTCTTTGCACCACATACCAGAATTAACTGCAAATCAATCAAAGTACAACGGATCAGTAAACCAAATAGTTATTTTATCTGTTTATCCTGGGTTTGTTTAATTGAACCTATAATAAAGAGCAGTCTATGTGGGTAGAAAAAAAAATCATTTTTGGCCTTCTTTAAAAAACTAATTTCCTTTCACTTGATCCTTGATCTGCTCAAGTAGCTTGACATATGGTTTTACTTATAGCCATTTTCAGAATAGCCCCATCATTCAAAGCTTTTTCCTGTGCATAATTTAAAATACAATTGTTTAAGTCTTTGTCACATGCTAAAACTCAATGGTTTAAAAATCACATGTTGATGCATATAAATATAACTTTATAAAAAATAGTAATACACTGTTTAACAGTAACTTTTCACGTGTCATTTGATTATCTTGTTGATGCATGACTTACAGTGTTTATGTTAAGCTACTTACAATTAATCATTCGGAATAGCTTAGCTAAGTGTGGGACATTTCTGTGGAGAACCCAAGTTTGGGAGAAACCAATCTGGTGTCTGCAGGAAGCATGCAGAGAGGAAGGTCTGACCACAAACGCCTTTCGATTACATTCGTTGGAATGGCGATCCCATTACGGAACTCATGTGGGACTCCCGAACTGCGCCCCAGATCCTATATTATAGACATCCTGGCCATAGCGGTGGCTGAGAAATCCCATGAGTGAAAGAGCTCCAGTCTCTCTGGCTCCTGCACGGTGCTGTGGTTGTCTGTCCGAGTTCCTCAGGTGTTCATCCCCAAGCTTGGAGGAAAACTACACCGTTTCCCACAGAGTACTGTGCATGCATCTTATTTATTCCATCCCACAGAAGGGTGCTTTCCAAAAATTTCTTATATTTTACAGACAGGGCCTTTTTTTGTTGCTCCAGAGTTTCAATACTGCACATTTTTGATGATTGTGAATATTTCTTAAACAAAAATGTGCATGTATAAAATCCACAATGATATATGCACCATAATTCATTTAATGAGAAACACTATCAACCGCAACAATAAAAGTAAAATGAAAAAATAAAACCTTAATCATACCGCAGCACAGTTCAGACATTTGTGTCAGTGTTCTAAAAGGGCTTTAGTTAATCTATAAAGAAAGGAACACAGAGCATACAGTACTTTACTTCAGTCAGAGGGTACAGAAGTAAAAGAAAGCACCCATTTAACCAACCTTGTTTAACTTGTTTTTCAAGAGGGAAGTATATTTAACAAAAATGAAAGTGATTTTACCCAGTGTAAAAATTCTCAACAAATAAATGAATAGTTTTGGAATCTGAAAGTGAAAGATCTTTTTGGATCACAGGGTATTGTCTCTGTGTACTCTTGCGGTAGAAACTGTAAATTAATCTTTTTTTCAAATCATACCAGCATCTTCACATTAAGTAAAGTTGTTTCATTCCTTCTCAGAATACTGTCATACAACTCCTGAACTGTGTGTTGGGAAATTCTGTACAGTTCTTCAAGATGAGCCTCTTTGATGGGATGAAGGAGGTGGAAATCCAATTTGCATTCTGTGTTCCAGAACTTTCCACAAAGTTTTGGTGATGTTTAGGTCTGAGTGAAGCTCATGACATAGAGTTTTTGTGAAGACTTGGTCACAGAGGTGCTTCTTTGATTCTTTGGTAGATTCCAAAGATGTACTTTTCTGTCATTTAGTTACTACCCAAAGCATTTTGTTCATGTTTGGTGTATGCTGTGATTATTTTAAGCATAGTTTAAGCATTCTTGAGATTTTTGTGATCTGCAATTGCAGTATCGACCATTTATCTTCTTTTTTTAACTTGGTTAGTTGCCTCATTCGACTTTAAAAACTGACATACCAAGGTGCTATTGGTCAGACATCTTGTACAGCTGACATACAGCTGCTAGTTGGCAATTGTCTTAACATGGCTTACTATTGCAGCTGTATTAGAAATGATAAATGTAAGTTCAAGTTAAGTTTAGTTTATTTTTGGCCACTTGCAGTGTGTTCCTTGGAAATCATTGATCAGCCAAATTGTAGGTGTTAACAATGGCATTATGCATACACAGATTAATATTATTGCTTTTAACATTTTTCTTTTTTTATTTTTATTTTTTATGCACAGCCCTACCAGTTAACTGTAACTGAAATATTTTGCTGTTAAGACTGTAAAATTCTGTTACTCTAAAAATACTGGCATATACAATAGCATTAGTGGGTATATTAGTCCAGGTTGTCGCTTTCAGACTAGCTCAGTGAAAATGAAAATATATGCCATCTTGCTTACACTGCGATAAAAAGATTTTCTTTTCAACTTCTGCAGATAGGGCACCTTGAGGCGATTAGCTGAACCACAAGAAAAATGACCATAAGCAACTGCAAAATAAACAAACAGTCACGCGCAATTACTGGATGCAGCAGGTAGCAGGAACGGCAGCCAGGGCCTGGGCAATCTCCGTGTGTGCCAAGGCAGCATCACACCAGATCTCTACAATCACAGCAGATCAAAGCTAGAAGCACAACCTAGAACAGAGCCATCTTACTTTATTACCTCGCTTGCCGATTACCTAATGCGGAACTTCAAAACATGTAAATATGCTGTTGTTTTTGTCCTTTGTTTTGTCCTTTTAGATTTATATATATATATATATATATATATATATATATTTTAAAAAATCATTCTTCATTGTATGAGACCATTGTTCCTCCAGTGGAATCTTGTATTCTTTGAAGTTGTCCAGGATGAGTAGATATAAAATAAGGGAAAATTGCAGTATTTTTGTGTCATTTTTTAAATTGTCAGGTATTTTAAAGTCAAATTATATCTTGAATGTGGTATCTGTCTTCTGCCGCAGAGCAGACCCTTATTTGTGTAGCTGTTGCTGTGAGGAACATATAAAACCCTAAAAAGGGTAGACTCAGATATGACTGGGATATAGGCATTGCTCCCGTCTCTTTGTTTCCCCGACGTAAAATGGAAAACTCCAAGAAATTAAATGGTTTGTCATAAATAAGTAGCTCTTATATCATGTCCTAAATGCAAGCTTTCACACAATCAGTTGCTAAACTGTAAAAATAGTCAATCATTCTGTATGGAATAAACAGTATCCATATTAGGATTCATTAAAACAAGAAATGGAAATGGTATCGGCAGTTATGGTGTTGTGTAACCCAAGGATTATAATGAAAATAGAAATGTTTACAGTACACTGAAGTATTTAGTAGCATCCGCTTCATAAGGCTGGCTATTTTTTTTAAATTGTTAGACCTGCAGTGCTTTACATGCTAGCGGTGTTGGCATTTAACATATGCCAGACTATAGTACCAGTTAAATAAATTAGATGCTGCTGGGAACTAGCTTTTGTCCAAAAGGCATTCAGTTAAGAAGTTTGATCAGGAAATGAGCTGCTATGACTTCCCAGGTGTTTTGCTGCAGTTCCTAGACATGTAGGACACTTTTGGGTTGCTTTGCTTTAACTCTTTCTCCGGTTCATTCCATATAACTATTGCGTCAGTAAGCAATATGTATTCAATTCAGTTTGGTGCAATTTATTTTTATGTAGTGCTCTTTTCACAAAGGTGAAAGACACTGCTGAACAAAGTCCTAAAGGCTTGGTTTCAGGCAAAAGAATGACACAACAAATATTGATTATTAGGCTGCCCACATCATTAGCTGTTTAGATAAAAGCGCTGGCAACTGAGGCAACTCCTAATATCAAAGAAAGGGAGAAAATATAAACCACTCCATGTGGAATCCAGTACCAGCGATTGCTCACCCCGCTTGGACATTCTATTATAGTTATAGTTACAGACCTGTGTGGAAATGTCCAGCATGTCTATCAAGGCAAGACTTTGGGTGTTAACATCCAAATCCAGGCCAGTAGTTGCTGATCAATTTAGCAGTATTAGGCAGTCACAGGTTCCAGGCCACAGAAACCAGCAGGTGTTGTGGCAGTTACCAAGGTGAGGCATACCTCAGAAAGAAAGAGAGAGAGAACAAGAGGACAATCGCTCATGTGTTGGGTAGGGTCGATTAGTGAAATATAGGTTAAACAAGCTGGTTTTAAAAGCTCGACGTTTCACTGCAATAGGCAGAGGATTGATCAATTTAGGGCCCGGATGGCTGAACACCCAAAGTCTTCATACAGACCTCTAGGACTGCCAGTCTCTTTCTAGGACTTCAGAGATGAAGCAGCGATTGGTAATCAGATTCACCTTGCTGAGAATGAAAAGATCCAATGTTGCCTCCTTGAGGGATTCTTTTAGGATTGCCATTTTAAACCCCAAACCACCCCAGATGACAGTAGGGCATCAGTTGTTTCTTCACCAATTTAACTGAAGATTTTACAAGTTTTACTATTATAGGGTCTACTGGCCAGGTAGTCATTTTAGATGACATGATCAGCATTGCCAGATCGTGCTCACCAGTGAGTTGGAAGGATGCAAAAAAAAAAACAAAACACTCAGGATGAGATCCTTTGGAAAAGCTGACAACGAGTGGGAATGTCCTACTGAATATACTCACACTTTTCACTGTTACTACATGTCCTTAATCCAAAATGCTACTGACTTAGTTCTCAAACAATCTTGCCAATGAGACACATATATAACAATAGATATGATGACGCATACAGTGCACAGTTTTCTATTTATTCTGTATTCTCTGCATTTTCTGCAGCACATACCGTACGTTATTTTTATCCTCATGCCCCAGACTGCTTCATCAGTTCTGGAACAATCCTAATGTTCACTCTTTTTGGAAGCAGCAGGTATTCATTGAATATTACCACCGTGCTGTTTAGAGCCCTAAATCTCAGACTGTTGTGGGAAGTTTGAAGTATGTAAGATGTCTGAAGTATGAAGTTTCTTTTTCTATTAACATTATGTTTGTTTAAAAATGTCAAAATATCATTGAAAAACACCACGCCTAATAGTCTGTGGGAGCATCCCTGGCTTGTTCACCAACAAAGTTAGTGTTACAGTGCCCTCTTGTGTATCACTCCTGGGGTGGAGCAAACAAAAGGAACTGGGCTGGCACTTGTGGAAGTTGCATGTCTTGGCTCTGGGGACCACAAGACATACTGTATGCACAGTACTGGAAACATGGGGACCAAGAGGATGGCAGTGACAATGCAGCTGATGAAAGACAAAATAGTTTATCCCATCATGATCATTGTTGTCATCATCACCATCATTGTTAGTCATCATCATATGTTTTTCAGAGTGCGTCACAATATTGACAAGAGGTTTACCGTGGAGACAACGAAAGCAATTTAGCATGGCTGTATCAGTGCCATGTACCAAGTGGCAGCCATAAATGAGTTATTCACACTGAGCAATTGGTCATTTCCATTTTGGTTGGGATTAACAACTTTGCCAGGAAAATACTGCATGGAAGGACACGTTTCATTTAATTATGATTAGCCAGTTTTATACTTCTCTACAAACATTTTAACTGGTCTGTACATTTCTTTGTTTTGAGCAAATCAGTATAGGTGGTTGCGGCATTTTATTTATGTACATTCATCATTCATTCGAAGCCTCACATTATAAACAGCTTTGGAGAGAAGAGTCAATTAAATGAATAAGAGAGTTTTCCAATGCCATCATTCACAATGTCGTGCAATGCTTTTATACTAAGCTATTTATAGTTAGTTAAGTGATTCTACAGCTGGGAAGGGTTTACTATATGAATTCAGGGTAAGTACCTTGATGAAGGACACTATATCAGGACCAGTATTTCAATTCAAGACTATAGTATCAACTCTAATACTCACTGCTCCTGGCTTATGTTACTCTTTGATTGTTTTTAGTTCTAGTGAAATACATGACTTTGTACATTGTTAATGTATCGGTTAAACATAAGAACTGCTTATGGCAGGAAATATAAAGCATGACTGTGAAACTATTGTGGCAGCAGTTCTATTAGTGCCCCAGTGTTTACGTGTATGGTTTTCATTGTCATTGTGCACAGTAACTACTCAGAAGTAATACATTATGAAGTTCATTCTTGTGCAACAAATTTAACCTTAATAACTATTTGTATTTGATTAAAAACTGGAAGCTATTTGCATATAACATATTATATGGATCTTAGATGCTCAGAGGCCTTAGCTTGCTGGTGATGCAGCTATAATGGATGCCTCTGGTATGTGAGATTTGTGTTGATTTTTGGCAGAGGTGGAAAACAGAAAAGTCACTTTAATATGTGTTTAAGATATTCCAGGATCAGGTTTTTGCTTGTCAATAACTGCTATTCATATAAAAAAATTACATGGGACATATTAACTGAAATAATCACTTTTTCACAAGAGGGGTTGCACTGCTGACAGGCAAATGATTTTTTTTAAGGTTCAACAGGGCCAAAAATACCATCTAACATCTGGGAAACAAAAGATGAAACTGCAGTAACAAATAAATGAAATGAAAACTATAAGAAGATTAGAATGAGAGGGGCTTAGTTTGTGAGCACTACTGACAGCTTGACATATAAGTGTGAATTAAATTGTCATGAAACAACAAAGAAAATATGCATTGCTCAGTGATATATCATAGGGTCTCTCACATTTGCTTGAGGAAAGGAATTTTTTTAGAATTCTTTATACTTTCAAGGAACAAAACTACCAGCGTAAAGAAAAACATAGTTCTGGAAAACTGAGAAGACAAGCTGACAATGTATTATGTCAGCAGACCAGCAGACTAATACAGTTTTATCAAGTTCTCCCTTGAACTAGCTGCCAAAAGGCAAAGCCTACTGGAAATGAGAAATGTATAAAAGTATCATTGCATGTACTTACTCCAGTGAATCTCAATTTCAGTAGACAGTAAAATAAAGTAAACCTATTGTGAAAGAAATAATTCTATAAATATAAAGAAATAATAATTCATATTAAATGTTTGTAAAATAAACTAATGATTAAAAAACCTCTTAAATGTTAACGTTGTTATATCAATAAAGTTTGTATTTAAAAAGCTATATAACTAAAGCTGTTTTCGCTGATACGTGAAAAAAATTCATCAATTGCTGAACAATGAATGAATTAATGATTTCCACTTTCTATTTTATTAAAGTTAATTTTCTATTTAAATAAAATATGAGAATGAAGTAACAGTATTAGTATGAGTTTTTTTCTCTCATTTGTGCCACAAAGCCCCACGCAGTTTTTCTTCTAGAGCAGGAACCAATGACCTTTATCTGCATCACAGTAGGGTGACTACTTTCTGAATGGTTCCTGTGGTGTGCAGCAGAAAAGGTTGTCAAACCTCAGCTGCTGGCTTGGTTTAGAGGAACCATGCTGACCTGTGCAGAAAGGTGCCATGACCAGCCAGGAACTCAACAGAGAAGAAATTAACCTGCAGGGGCAACACCACCTTAAACCAGACATCCTACTGAAGGAAAAGGTAAAATTCACAATGTTATACACATATTTCTGCAGTTAATTGTGAAACCGATATGTTGAAATTAGGAAGGGCAGTACAGGTTAAGGATTTTTGTCTCATGTGATGTTGCTTCAGAAAAAAATCAAGATTTTTCAAGCTGTTGCCACAAATCTGAAATCATCCAAGATACTGTGAATAAAAAAATCAACTTGCCTAATTTGTGATTTTTTTTTGTTTTCATCTGCAAGCAATCTGATCACAAAACTAAGAGAACTTGTAAAGGACATTACCTCAGACAGGAAAACCCAGTTTGAATAAGTAAATTACGTATAGTAGGATAAAATGTTGGGTTTGTAAGCAAAGATTCTTGCTAATTTTATTTTCATTTTTCCAGTGTATAATATTTTACTGTATCAATTCAAGGTCAGTGCTTTGATTAAGGGTAGTACAGCAGGAGGGACTGAAACCTGGGTCCTACAGGTGTAACCCAATAGTTCTAATAACTACGCCATCTGCTTCCAATGCAAAGTGTTCTTCCGATCAACTGAATACTGCGGTTTGTTTACAAAACAGAACTGACCAAAAGAGGTATAGCAATTTAAGTTGTGAAGATACCTCCACCTAGGAGTCAGATTTGAATGCTGTTTACGCTGAACTTTGTTTACCATTTCTAAATGGGGCAAGAAAAAAAAAGCTAGAAAAAAGCTAGAAAAATCTCTGCTCATCTTTCGTGATAGGAGGTGAGAGGAGACAGACAGACACACACTAGGACGCTCAACTCGCACCACTGGGCCTTCGGAGACCACCCTGTCATGGAGGCCAGTGACTCCTCCCCGAGGCCTTGTCCTGTCGAGCCACAATCTATTGTTGGGCGCTGTTGGTGAAAAATGATATCCACCCAGGGCTGGAGCTGCCCAACCCACCTGTTACCACTGCCCATATCAAATATAAATGTGTCACATGACAGAAGGAACTCTCCCAGGATACTAAGTGAACACTTTCTGGGGTATTTCAGAATACCGTGGAATATATCCTTATCAACCAGCAATGTATGTGCAGAACTGAGAGATGGCAAAGTGAGACTCAACAGACAGGAATAAATCTCCAACTTGGCCCACACTGTATAGACAGTAACTTAATTAAAACCATGAAAATGAATTTATTTAGATTTGTCTTAGGCAGAATAGAAGTCCTGAAATTGTGCAGTACATTTTCCAAGCTCTCTTGGTAGTCTCTTGGTAGTTAATAAGCAATCTTGAACACCAACTGGGGAATTTAGTTCTTCAGGACTTTAGCATTTGTTTTTGATCCTACAGATTAATTTTCATGTCAGATGTAAAAATGAATTAATACTTCTGTATCCCATTAATATAGGCCAAAAACGTCTTGCTTGTGGGGTACTGAAGAAGAGGTGTCACTTGGTTGGTGGTTGTGGGGGGCTGAAGAAAAATCGCTATTAACTCCAGAGGGTGTAAGGAAGTCCGCTATCAAACAAACTGTTACATCTGCAGTAATAACGGCAGAAAATAAAACTGAAATTTTTTCACTTTTGGAAAGGTTACTGCAAATGTTTTTCTCTGTGTGTGTTCACCTTTTGATTACCTTTTTGACATTTATGGACCTTCTCCTATTAGTAGTATTAGAAGTACTAGTGTTCCCATATTAGAGGATGCAGGGTATGTCTCTGTCAAAGACAAAATTATTGGTACCCATGCATCTTATTCAAATAATGAACCTAAAAAGTGTTGAAATTAAAAAATCTTTGTCATGTACACATGAATTTCTTTGGTTTGCAGGGGAACAAAACAAAAAGCTGTAAAAAGGACTGAATTCTTGCTTATTCCTCAAAAACATTGTAAAATGGCAGGGACAATATTATTGGTATACTTTAAAAGTTATAAGAAATAATTTTATTGTAGTGATACTTCAGACAGACCATTCATCCTTATTTAGTACCACAAGTGGCTTCAATCTTCTAATCACTCATTCAGACAGTTTAAATGGAGAAAAGTCCTCATTCTGCTCTTTTGTGTCACTGTGTGTATCACACTAAATATGGAAGAGAGGAGGAAAAACAGAGAGTTGTCTGAGGAGGATAAATGAAGATAATAGCCAAGCATGATCAAGCTAAATGCTACAAAACCATCTCCAAAGAGTTTGGTGTTCCTGTGACTGTTGTTGCCAATATTTTTGAGAAGTTTAAAGCCCATGCGACTGTAGCCAACATCCCTTGTCACAAATTGGAATAGAAAAAGGAAAATTGTCACAAGACTGAAAAGAAAGATTGTTCAAATGGTGGAGAAAGAACTGGCTTTACAATGACTTATGTCTTTAGACAGCAGGATGTTTTTTTTACGGCAGAATACTGCTTAAGAGCAATACAGCATTGATCTGAAGCAGTGACCTTCCCATAAACACTACACTACCTGCTTATTATACAACCCCAGAACTGAAGCCAGAGCTACACCCCTGCTGTGGTTAACAGACAAGTTTCTTAATGCCTAAATTGTTCAGGTTCAGTATTTCTAATCCAGCTGCCGCAGACTGGCAAAAGACTCCGGTCTGTTATCAAAAAGCAGATGTAAAACAAATATAAAAGTGTCACACAATATGTTGATGCCCCAGCACAAAAATCATTTTGTCTAAAAAGTTTCAAGAATTTCAGTAACATATTGAAAGGTCTGTGAAAAAAGTTCTAATTCTAAAACAGAATTTGATCTACATATTGTCTATACATTAAGCGCACAAGAGATTTAAGGAGACATTAAGGAAATGTTGACAGTCATTTTAATATTTGAAAATTGTTTCAATTCCCATTTTACTTTTTAATCTTGTGGTAGCAAAATGATACATGCAAAATGCAACTAATTTCATTGTTGTAAATGTTTGGAATTCTCTGGGTCTATGTATATTATATTACATTGAGAAATAATCTTTAAAATGAAATTCACATGTGGGGCTAATTTTGAAATGATAAAGTGAAAAATTTGTGAGTAGAGTTTAGAAAGAAACAATTTTAGAAAAACTGAAGTTTGTAATAATTGAAATTTACTTTAAGTTGACATTATCCATGAAATTTGTTTTGTTTTTATAGAAAATATTAAAGATTTCAATAATGCATACTGCTAAAATTGAACATATGTGTAGACTGTTATTATAAAATCTTGCCTGTGACTATTAGGTGACAACTGGCAGACCAAACTCTGAAACTAGCCCTTGAATGATTTTATAGGTATGATACAGCAGGTTGTCACTAAAACCCCTGGCCAATACCACGAGAATGCAGTCTTTCTCCCCCTCATGAACTTCTGTACTCTTTCAGCTTGAAGATGTAACTACCATTAGTTTCAGGAGTATAAAAATAAAAATACGTATAAAATGTATACGTTTTTATGCATTTTTGAGCCTCAAACATGACACCCATTTATGCTAAAAGATCACCAAAATACCACCCAACTGCTACTATAGTTAACATCAGTTATCATAACACAGCAGAAGCAGTTTCCTTTCATGAATTACTCTATAATGCTTTACGGTTGTGTTAATGCACTCGATCAGCCCTTTCCTCTTACAGCCCAAAGACATGAGTTTCAACTGAACTCATGACTCTAAATTGTTTGTAGTGTGTGTACTGATAAAGATTTTAATAAAATTATTATTATATATTATATAAGTATAACAAAACTGTAGAAGCACAAATACGTAGAGAGCAAATAACCATATAAATGTCCCTGGAGTAAACAAATCCCCCTGTCTCCTTGTGGTTCAGTGGGTTTCCCATCACAGTCCAAAGACATATGTTTTAGCTCAAGAAATCACCTTCAGAGTGTGTGTGTGTGTGTGTGTGTGTGTGTGTGTGTGTGTGTGTGTGTGTGTGTGTGCGCGTGTGTGTGTCTGACAATAATGACCTGCATGAACTGTTAAAATGTGCAGACAATATAATTTAATTTAGTTTAATTTAACATTTATGATCAACACTTCAGCCAGCCTCAAAGTGTACACCATCTCCGCCTCATTGAGCAACGCATATTTTCTTTGTTCAGTTATTTCTGATTTCATTTTTGTGATGTTTTCTCATGTCCCTTTGCACAAGTAGAACATGTGCGGATACATCTGAACAACTGGAAGGCACAGCAGCAACAGGGTCCTAAAGTGTGCACTGAAAAGTGACAACATTTTAATTAGCTGTCCCTCACAAAGCTCCACAGAAGTCAATTTGACAATAACATTTTGCTCAGCATGCAGGCCCATCTTTCCATCTTTTGCCAGCAAGAATAATTTATTTTACATGCTGTTCCCTCTGCTCACAGGGAGGCTTCCCTGTCTGTTATTTCTGATATGGGCGGGGTTGAGCGGTCCGGGTCAGTGCTTTGCGTTGTGGAGGCCCGCTGCTTGCCGAGGGAAGGGGTTGGTGGGGGTGGCCAGGGAACAGGGGTGGGAAATTACATCTCAGTGGTTAGCCACCCCCCCCCCCCCCCCCCCCATTTGTTTGTGCCATAAGGGTAGTGCAGCAAAANAATTACATCTCAGTGGTTAGCCACCCCCCCCCCCCCCAGCCACTATTTGTTAGTACGTCAGGTCACTGCTCCGATCTCGCTGACAGGGGAAGATAATGGCTGCCATGCTACTTCCTATTTATTACACGCCAAGTGCCTGTGACCTTGTGCAGGGCTAAGGAGACAGGGAGATGTCTGACTACCGGTGTCTTTTGTCATCTACCTTAACTACAGAATGCAGGCCCTCATGACGTAGAATCACCTACAGAGCAACATTATCTATATTATCGGGGCCATTTATTTGTTTGGATTAATGAAGTTGGTATATGGGCTATGTAGTTTAACACTAACTAATGTTAGCGTGCTGGTTTTTTCTAACATCATCCAGTCTGAAACCCCAGAAATGCAGAAATGCTTCAGTTAGCAAAGTTAAGCACGCAACTGTTTTGGGTGTTTGATAAAGGTTGTAAAATATTCCTCGCTGGGCCTGAACAATTCTTATGAGAATGTCTACAATAAAATTGCCATGAGACTGACAAACAGAAAAAAGTTATATTAACCCATTAACATACATTATTACAGTCAAAAGAATTTTCATAACGTACTCTAAAGAGCAGGGGGTGAGATTTAACATGGGCATTAATTTTTCTTCTATAGTTAGCCATGTTTGAAAACCTCTGCTTTCTGAACCACTAATACAACATGCAGATCAATCAAATTTTTCTCTAAGTAAAATTCATTTAAGATTTGAAGCTGACACTTTGTTATATAGGACTTTGAATAGTTTGGAATTGCTCTGTGTTTTACTACCTCAGAAACAAATATTTTGCAATAAAGTTACAAAATATTTGCACAAAAATGTTAGATCTTATTCAATCTTTATATACTGTCACTAGGCCAAATCTTGCATGACAACAAAGCTGCATACCATAGCTATGCAGAGAACCCTGCAATGGGCTGGCATCTCGTCCAGGGTTTCATAGATTAGCACCCGTTGCTTCCAGGATAGGCTACGGACCATAGTGACCCTTGCTCAGGAGAAGAAGTTAACAAAAATGGATGGATGAATGGGTAACTATCCAGAAGACACTCAGAATTAATAATATTTTTCACTACAGTCCCAAAATCTCTCTGTTTCAGTGCTTAGAACAAATAAACAACTGTAGGTAACAAAATTTCCTTACATTAAATAATGACAAGTAATTGTGTTTTACAAAAAGGAAGAAAGACAAAGTTAGCACCTACCTGGAATCTAGGGCTTTAAAATCAAAAAAGCAGTTAGAAATGTTGGTGTTCTAATAGATTCAGATCTCTGTTTTAGTGACAGTGTTATAACACAAAATTAGACTTTCATCATCTTAAAAATATGGCAAAAATTAGTGGTTTTATGTCCATGCAAGACTTAGAGAAACTCAACGCTCTCCTGTCTGTTCTCAACAAGACTGCTAGAATTCTAAGAACCAAGATAACTGAGCACATTACTCCAATTCTCAGATCAATAAACTGGCTTCCAGTTAGTTACAGAATTGATTTTAAAGTGCTGGTGCTTCTTTATAAATCACTCAGTGGCTTAAGGCCAAAACACATTTCCGACATGCTTATAAAATATAAGCCCAGTAGGTCTCTTAGATCTTTAGGATCTGATCAGCTAGTAGTGCTCAGAGTTAGAACTGAACATTGCGAAGCAGCCTTCAGCAATTTTGTTCCACCCTGTTGGGACCAGTTCCAAGAAAATGTTAGATCTGCGCCAACACTGACCACTTTTTAATCCAGACTGAAAACTTTCCTGTCCTCACGTGCCTTTTGAAAAATTTTTTGGGTCAAGCATTGTATTGCATGTTTGTTTCTTATTGTTTTTGTCATCATCTAATTAATTTTTATCACATATTATTACATCTTTTTCATGTTTTATTTTGTAAAGCACTCCAAATGACCTCTGCGTATGAAATGTGCCATAAAAATAAACTTGCCTTTCCTTTTCAATCCGACTTTTTAATTTATTCTATAGGTATTATGAATAATGACAAAGATAAAGTCGCATATAATTTAATGCATAAAATTCCTGAAAAAAGTAACATTACTTCTAGGTGTTGCAGAATATATGTAAAATTCACAAAAAGGTAACATATTTCTTGCAGGTAATACAGAACAAAATTTGTGATGCAGAAAAACGGACTGCACCCTAGCAATCAAGGGGTCTGTATGAAGTACACCAAGAGTGAGACAAGGTTACTGCAACCATGAGCAATCATAACAAACCAAAACACAAAGTAATTGAATGCACAAACATGACATTATTACAGGTCAACAAGCAACTATGAATAGAAAACAGAAGAGGGGGCTTTCTGTCCTGAATTAGCATGTCTTCAAAGCCTGAGACCACCACAGCTGTCAAAAATTCTCTTTAGGGAAAAGACACCATGTTAAATAATGCCCTGATAATATCAGGGATCAATAACAAATTTGTTCACAATCTATAAATGTAAATGTATAATATTTGTCATATTTAGTCAAACTTACACATGTAAAACCTCCATCTGAAGTTTTAAAGTGAATAATAAAATTTCAGTAGTGAAAGGTAATTCAAGATTATGATGCCTGCAGGGTACAGACATTCACATGCATATCGCAGAGGTTGTCCGCTGACCCTTACGCTCTGGTTTTTCACAGATTTTCAGGGAAATGACTGGCCGGTGATGAATTAAAATAAAGTCTGCTTGCACTTCACAAAGGTCCCATGGAGAATAAGCACTTGTTTATTGATCTGGAAAGATTTTTTTCCTGTTCCACTGATTAAATAACACCAACTGAATGTTTTCATTTTTAATAAACTGATCCGCAGGGCTCGGATGACACTATCAAAGGCTGGAGCGCTTGTCGCCGATTTCCATTTTGTCGCTTTCAAATTGAGACAGTTTTGACTCCAGGAAGAAAAAACACGCCTGACAAAAGCTGCTACACATGAGCCTGTGAATGACAGAACACTGCATTACCAGGGAAAGTAATCCTGCCTCTACACCGTTTGGCATTTCAGCGCAACTTTCTTTTAGTTCCATTTTGTGTAAGGGCAGGTCAATGACAACTACCTTCTAGCCAAAACATGTGGGGAGAGCTATATAATAGAACTTTCACAGCTTTTTAGGCATTTGCCAAAAAAAAAAAAACCTGAAGCTAAGCTGTATTGCAAAAATGTTTTGAATAAAACATTGCAAATGTAGTGCAAAAAATAGAAGAGAAGCGTGTTTGAAAAACAAACTAAAAAAGAGGTAAACATCAAACAAGGCAACACAATAAAAAGTGTATGCAAAAAAATTGACATGGTGAGAAATGTATGTATTTATATATGATATATAATGATATATCTTTGGAATCTTCTGCAGTTGGTAAAGCTGCATAGTATAAAACACTGTTGTCAGCTTCTTTATACCATGCAAAAGGCTTGGTGCAAGAGCAGCCCTCCCTGTCTACAAACTTTGTCTTTTGATAACTGTTTCAATTGCATATTTATTCATTATGTAATGACACTGTGACTTTTGATCACAACTGATCTTCTGTGAGGAAGTTGAGCGTTTTCGCTTCAGTGGCTCCTGACTCTTGCCCATCAGTTTTGTGACACTGTTGAGGATGTTAAAAAGGCGGATAAGTATTTCAGCAGAATACTTGGTACTAGAACCAAAATGAAATGTTCAGATAATACGAGCAGTGCTTTTTTGAGGGCTCTTATATAAATTCATCACTTGCTTTTCCTTTGGTGAGTATAGCGAAATAAATACTTGCTTCAGCACACTTACAAATACTTACCATATGATACCAGTTATATGTAAGTCATATATAAACACAAATGTTGTATAGCACAGCTTTGCAGCAAGTCATGTTTGTTTGTTTTTATTTCATTTTTGTTGCCTTTAACAATATTTAAAAGTCTCAGAAATAGACATCAGTCTACACAATCTCAGTACACAGATAAAGCAGAGTGCATGTGCTTTGGCAAGATGATGGCTATAACCTCTTATGCCACCTGCTGCCTTGTTGCAGTTCATTAATACATATTACCTTCTTCTTTTAAGAGACCTTTCATCTCAGTAAGTCAATCACCCGCTGCTTGAATCTTCTGAAGTTAGTAGAAATATTAATTAGGAATATTTTGGTCTTTGACTGCAGTTTATTTCCTCACATAATATTCAACTATTTTTTCTGCATTTCATTCACTTGGTGGTATGAATCAAAAAAAAGAATAATTCTTTAAAGTGGACTAGTGGACTATTATTGTTCTTAATGGTATGTGCATCTTTCCTCAGACAAGTGCAAAGCTCAGATGCCTCCAGAATATTGTTAAAAGCAGGGCAAATACCCGCTCAACCGGCACCATTTGTCACTTTACTTTGTTTTACAGCACCAGTTATCTAATGAATAAAAGGGTGAAAAAAAACATTGCCCCACATCTCTGGCCCTGCCCCCCTCTGGCGGGATAACAATTACCACTGTGCCCTGAGGTATCGATCAAACGGCATACAGATCATTGCACCTCCAGAGGAAGTCTGTCTTCATCAGCATCAAACCTGTTTGAGCAGAAAAACTGCAGTGTCCAAATGATGTTTACACTTCTGCTCTGATGTCTCCTCTTAGTGATACACCCCCATGCGCTGTGTTAGCTCTCCTCACAGGGCTGAAAGCAGATTAATTACCCATCATTTCTACAGGGCAGCGGGAACACCATGTAACAGCAGTCAGCCTGGAACAGTGCAATTTTCCATGATGATCCTTTGAAAAATTGCAGCAAACTGCAGAATTTGGGCATAATAATGCCTTTCTGCAAAAAAATAGGTTTGACTTGGGGTTATTATGTCTTTTACACTAAGGGCTTTCTTTAAAAAATATTGCTTTATAAAGAAACATGTAGATATGCAAAGAATATAAATGTACTTTTTTTCAAAAGTCATAATGAGAATTGATTGCTAACCACTGTGATTTTATTTCACCTTCTTTGTGGCTGTCTGCAGTTGTACTAACCTGGTATGCGGACAATTTTAATGCTTCTCTAAGCACTAATACAGAAAGCTACAACTGGAAATGAAATTAAGCTTTCTAACTGTGTGGGTTGATTCATGTTTACTACTATTGAATGTCAACCACATTATTCATAGAGATAAAGCGAAAAAAAAAAATACAATGAAATCAGCAGGGGTTCTGAATAGATACCTTAATGCCAAAAAAACAAAGAGCATACTCTGTGGAACTAAAAAAAGAATAGAACAAGCATTCAAGCAATGGAATATGCTAATTATGAAAAGACTCATTAATATTTTGCTACTTTAAAATCATCATGTGTTCCATTAACAATCAACTCAGATTAAAAATAGCCCACAAATATGTATTTGTTATGGAGTGCAGGCTCTGAAACCTTTTGCATATGGTAACTGCTAACAGTTAATTTGCAAAAAACAAACTTTAGTGTAATACCAGAAACAATAGCTTGTGATGTAATGCATGTCAATTTGTAATGTATTTTCAGATAGACAACGTGGTTTAAAGTGTTATTTTTGACCAGACGACCGTACGTCTTTCAGTGTTGAATATTATGTGTGTATCCCTCTCCCTTCCCCATTTCTGCCAGGGATGTTGACCTGGGCCGTGTTTTAGCTCACCAAGGAGGAATGGGACCGGCGGCGCTGCCACGAAACCTGGGAATGCTGGTGCGCTTAATGGCATCCTGGTAAACATCTGCTTGCCCCCCGTCAAATATTTATCTGCGGTGGAAAGGGTGATGCAGAACTGCCTTATCGCTGTGCGCACGGCTTATATAAACACCTCTCACATGGCCAGCACCAGCTGGAGCGCACTGTGCACTGGGGAAAATGGCTCATTTTCCCTCACCCTATTCCGGGGGGCAGTCAGGCGCAGTGATGCGCAGTGACACACGCAGGAGCAATAGGAGTGGGGGCTATCCGACTGCCGTGGCTGCAAAGAAAACAAGCGCCCCTCCTGTGTCTCCCTGCCCCATCACTCACAGACATGTCACACAAGCATATGCGTGTGTCTGGATAGTTTGCATTTGCTGGTGTATTTTTATTTTCTTATTTTTTGATCTTGATCACTTCTAGTTTTAGTAGTTTTTCTGTATTTATTACAGTCTGATTTACTAATCTTTTTTAGGACAGTTGTTCCACAAAACTGCAGACAAAGTTCAAGGCCTATCATATCTGAAAGTTCAATCAGCAGACACACAAAGCTTTGCTCAAATAATCTGAACCATGGAACTACAATGTTCTTCACAATATATTTTTGCATTTTGGTACACTTGATTAAAATAGCTGTTAACCACATGGTTAAATAAATATATGTGATTAAAAAAAGTTAAAAAGCTATTATTTCTGTGTATATTGTTGATGGTATCCATGGAAAGTGTAAAACATGTAAAGTGAAAGCCATAGTATAAAAAAATGGCTGAGTCACTAGTAATGACACAAAGAGATAATAAATTCTACTGTAAGAAAGTGAAGGGGGATGTAATATGTTTAACTTATGTTTATGAAGCGATACAGGGTGTTAAAGTCTTCCCTTGGTGGCTTGGGTCTCGAGCGTCCCTCCCAACCCACTGGAGAAGGAATATCCCACTCCCAGCCAAAACCTTCCAGTTGATCAACATATAGAGAACTAGGACTCTCCACACCACTCAGTTGCCTCTCAGGTAAGTGGAAAAGCATGTTCTGGGACAGAAATGTGTAGGTGTAGCTGGACCCAGCCCCCTGGGACTGGAACTACAGTTTGCCATAAAAGTACAATATATATTTATTTAACTTCTGATTCAGTCTCTCCTCACCGCAATGGCTGTATTCCTCCAGGAATCCAGAATATCCTAAAATCACAACCACAATTTAAAAAATTTTTATAAAATATAAAGATTCTTAATTTTAATCTTTATAAATCTTACATCCTGCAAGGTAGCCACAAGTTGAAAAAAATAAAACATCAGGATATTCTTATTAAGGTTAAATAAAGCGTTATATGCAACACCAATTAACAATTACAAAAGAAAAAAATCATAAAGTACTTCCAACTATAGAAAAAAAGTCAAAATACAAATGTCTCAATATGAAAATATCTATAATAGATTTATAATATCTATATATAAAATCTATAATTTAAGAGAATTTATGGGTTACATGGTGGCTGCTGCCTGGTAGTGTCTGGGCTGTTCAGGCACAGGTTTGAATCCAGCTCAGTGTGTGTGGAGACGGCATGTTCTCTGTATCTGCATAGGTTTCCACCCACAGACCACAGACATGTGATTCAGGTTAAATGGTCATTCTAAATTGCCTGTAATGTGTGCATGTGGCCACTGTGCAATAGACTGGCATCCCTTCCAGGGTGTAGCTTCACAGCTCAGTGCCTGATGGTTATGGGATAGGCTCCAGTCCATCATGACCCTGGCCAGGATAAAGTGGTTATTGATAATGGATAAATGAAATTGATGAGGATCTTTTGCTTATAGATAAAGACAGTTACAAAAACTATAATGTGATTTGGTTGGGTAAATGCAGACATATTCATTTTGCCCAGTGCTCATGGCCTCTTTGTGACCAATATCTGTTAACATGAAGCTAGTGCTCACCTTTTGTCTAGTTTGGCCCTGAATGTCCACATGCAGGCTCTGCACATCACCAGGACAGATGTTGCATTTATGTGAAATGGCTTACAAAACCAGCCTGTGCCACTTCAATTCGGTGTGTAGCAGGCATTAAAAATTGGATTGAAGAGGATCAGATTAGATTAGGCCTGCTGGATTTAAAAATGTTAAAGCTCTGTTTATCCTTTAGCAAAATCTCCTTTCACTGCCAAAGCCACAAGAGAGGTAGGCAACCCTAGCACTATAGTGGCACTACTGTTCCAGGTCTTACTGTCAATGTTTTTATTTTGATTACTTGATTCTTCAGCTTCTATGTTTAAACATTTTTTTCTCCATTTCCAAAGGTTGGAGACCCTCCAACTCATTCTTGAATGGACTTTTTGGTCCGAGCTGCCAGCTTTTACACTGATTTCGTGTTTCTTCTCAGCTAAATAAATCACAGTGCTTTTAGGAGATTGGTTCTCTACAGAAAGCAATCCATATGATTTTTGTGTTGCGAAGCACAGTACAATGCACACTAGAAGACACCATTATATCGGGCAAAATGGGTCAATTATTTATTTCTTCACAGAATGAGGACATGAATACCTGCTTGAATTTGTTAGGAACTGTCCTGGGTTTGAGTCTTTTCGCAGATATTCTTGAAAATCAAGAAACCATTTTTTTTCCTTCTAGTAATATAAAAAAATGCAAAATTTGCTTGGGTGCATTTGCTGAGAACCTTCCTGGTAATATAATGCAGATAACCATTTGCAATGCTTTTAGAGTCCAGCACTAAAAGTGCTATTTTATTTTTATTTTTTGCAATCACTGATAACAATTGCAAGCAGTCATACAGAACTGTCATATGACAGATAAAACTATTACAATATTGAAAGAAATTAGCATTTCTTAAATGGAGCGTTTGTGATCTAATGCATGTCAGTTTAGTGTATTTTGAAGACAGATGGCATAATAAATCTTATAAAGTTTTTTACTGAAAGAACGGTGAGTATGAAAAAGATTATAAAATCATTTCTTGTCTTTTTTTTTTTTGTTGTTTTCAATGTAGCAGGTAAAAAAGAGCTTTTTACTCCACAGCCCCCCAAGGCAGATCAGTTGTCACACTATTGTTAGCAAGCACACCACAAACACTCTTTCGACATAATATGGGTTGGTCTATGAGCCGTGTTTGACTAAGCATTTCAGACTCTAGCTACATCTTTGCTTGCTTCGATAAAACATGCCTTTAAATCCATTTCCTTTCCTGTCAATGTGCAGCAGTCTGAAGGCCACAAAACTCATCAGCCTTGTGAAATGAGACAAAGTACATATGCGTGTGTGAGGGACAGCATGCATATTAGGGGGCACTGAGGCATGAGGTCTGTGTGGTAGTAAATATTACTTAAAATACCACAGTGTCAGTCACATCCTTCTGCCATTATGATTTTTACAGACTTTTTGTTTATTCAGCATGAGGTACAACACGGTGTTCAGTACATGTCTAGAGCAGTTTGGCAAAGAACGACACAAAGTAGTATAACTTAGTTTATTGCTACCTTGTAAAAACATTTATAGTCATTTTAAATTTTTACATTTTACTAAGCTAGAAGCTAGGATGCATTTAACACTTTCCAGCAGAAATAGTATGGAATGTTCATTATGCATTCTGTATAGTACAGTGGGAATGAATGTATTGTGTATTATTGTAGGAGTTATAGGCCTTACTCCTCTTTCCATTTCAAAAGTTTCTGTTTTTCAATTCTAGATAGCCTTATGTAAGGTATGTATCGCACACTGTTGCACACTATATCACCATGCTCCGTCTAGCTAACATTTTCATCATAAAGCTGTATTTCAGAGTTATTATTCTTGATTTGTTTTAAGGTTCAAAAAATGAACCGTTAGTAAAAGCAGAAGGATTTTCATTTGTTTTTGATCGGACATGATAAAGGTATCTCTGTGATGCTCATGTTGAGTCCTCCATTTGATCTGAGTAACAGATTCTTGGTGAGAACAAGAATGGTCCAGCTGTCTGCAGGGAAATGGACCCCCACCGACTCACCCTCAGATTTTGCTTTTAGCCAACCTCTCCCATATGGTGCCTGGCGAGATCACAGCACCAGGGTCAGTGTCAGGGTAACAGATCCCTTTTAAGAAATCCCCACCCATGGCTCTCCTTAGTGAGAGCACCAATCTGTCCCGAGGAGCATAGATACGGTAGGGATTATGATCATGGGGGGTGGGGGCACAGATTGCAGCAGAGACACTCAAAACAGGGTTCCTGTTCTTCGAATTGGGAATTATCTCAATCGTTCATACTTCCTGTTAGATGGTGGTGAATGGTGCTGGTAACCCTGAGCATTAAATCTCTCATCTTAGTACATGTACGATCTAGACATCAAGTTGCAATGTCAGTGCACGATCAATAAACTGAACTTGTTACCAATCCAAAACTCATAATAAGAAATTGTCTCAAATTAATGTGTCTAATTAAGCTCCTGTCACACAAGTTGAACTGTCTACATAGTAATATGCCACAGTAGTTATAGCACCGGTAAAATGGTTGAGCTCACTCACCATAAACTAGTTCTTTTCATAAGCCATTTTGTTAATGGGTTGGATCAGGAAAAGAGCTCCCATGTCTTCCCAGCTTTTATGTACTAAGTCTGAGAGATGCATGAAACTTGTGGTTTGCTTTGCTTTTCCTCTTATGTCTCATTTTTCCCATAGATGGGTTTGCTCAGGTGGACTTATGCTTTCTACTGCTACTTTTGGCCTTTATTGACCTCTCAGCCTGGTATTGTACAAAAAAGATGTGTGGATCATTGGAGTTACTTCTAACCAAAGAAACTTGCAGTATTACCAAAATAACCAAGCATACTGTTTTCATGAATAAAGTGTTGTTTCACTAGTCTGCAGCTTCCACTTGGTTTGCTGATCAACCCACTGTTCTTTGTATTCATCACATTCTCTCTATGTTCAGATGCCCACAGGAGAGCAAGGGTTAGACTTAAAATATCTATCCAATTTTCACCTGATAATAAAATATATTCACAACATGATAGCACATATTTTCCTGTTGAGTTGGTTTTACTATAGTAATTTTATAACAGGAGTCCTAAATGTTGAATTCGAAGCAATCATTTAACTATGAGGGCTTAGTGCTACCAGGTAATGTGAACTTTGACAATACAAAAATGGATATTTAAAATCACACCGAACCTTCGACTGGGCTTTCCTGGTTTCCTTTTACACCCAGACAGTACAGACAAAATACACTTTATTAAAGAATGCATAAATATAATCTCTTACAGGATACCAGACCTTTGTTGAAGGTCATTTTAAGGAAAAGTCCACACAGCATACAAAATGCTTAGCATTGTGCTAAATGGAAATTTGGATTTTGCCTTCTCTGTGGGTCACATTTTTATTGTAAATTACTTGAATTCCTGTAACTCACACTTGTGCACTTTGCTTTATATGGCCCAAATAAATAGGAAATTTTTGGAGCCATCGTTGTCGGACAACTAAATTAAGGAACGGAGAAGAGAAGAATTTCAGCTTGATTCTCTGAGACAGTAAAGGTTGTTGTGGAGAGTGCATCTCCATTCACAGCACCGACCCTGACCTTGGCACGAGCGCCCATCTCGAATCGCTCTCGTTCCTTAGAGTGACAGCAGTCCTGGGGTTCGCCTGGCCAACACCAGCAGCGGCCTTTCATTCCAGCTCTGCCCCCTCACCTCTCATTACATTTAATATCTGCCCATCTGTCTGAGTCAAGGGAAAAATGTTTGAAAAATCCTGCTTGCTGAAGCATCTTGGCCTGTGTCATCTGAGTTTGAGCTCTTAAAATATTGGTGGTGTCACCAATTTCTGTTTTCACATCTGCTAGTGTTGATATTACAGTCTTAGAAAGACATTGTATTCTGAAAAGAATAGATAGTGATTGTATCATTATTAACACAATTTTGATAATTTTTTACTGTTAATTTGTGTCCTTGCATGTAGTCAACAGTGACCCAGTTGGTAATAAGAAGGTAATAGTTACTTACCATATTGTTGTCATTTACAATGGTTTTTGCAAAGTAATTCATCTGGTGAAAAAAAAAATAGAAAAAGGTAAGCTATTCACATGCTTTTTTAATCCTTTTGCTACAGTCTGTTTTGGTTAAGACTTGATATGTATATTAAGTCAAAACTATGACATTATAATAGCACACATCTGCCCCTGCAACAGACTTACCCATCGATATGAACACTGAACACAAATTATTCCAACAAAATGCCCAGCACCACAACCTTTTGTTAATGGTTTTCAGCACTTTGACTAATTTCCCTGTGTCTATGTGTAACTGTTGTCTCCTAGGGAAACATTATGACGACTGGCACTGATTTGTGCAGTCTGAATTACACCTGTAACACAATTCCTGTTGTTCAGGACAAAGAAAATGGAAACTATACATATTCATAACTATTCTGGCAAAAATGAATTTTTATGCTGCTTTTTAAACTTGATTATTTGTCTTGGATTTTGTACTGATGACATTGCCATGGTCTTATCATCATTTTGTATTCCATTTAAACATTATAAATTGAAAAGATGTGCTTATAAAAAAGGTTAGGATTAGGGTTATTGTTGCTGTTATCTTCTTTTAATAACATTTTTGATGTTATTTCAATACGTAACATTAGATGCCGAAATGAACCTTTCACTAAGACAAGACGTACCATATGGTTGTCTTTTAGGTACTGATGGCTTGGAATGTTCTTTTTTAGGGAAAGGTATTTATAGGTTTTAAATAGCTTGCAATTTAGAATCTGAGTTCTGGCAAAGAATAAAAAATTAAATTTAAAACTGATTTTGGTTAAATTTAAATATAAAAAAGTCACATGGAACTAGAGGTCATTCCTGAACCGGTGTTGTAATGTGAGGGAAACTTCTGGAGAGACACTTCTCCATCTGTAGTGGAATGAAAGCCTGCATCGTATAAGATTCCTGGTAGAGAGAAGTGAAGGAATAACGGGGTGGGAGAATCCGGAGCAGTGACTTGACAACAGGAGTAACTAGACGGACAAAACAGTGGTATCAGCAAACAAGCTATGCTTTGATAGTAGGGTGTCTGTATCTTATGCCGTTGAGTGGTGTGAAATGCACTTTTGTTTACTTTGAGCAGTAATCTGCTTTGAGCAAAAGTGTCTGCTAAATAAATAAATGTAAATGTAATTAGCTGGATATTACTTGGACTTAAGCATAAAGCCTCTAAATTACTGTGTTCTCAACCAGTATCGTACTTACTTTCCATATTACTAAGCAGGTCTGAAAATCCTGGGTTTAAATTGCTGGATTTGCTGTCCTCTCCAGCTAGTTCCATTATTATTTATGTTTTAACATTCCTGCTGTTAGTGTTTTATTATAGAAACATAGGATCCAGGCTTGCGAGATGCATTATAGCAAAATCCTTAATTTTACATAATACTATTTAATCAAAAACGTGGGTTTTATAGGATGACTCTTTAGTTGCTTCCCCACTGCCGTATAGACCTCATAGAGTGCTAAAAGGTAGGACTGACGTCAGCACGTTTGTTTTTTTTTTCAAATCTCTAGCTAGGTTTCTATCCAGTACATATCACTGTGATAGGACAAGCTGGATTTTTTTTACATCAGGCTTCCTGAAAATAGTTTTTTAAAAGAGGAGAAATTTGTAACGCAATAGTGCTTCCTCTCACCTCCAGCAGAAAAGCATCTTTCTCTCATGGTCAGCGAAGGTATGTAGCCAGTGCCCTGAGGAAAACTACTGAGTGGCCTTGCAAATGTAAAATTTTGCCAATTCTCACTTTTATGACATTAACCTCACGCTCTGTGCTGACACAAAGCATAAGTAGTGCACTTCCCTTCCTTTGTGAGATAGGATTTTGCTTCCACCTTGTGGAAAAGTATGCATAGGCATGTTTGACTGTATGATTCTACCAAAATCCTAGGCAAATAGCTTTCATTTTTTGCATTCATAACTGCATTCTTTTACATGCAGTTTTCAGAAGCTTCACCAGAGACTATCTACTATCTTAGCAACGTATAAACACATATTTCAATATTGTTCACTGTTACTGAAACCTGCTCCCGACCTTGTTGCGCAGTTCAGTTCTACGGCAGCAATCTATCTATCTATCTATCTATCTATCTATCTATCTATCTATCTATCTATCTATCTATCTCCATACATGAAAATGCCCAGACCCCCCAGCTATAGCACCTAATGAACTGCAGAGGTTGCTTTGCAAATGATGTTTCGTTTTTTCATTTGTCTGTAGAAAAACACTTGAACTTGCAATTCTCAGGAGCTTTGCTATATGAGCGGGACAATAAAGAATTAATTGGACACAGAGCAGACATAGCTCTCGGTTATAACTTATTTATATGAGCATATCAGTGGGTTTAAATTGCTGGATTTGCTGTCCTAATTCAAAATTTACAAGGTTTTTGCCAGCTCACAGTGCAAACCTATGGAATTATTTAGTGCCCTCAGACTCCCCCCCCCCATAGACCCCCCCGGGCCTTAGCCATTGATGGACTAATCACTCTGCCAATGAGCTAACAAATACTGACCTTTTAAAGTCTGTGTGCATGTAAGTCAAAGTCTGCTATCTACATCGATCAGTAAATGGAACATCAAACCAGCCCTTATCAGACATCATTGTGTCACATGACACAGTTCGAAACACATGCAGTGCCACAAGCTTCCAGAAAAAGAGTCCACAACGTCTAATAGCAGTTGTGTTTTTTTAATAATCTCTGACTGCATTATAATGAGGCACCTCTGTTGAACATCTTCTTTCTGTTGTTAGTCAGAATTTATCATACGAAATGTTAGGAGTCATGAGCAAGTCTCTTACAAGAGTTTTTGAAAAAAATCTTCTTTTTAAATATATATTTTAATTACTTTTTTGTAATTACAAGCTCTTAGCTTTATTAACCGAATAAACACATTTTCGTATGCGAGTAAAGAAACGTTAACAAATAATTAATATTGTTATGTGATCTTTAGAGGTCACAGAATGAAATGTTGAAGAACCAACAAATTAAAAATGTAAATATGTATTGCTTTCAAGATCTGTAATGAAGGAATAGTTGTGTCTACTCTGGCAGTTACTGCTTTCCATAGTGTCCGATACTATAAAAAACACCCCAAGAACATTCTGCAAGTTTCCTTGTCCATGTAAGTATAGTGTAAGCATCCTCAGGGGAAGGGGGGTTCTAAGGATGCACCAGTGGACCGTGACTAAGGATGAGAACCGGATGAATTGGGGATGAGACACAATACGCAAACGCACACCACAATGTTGCCCAAGCAACACTACAGATTTCTGGAGCAGAATTAGCTTTCCCAATGGATGTCAGCCATGTCTGCACTAATGGAATATGACGTGGAACATAATGCACCAACTAGGTCCGGCACAGCCAGGAGTAATGGCTTATAAATTCAGGCCCCCGGAGTAGGAGCTGTCAAGAGCACGGCAAGGCACGAATGGCTAATCTTTTTCATCTGCCTCCCCCGCTGCCCCTACACCGCCCCCCTGGCTAAAAGACATTGCAGCGCAGGACTGTTCGCGCAGCCGCGGTCCCCACCGCTTTGGCGCTCTCCACCCTGTGGTCAGACTCCAGCACCCATGCTGAAAAACTCCACCTTTTTAATTAATTACGGCCGATGCGGCAGAGTCCGTGACCCACGGCTTAAGCTTAAATCAATGGCATGGGCTGAGGTCCCACGTCAATATTTTCCAAAGTGCAAAAAAGGCTCCGAGATAGGCAGGGCAAGCACAGTAATTGGCCTGAGGGCCAGCCCCCTTTTGGCCATCATGCTGGGCCCCGGCTCCATAAAGGCTATTGTTCCTGCGGATGTGCTCTCCACCCAATCCCACCTCGCTCTCGGATCCATGGTGTTACTCTGTGGACCTCGCCGCCTGGAAAATCAGTTTACTTGCTTGGCTGTTTGCTTAGCAGACAGATAAAAATGGCTGAAAAAATAAAAATGGGTTCAGCAGAAGTGCTTTATTTGTGCTCCATTCGCTAAAGCATCTTTACTTAACTCTGTTGCACAGCAGTGCTATTCTAAAAAAGTATTCATTTAAATTAATCTTAGAACTCATATGACACTAACATTTTCAGACATTTTCATTATCGTGTTAAAGCCATCAGATGTTTTTTTTATTTGATTTAGTTATAAAGAAAAAATATAACATATAAAAGCAGCAAGGACAGCAACATTTGCAGAGAAACAAGGTAAACAGCAAGGGAAAATGGATTAGTGTGAATGTCAGTCTATTGCAGGATGGCTCCACATGCACACATTCACACACATATACGCTCCTTTTGGGCAATTTAGAGTGACCACTTTCCCGGAGACAAGTGTCTTTGGACTGCGAGAGGAAAGTGGAGCAACCAGAGGAAACCCATGTAGACACAGGGAGAACATGTAAACTCCACACACACTGTGCTGGATTGAACACATACCCGACCCGCCGAGGCCCTGTGAGGCAGCAGCACTCTGAGGACAGAGAGAGATGTGGGGCTGTTAAATACATGAATGGTTTAATACATTTTCAAGATGAAATCAAATTCTTAGTAGAAAACCAAAAACATCAGAGACTAATTTTTATTTTTTCAAAGTTCAAACCACCTGATCACAACAAAAGAGAGGCGGAATCAGAATAACCAGCAAGTGCAAATATGCACAGTTACACACTATAACACAAGGGTAGTATATATGAATGGTAGCCATACAGCACTGTCTAAGAAGTTTCAAAAAAGTGAATCTTCCAGAATTCAGCTGAATTATCCTGAAGCTAAATGTTAACTTTTGTAATCGACGTAAGTAACATACTTGAGGCACCCATATAAATCTGTGAAATGAACTTCTGCTGAGGACCACAGGAATCTAATACGGTGTTAAGAAAAATTATTTGTCCCCTGATTTCCCCTATTATTGCAAATATTTAAACTAAATATATTATTAGACAAAGGGGATCTCACCCTCCATAAAAAGGAACCATATAAATACATAACCGTTTTTAAACTATTTCTTCATTTATTTAAGGAAAAAACTTATCCAACACCCATATAACTTATGTGGAAAAAGTAACTGCACTCCTTAGTTAAACAACCAACTGAGAAAATTGAACTGATAATAAGAGTCAGCAGATTTATGACAGCCAGGCTTTTTTTGCAGCCAGCCCTGTTAAATCTAAACCTCACAATATAACCTTACCATGAAGGTGAAGCAGCCACCACAATGTTTCTAGAAGAACACTATGTCATGATTAATGGAATAGAATGGAATGGAATGGAATGGAGCGATTGAAACATATCAGTCTGGAAAGAGTTACAAAGGCATTTCATAGGCTTTGGGATTCTACCAATGTGCACTGACAGCTGTTATCCAAAAATGGAGAAGATTTAGAACCATGGTCATCTCACATTTGCAGAAAAATGCCGGATATTTGAAGTGTTCAGTTGCTTTCTCAAGTACAAAAGACAAAAACATAAATCAGCATATGAGAACTTATCTTCCTGTTTATCATGAGCATGAAAATCCACAGTAAATGGGTTTATCTAACAATAACATTTAACAGTTTCCTTGCAATTGTGAGTAGCCAGGTAGAGGAAAATGTCAGTTTCCCTCATGAGGACTGTTGGTCCATCAAAACCCTGTGCTATAGAGCAACGTGAGTCATCTCAGAAACATCCACACCATGCGATACAGAGCTGGGCCCTTTCTCCCAAACTCTGAAAAGGTGCGTCAGAGGTTGTCGTCATAGTTACCGAGGCTCACCAGGTATTGAGCAGCTCCAGTCGGGCGCCAGATGGGTGATTGATTTTTGCTTCTTCTGTCCAAAGACGAGGGATGCCGGCAAACCACAAGGCGATCAGCTTTCACCCTGATCAATGGTGCAGGTGCCATGGCCCAGGCTCCTTGAGGCCACTGGTGCACCATGTCGCCAACTGCTGCTGTCTGCAGCACTGCAGGCGTCTGATCGCCAACTGTGTCCAAATGTATCAACCCCTCACCCATCACATTACATATGTATATATCTGAAAATGGCCCCAGAATCCATTCAGCACAACAAAGGATATGTAGTTAGAGCAACTGCAATAAATGCAAGACTATACATTCTTGGTCATGTGCATTTTCATACATTTATGTTCTATATGAGTGTACTTTACTTTCAGTACGTTGCAAAAAGAGACAGTATACAATTTAAATAAATCAGTTCCCTCTGAAAATCATTGTCAGTTTAATTTACCTTTACTTATTTAGCAGATGTGTTTCTCCAAACTAACATACAATGACTACTGTGTAATATTTAGCTGATGCCTTTATCCAGGGTGATTTACAATGTTAGACACACTGTGGTAAACTCACTACATTCATTTATATAGCAGGGAAATGTAACACACTTGTACACACACTGTGGGTGATTTACAGTCACAAGTTCATCTGAAACACATCTTTGGAATGTGTGAGGAAACTGGAGCAACTGGAAGAAGTCCACGTGATCAAGGCGAGAATATATATTCTTCACACAGACTAAGCAGGGACTAAACCCACATCCAGCTGTGCTACACAGACGATGTGAGGCAACAGTGCTACCCGCTGTGCCAGGGTACTTCCCTGCATTTGACACCCATTCCATTTTAAATCACTAACACAGCTGACTGCCTACAGGTTCAACTGCTAGGGCAGAATTTGAATCAGGTGGTCAACCAGAAAATAAATGTGGCAGCATGGGGCAGCACATGGTGTAGTGGTCAGAACTGCTGCCTTGCACTCAAAGGACCCAGGTTTCAATACCACCTCTTGCACAGGCTCCTTAAGCAAAGCACTTACCTGAAAATGCTGCAGTAAAAATTGCAGTTCTACAAATGGGTAAATAACTGTAAGCCCCAATGGAAGCAAATTTTCAACCAAATAAATGAATGTAGAATTCCTGCATGAATTTCAAGAATGAAGTTGGAAACAGAGCATAGGGACACCCTGATAGATTAAAAGGAGACCCTGTTGTACAGAAAGACTCTTAAGGTTGAAAAAACCATACTACTGAATGTGGTTTTGAGGCCTCCAGTCAGGCAACCCTGAGCAAATATTATTATTAGCAATTACTTATCTGACACCTTTTCCCAGGATAATGCAATGCTGAATTATCAATACAGCAAAATTATTTTTACTGTATCAATTCAGGGTATGTATCGTGATCTCCACTATGCTGATCATACCACAATACCATCTGAAAGTGAAGACAACTTCAAACAACTGCATATCAGAACAAAAGAAGACAATATCAAAATGGACCTCAACCTGAAATGCTGACAACTGTTACAATCAGTAATTTCACTCTTGATTGAGAAAAAAATTGAAACAAGTCAACAACTTGGATCGATGATCAATAATGAGATGAGAAGCAGCCAAGACAAAATTCAAGAAAGAAGTGCAGAGATATAATTTTGCATTTAAAAATTCGACTTATTCAAGCCATGGTATTGCCAGTAACATATGGATGCAAAAGCTGGACAGTGAAGAAACAGAACAGGAAGAAAATCGATGCCTTTGAGTTATCGTGTTGGCGTAGGATAAAGCATATACTGTAAACTGGATGAAACACAAACAAACAATCAGTAGCGGAGAAAATCAAACCTCAGCTCTACCTGAAAGCTCAACAAGGCTTCAACTTTGATACTTTGGACACATCGTGCCAAGAGAAGGATCTTTGGAGAAGAACATCATGTTTGGCAAAGCGTAAGGCCAACGCACAAGAGGAAGGCCTCTGATGTGATGGCAGTAACTACAGCTAATAGAAACCCCTCTGTCAAAGATTAGCCATCCGGCTGAAGACCAAACACAGTTCTGGGTAGCTATCCATAAAGTTACTCTAAGTTGAGACCAAAAGCAACAACCATGATGAAGGGTATTACAGGAGGACCACAATTCAAATTCAGGTCCTTCAACTGCAAAATGATGGCTCCAAGTACACTAATCCCTCAGTATCCAAATCTAATTCATCCCTGAAAACATGTTGAATACTGAATTTTTCAGATTCTAAGTGCCTCTTCCCCATTAGTTTAAATGGGGAAAAATAAATAAAATAATGTTTTCCAGCCCATACAAAAACACCTATATAACAATCAACCCATGCATTCAGCATAATAAAATACTCTAAACACCAGGTACCTGATTAGAAAACACTTAATGTTGTCATTAATTTGCATATTTATAACTTGCGGTACAGAATGTACTGTAAAGGACATATTAGTAACCCTCCCCCCATGTACAGGGTTTGCAGTGGGACTTTGCTGACGTTGAATTAAGGGAATAAAGACGTATGTTAAAGTAACCCGCCATGTCCACATCTTTGTTTGACTCAACAATAGGCATTTAAATAAAAAGGTGCATTTAAAAACTGAAATGTGCAATAAATGCGGTAACACAGCACAAACATTGTTCAGACAAAGTGAAAAGCAAAAAAAGCCGACAACACCTGTGCAGGCGTGCACGTCTGGATAAATGCGTTACAATACAAAATAGAGTTTCTCAGAATACATACAGTATTTTAACTACAGTCTACTGTACAGTACTGCATGGCATTTATTTTGTATTTTAAAATTTATTTTGATTTGTATTCATATTTGGATTTTTTGTTACAGAAAAGCTTTGGATAAACATTTGTCATAACAAAAGTTTCCGTTGGATGCCAATAAATAGGTTTTAAATTGCCATCACAGCAAAAACTTCATTGTAGAGAGTTCGGATCCTGGGGGATTGAGGTACTGCGCTACCTTGGCCCAGAAATGACACACCACCGGGGGCCATTGCAGCAGACATTTAAGGACAGACACCAGCCCTAAGTGTTCACGCAACAGAAGTGTCTGTTGACCCCTTGGATCGTGGAATATTCAGTACATTTATACTTGTTTTTGATGAGATGAGCAACTGTAGAAAAACCAACATATCAAAATAAGCTGTTTCAGCTGTTTGAAAACATGTTTAATGGAAAAACAAGCAAAATAATATCCTCAGTAAAAAGTACATATATCCCACTGTTACAGTCTCTACGCAGCTTCGCACCTAAGCCTCAAATTTTGTCACGGGTAACACAACGCTTTCAAAAATATAGCAACATTATCATATTATGGCAAATTTAATAGCCTTTCAGGAACTCATTCTGGGTAAACAGTATATATTGTGTACCGTAAAACTTAAATATTTCATGCTGTTATTTTTAGGTCTCTGCTGTTTAAGTCTGAGCCCTGAGTCTTATAAATAAATGAAAGAAAGGGTGAGGTGGACATGGGGAGGGTGTGTTTGAGAAGGCGAAAAGTGCCAGGTTGAAGAGGGGCTGTGCTATCATGTGGAACAGATACCTCCTTCTCCACCCCACAGTGGAGATTGTGCAACTAAAGAATCATGGTTTAAATAACTGGGCACTGTTACAATGTTATATACTGTGCTGTGTTTAAATCTTACGATGCCCTTATGTTGAACTATCAAAACTGTTATTGCATTTCAACTTATGACATTTTAATATCCAGAAGGAATCAAAAGGAATCAATTTTTTTCTTCTTCTTACTATAGCAAAGAATGGAGGTACTGTGGACTTCATTCAGGTCAGAATTTTTTTTATGCTGACGTTTTAAAAGGTCTGTTCGCTCACAGTGGATTACTTGGTTAGTAACGTTGAAGGAGAAACGCCCGGTGCAATTCTGCCATCTAGTGGTGGATAGTAGTTATCACACGGTGGGAGTTCAACTGGAGTGTCTTGCTGACTAGTTGCTTTTTGTTAAAATATCTCACACTTTTTTATCACTCATACTTACAGCTCTTACATACTTATAGCTTTATACTCAGACTTACAGCTCATTTCATTTTAATTTAATGTTTTGCCATAATACCTCTGCTGTTTTGCAAAATGGATTTCATTGGAATAAGCAACCTGAATATGAAAACTTTATTTTTAGAACAGATATATAATGGATTTATTCATTCTTTATCAGTGCCATTTGTCCTATTGTAGGGTCACGGTGGACTGAAGCCTATTTGGGAGGCATGTGGCGAGAGGCAAGGTACATTCTGTATGGGGTGTCAGGCTGCTGCACAGCAATCGCATTATTCTTCATTCCCTCAAATACTCAGGGCAGTTCACATTGAACAGCTAACCAGAAGCACAATCCTTTGGACTGTGGGTGGAAACAACAGTACCTTAAGGAAACCAGCTTAAACACAGGGAGGAAACCAAACAAGTAAACAAGCAAGCACACAAACAAATAAATCAGCTATCACTTTTCTTTATGGTTTATTAGAATGTTAATGTGTGAATTGCACACGCCTTGCTTTGCCTTTTTTTAGATTATTATTTAGATTTATTTTATTGTGGTGCCTCATCAGCTTTAATTTAAAAAAGCTGCACCAAAGGTAATTTTTTGACATACAGGTATGTTCACACGTGACAAACAGATTTTTTAGAAATAATTTAATTAGCACTAGTTTTTTTGTACCACCCATGTTACAGGACACCTGGACACATCATTGGTAACGCAACCCAGGGTCTCTGGGAGTTATGGGTTTTTCAGTATCAGACACCTTTGCCCAGGTGATCTAAGCAAGGTTGATCAGATCCCAGCCAGTATCCAGGTAGTTTTACCTTGAACCTACAGCTCACCTGTCCAGAGCCACAGCCATCAGGATGCCGTCTCAGAAGTGTCAGTAACAAGTTTCGTCTGCTGCCCTAAATCTGTAATTTAATGTTGAATGCAAACTTCCGACACTATAAACACATTTTCCTATTTTTAGAGCAAAGCCAGCAAGTTTTCCCCCACTTTAATCTTGTTCTTCATCACTACCTGCAGTTGGAACCAGGAGAACGGCCCTGTGTGGTGAATCCAACCTAAAGATATCCTGTCTTCATATCCACCTAAATGTTATTTACGTCTGTTGGCATTTTTGCACGGAAAATGATGCGGAAGCATATAGTATATGTACTCCACAATCAATCTAAAAAAACATTTTGCATTAATTGTTCCCCTTCTACTTTTGGGGTGATGGACGGGTGATTATTTTTAGCCAGGTCATAAATTTTACTTGCTTTCCAACCTGAACTCCAGCGTCAGTGTGAGCCATGGAGAATCACAAACTAACTCAGTCAGGCAACACATAAATAGCTTGATAACTGGTTAGATTTTTAATCTTTTTTTACTTTAATAAAGTAGATTACTGAACAGCTACCTGACTCATTTAAAAGCAACAAACTTTTGAGTTTTGATTTTTGCCTGCTCTGTCCCTGATTTTTAAGATCATTCCCTTAACTATGAAGTTGTATCTAAATCACCTTTGTCATGCAATGTTGCACTGTGAAATTGTTTTTCAGCCCATTGAACAACCATAAGATGAGTCATAAAAACAATTGGGAATAAATACTGGTTTTGAGTTAATATATGTATGTGTGTGCAGATGAATGCTGGAATTTATAGTAGGCTGGCATCATGTCCAGGATGAAGTCTGCCATGTTGTCCATCCTTCCCGTGACTGGACCACCACAACCCTAACTGAATGGAAATAAGTTTAAAAAAAGTAAGGTAATCTGTGAACCAAATAAATTAAAAACTTTAACATAACTCCAAATATGTCTGGTTTTCAACATCTTTACTAACATTTCTGACTGATCAATAACACTGATTCAAACAAACCAGACCCTGTAATTCCTATACAAGGGCAGCAGAAATAAAACAAAATGACAAGATATTGGAACTTGCAGTTTGTTTGACTACAAGAAAAAGAAAAAAAATGGGAAACAACATGATTGTAATTTTGTTGTTTTGTTAGCAAATTATTTCACATTTAACTGCATCTCAGCAAGACAAAAACAAACACAAAGAGTCTAACAAAATATACAGCTTTTTCCATGTGGACCACTAACCACAGTTAAACATAACACAGTGTGCTTTCACATTAGTATTTTCCAAGGAACGGGATGCAATTTAACAGTAAGAAATATCACTAGAAGCAATAAAATTCTAAAACAAATATGGGCATATAAATAGCAAGGTACTAGAAATGGAAACGGTAAATACTGTCCTGCCCTGAAAAGGTAAGTGAGGTTAACATGAAGAGTCAATATTATCGAATACAATACTGAAAAATTGTTCACCCTTGACTGAATAGTTGCCTCAATTTCACAACCAGTGACCTTTTGACAAAAAAAAGTAGCGTTAAAAAATATGTTGGGTGACTTCCACCAGTCCTGACTGCTAAATCTACTTCCATCACATACAAATTTATTTTGGCTTTTAATCTGTAAAATGCTACAGTTTCTTTCATATTAATTTCTTCCATAAAAATAATGACAGATATTTAATAGTACAAAAAAAACAAAACAAAACAATTATATATACTTTTGCACATTGCAGTGGTTACCCTATGGGAATACTGAATCTGGGTTTTCCTTCCAGTGGCCCTATTTATAAGTCTTAACCCCTTGGATTTTAAGAGCAGATTCACCACAGATTCGTGGGGAATATTTTGGTGTTTTTTAAAATACTTGTTTCTGTTTGCTTTGTCGGATACACAAGAAGACAGATTGTCTGAACGAAAGCGGGTTGGGATTTGAAAGATGGAGAGGACTGGCAGGGTGGGCAGCCTCTATCCGGCCTCTTGTTCTTGTTCATGTTTTGTCATCTGCTTGAGGGCTTCCAGCAGGTTGGTGGGGGTGAAAATGTGGCTGGAGCCTGCATTTTGAACAGCCATAAAAGAGACAGAAATGCACTAGTTAGCGGCATCCACACTTTAGAAGATAAACTGTCATCTTCTTGTTTAGCTTCATCTGTTAAAAAAAATAAAAAATTCAACCTATGAAATTACTAATTTAAGGTGTCTGAGAAACAGTTCACATTGAGCACTTTTTTTAGGGCACAGCAGCAAGACTCAACTTAGGATTTCAGCTTATAAGTACAACTCTTGAACTCCAGGAAAACCTGCTGCTGGCCCCAGACTAAAGCGAGACATCCACATGTGGGGCTCAGCAAGAACTGTCAAAGTTCAAAGACCACAGTACAAATCACAGGTGACAATGACATCACAGCAGTGGTTAAACCAGGGCAGAATCCACATGAGATGACAAAACAGCCCCCTGTCATATCATCTACCTGCTTACTTCACTGAAGCACCTTAACTAAAATAAAACACAACCAAGATAAAAATTAAGGGCAAGACAAATGTGATGACGTTTAAGCTGATAGTTTTTTTTTGTTGCCCTGATTAAGCCACTTTTGGGACGTTTCAGGTGCAAAGCTACACATTTCAAAAGTTTTTCCACATAAAGGATACAAATTTTTATAGTTTTTAGCAACTGAGTAATAAACAGTAAAGTAGAATAAGTACCATCCACCCGTCACTCTTAAGCAGAACAGCAGAAGATCTCCAGAACAGGTCAATTCCTATTTACTAAGTTATTGTTTAAAAAATGAATTGCACCATGGGCCGCTTTTGGTTCAATAGAGAAAATTAGCCAAATAAATAAATATCAGCTATTAACTGAAACTGGGACAACCTGAATATGTTTACACTTCACATGTTTTAAGTTTAAGAAGCTGAAAAGGAAGGAAAATACAGTCTTGTCCAGTTCAACATGAGCTGTCATCTTCACAATGAAGAAATGTGTAGCTTTGAAGATCACAAGAAGGAATATCACACAACTGCAATACCACTATACAAGATCAGGAATGTAGATGACTCTAGACCAGAGTGAACTAGGCAAAACAAATGCCAAGAGCAAAACTTTCAAATGAATATGTCTTAAGGAATGTTCATAATCTTAAGCTTGCATATTTTACAGAAAAGACATGTTAACATTATGATTTGTCTTGCACAAAAGAGGTTGGATAAGAAAATAACAATTCAAGTACTTTTACAGAAGATGTCACGTTCAAACGCACTTATTATCCTACTTGCAGCTGCTAACAAAAGTAAAAATTAGCCACTTTACAAAAATACTTTTTACTTAGTCGTTTCCATAATACCTTTCCAAAGTTTTTTTTATCCGTTTATACAACTGCCTGCTTTAATGCAGAAATTCAGGCCTACAACCTTGGTCAAGGACATTACAGGAATTTCCCTAAAAGGGACTTGAACATGTACCCCTCTGGTTATAAGTCCACCTCCTAGTAAACAATGATATTTCTTAGCAAGTAAAAGCTGGACACACTGGAAGGCTGTGGTGAACATTTTCATATTCTTTAGAAGCCCCATTGCAGAATAAAATGCCTTCCAACGCCAACTCGGGATTACGGGACACAGCTACAAATGGACCTTTAAATTTGTGTATTATAGTAAGAGATGTAAATATTTTGGCCGATGATGATTTCTTCTCATTCTTAGTTAAAAATTAATCCCTGGCAGGGACAGTTAGAGGCATTCATCGAAGACTATCAAGAGGGGAACAGGAGCTTTGATTTTTAAATTGGATTATGCTATAGAAATGAGGAATCAATAGTTGCTTCTCACGTTACGGACGTTAGAACCTAAAGACCTTTGGATGCTTTTTTTTTCTGGTGGCAGAGAGGGAAGCTTTCTTGGTTCACAGGAAGTGGACTATTCTGGTGAAGGTTCAAACCCAGCTCTAGGTAATAAAGATGTCCCTTGGTTAATCTGGGGGTCTGGAAGTCAGCCATAGAGCTAGAATAAATAAAATGTTATCTGTAAGACTTCTTATAATATTTGTATTGCCTTGAAGCTAAATTAAAACAGTTAAAATTAGTGAAAATAAATATAAACTGTCTCCACAGGCTCCTATTGTCGACCGGTTAACCCACTAAACTTGCACAATATTCAGCATCTTGTTATTGATCAAGGACACTCAGAAACACACAAGTGACTGTAAATATTGTGGAAGTAAGCTGACATAAACTGGATTTTATCTCCTATTCTGTTTGGTTGCGTTTTTCCTGCCACCTACGGGCAGGAAATGTAGATATAGTTTTCAGTTGCTCTACAGCAGAAATTTTAGGAAACAGATTACTGAAGAAAATGCAACAGTAAAAATATGTATCTTTGAAAACTCACATCCTGGGTTTTTGTTTTTTTGTTTCAACATAAGGAGGACATTAATAAATGGAGAAAATAAAACAATGAAGGGTTTACACAGACAGAAGGTGGTCATCATATGCACACAGGAAGGGAGGGGAAGAAGCCACACAAGGGGGGCATCTCAAGCGACTCTCTTTACTTCGTCAGAGAGCTCATGCTTCCTCTTGCCCCCCCCTCAGTCCTCGGCTGGCTCCGGCTGCTCCTCGGTGGACTCGTTCGGGTCGATGAAGTCGGGGTGTCTCAGATCCGTAAGGAATTTTTTGGGGGTGATGGTGTGTGTGGAGCCTGCAGAGTGAACAGGGGGGCCCACATGCTCACTTCCCCGTGTTCTACCTGCATGAGCCCCTGTCAGTTTAGAGGCCTATTACATTACGGCCAGAATACTACTGACAACTGACATCTCCCGGTCATCCTGCCATCGAGAGAACTGAAATTGTTTTCTTGCTTGGTTACAGCTGCAACTTCCAAATCATAAACTACATCAAGAACTGTGGAAGACATTCTCAGTTCTGAATCACAGTTAAATAAGAGGTTGTGACTGTACATCATAACATACACCATACCGTTGTTCCAACTTCTCCACAATGAGAGCACTACCTTCAGATTCTGTTTTGTAATGACATCTAGGTACTGCAACAGCTATATAATTGCTTTTTAAGTAATAGTTTAATAATATTTAGCCTAAAAGTTTGTTCATTCATTGCTACTAAACTACAAAGTGGATTTGTCACTCGCCTGTGACTACAATATGCAAAGGCTCACTGGGGCTACTGGATTGATGTGGGACTCAGAGAGAACTCAGTGAGAACTCCAGCAAAGGCTTCAGAAAAATATATAAATATACATACATACGTTAATTTTTTTTTTTAATCAGAATTGGGTGTAGTACATTTGACTGAAACAAACATTTATGTAACAAAGAGTACAAGCCTTCAATGGTTATGAAGATTTTGTGGTTTAATTCAAAGGTGACACATCTGAATTGATTTTTCATAGCCTTAAAGTTCTTAAAACTTTAAACATCCAGTTTCAGATTAGTTTTTAATTCAGGATTTAAATTGTTGTCTCTCTCAGCGGCTACAAATTCAACAGCGTCAAAGTGTCAAGTGAGACCTTTAAAATAAATAACTCTGAAAACTGTTATTGTTATTATTGTTTTTACTTAGCAGACAAGGATTTACACTTTTGCATGTGTACAGTTAGATATGTCATGGGAACAATTCAAATGTCCATCAAGCACCTTTTTCCCTCCTTAGAGGGAACCATCTTGGCATTTAACCAGTAAATTAACATAGACAAATATGTCACGCTAATATCTGTATCGTGCCTCCAAGTCACCAGCCCCTTCTGTCCTACCACATTTCCCGTAGCCCCTCCAACAATTTATGACTCACCAACAATGACCTCCCATTTGCCGTTGGCCTGCGTGACCTCATACGCGCAGCGCATCTCGCTGAACGATACCCCACCGACGATGAAGACTATGACGCGGGGTCCTGTGCGTACCTCTGTTGTGGCCTTGCTCTTGTGCCAGTTGCCATACCGAGCACTGTGACGGACCAGAAGGGCGGGTGGAGCATATATCAAAATCACACTTTTATAAACCTGTCTTGTACGTTGGGTGAATCATTCACTGCACTAAGCAGCAGCAGCACCCATACTTGGGGAAGCTATTTTCCACCACACACTTGACCAAAGGAGTGTAATACAAACCTGAGTTCACATTTTACCACCTGGAACACCGTAAAATGGCCATAATATCCGTATTTTCTTTATTGTGGAAAAGCACGTCCTCGAGTGCAGAACATAAACACGGTACCCAGGGTGGAACATCAATCTTTTGATCCCAGCCATCACCACACACCCACCTGCTGGTGGTGCTGCTATGTGAGGAAGAGGAGGAGCGTGCAGAGATAAAAGGGTATTGCTTGGGGTCCAGTTTGTCTTCGATGACTTCCTGCAGGTACAAACATGGGGGTACTCAGGGGCACTGCAACCCAGGGTTAAAAGTGCGTGTGTGTGTGTGACAGAGAGAGAAATAGAGACAGAGACAGAACTGCTTGCCTCCATGAGGTCTTTGATCACTGGGGTCCATCTGGACAGCTGGTAGGTCTGCTCACTGACCCGCTCCTTGCGGTCTGGCTTTTTTCCACGGCGTGCAGTGGACTGTAGAGATGCAGCACAGTGTGAGAGTAAATGTCTTACCTGCCTTTAGGCCAAATATAGGAACACATTCTCTTCTACCACTAAACCTTCAACAAGGACATTCATCTTGGCTGCTGCTACATGATATTGACATGGTGTTCTAGATATTACATGGTCTCATGGTATTCCTGTTTGGTTTAGAACATTGGAAGTTGTCTCACATCTGAGATGATGGGCACACCCAGGTGGGCTATATTGAGGATGATGTCACTGTCATCCGGGGGGATCTGCGCATGCTGAAGGAGTTTGCTCAGGTTCTCCTCCGTGATCCCTGCCACACACATATAAATTAGTAAGATCTCTCATAACAAAAAATAATGGTCGTCCAGCAACTAGAACCAAAAGGACAAGTCAAACAGATCTATCAGATCCATATCAGCAAGGAGGCCCAGCAAAAGAAGTGATGCTCTGCTCTCATAGTCACTGTGTGTGTGTGTGTGTGTGTGTGTGTGAGAGAGAGAGAGAGAGAGAGAGAATGTGTGAATACATATGTACATCTCACCATTTTTGAGGAATATGTACAGCAGGATGATGCGGATCTTGTCATAAGTGCTGACATTGGCATCCAGCAGGATGGAAACAATTGCCCTCATAGGGTCCTTGATCTTCTCTCCCTCGGCATCCATGCCCATCGCCAGGTCCTGAGAACCAAATGAACAGTTTAAAGAGGTCAGAGGCCAAAGAAGAACATAATGGAATCATACTTTGTGAATGACACTGAGATATCTTCTAAAAAGTCTGGTCACCTGTTCCACACGACACAGTTTGTCCACATTGCCTTGGTAGTACTTCATGCAGTCCTCAGCCAGGTGGAGATGAGTGGAGTACTGAGGAGAGACATCATAAAAAGATACCACTGCTCAACACTGAGACTAAAGCCATTATCGATGCACAATGTTTTTGTCCGATAAGTTTTTTTTATGCACTTTACGTAAGTCCCTGCCCATAAAACTGTGTTTCAGACAAGAAATTGAAAGGTGATCATGGCAGATGTGATGCAAGTGCACGCAACTGTTGCAACAGGACAAAATAGATGGTTTTTGAGACTCTTCTGGAAAACTGCAAGGAGTTCAGTAGTTTTGAGGTACTGAGGAAGCTTATTCTGTCACATCAGGACCAAACTTGAGAACAAACTTTGATTTTGAAACCTTTGTAAATGAGACCATAAAGGCAAGAGGTTTACAAGCATAGTGCTCTTGCTGGCATGTAGGAAGGAAAATAACATCTCACATCATCAAAGCTGGAATATCAACCCGGTCAGAGTCACCTGGACACTTCAACTAATTTTCTTATGGAAGGAGACTATTGAGCTCCAACCAAAGAGAAAATCAGCAGAGAGATCTGTATCTTGAGTTTATTTAGCCAGCGTGAGTTATTTAAATACTAGGATACTAGCTGCCCCTTGTACAGTTTCTAAAATTGAAGCATGTTTTTAGAATCCCTTGTTTTAGATGATGGGCAATGGTCTTACCTTGCTCAGTTCCTTCTGGTACTGGGGCATCTTTTTCAGCATCTGGGACAAGTCTCTCATTGTGGTCTACAGCACGCGGAGACAAACAGAAAGGTAAGTGACACATGTGGAGAGATGGGTCCAACATCGGGAAACTCAGGTGAGAGAGGATCCCTGACACAGGTGCCTGATTGTGGGCATCACTGTGGTTCACAATGGCGATACACTCATTCCCTGTTTTTTAGTCTCTCGGCATCTGGTTTTTCACGTTTCTGGTATGTAAACATCAGTGCTGCTCGTGTTTAATTGTTCTGGATTTTCATGTATCCGGCCTGTGAGATTTGGACCAGGACACATCATTTGGCCCAGCACGATAACCTGAGACTGCATTTGAAATGTATGCCCAATATGTCAGAGACAGCATGAGATGCACTGCATTCTGGGAACCTTGTACCCAGAACCTCTGTTGTGTTTGGGGCTCTACAGTCTTGCCTGCATTTTCATATGTTTGCATCCTCTGTTTTGCATTTTTGTGATTTAAGTTTCAAGTAATATAAATGTGCCTTTGTCTTCCTCAAGACAGTCCATGCACACGTAGCACAGTAAGTTTACTTTGTGAAATCTTTTTGAAATTACATCAAATTGAAATTATTTTTTAAGATTTGTTTATATTACATTTTATTGTTATTCTAACTGAATGTTTTACATGGCATTTTCTTTGTGATATTAGGTACATTGTAGTGAACTTGAATGGGTTTGGAACAAATTTATAATAGAATTAGAAATGTTGTTGTCCTGTTTGTCAGTGTACTGCCTATTTTCGTGCATGAATTAGAACTAGACAATGGAAAATGAATGATTTCCTCTCCAGAGCATGTACCTTCTCTCCTGTGTTCATCTTTTTGCTGGCAGAGAACTCCTTCAGAGAACGAGTCACCTCCCTGTATGTATATGAAATGTGTGCATATGTGTGTATGAGTGAAAGAAAGAAAACAAAAAAGACAGAAAAAGGAAAAAAAAACATAAACATATAATTCACACTAGACGGTTCTTCATGGCCAGTCAGAGATCAAAGAAGCAACATGTCATATACTGATGCAGTCAAACACGTTTGGTTCCCTATTTTAAAAGCAGAAAGCTAGAACTATAGATTATGGCTATGATGCTTTCCAGAACCTTATTTGTTTTAAGAAATTGCTATTTACCTGTGGCTATTACAGTAGCACCTGAGAACAAGCTTTACCTTGAAGCTACTAAATTCCAAATATGACAGCCAAATATGACAACAGAAAAGAAGTCCAAACAGGACTTTTATGTCTCATGGAGATGGCAGGTATAAAGGGATGCCTTGGCAAACAGACTCACTGGGACACCTCAGCTATGTGCTTGTGTCGAAGAGCCACCCACAGGTCATCGTCCTCGTCCAGCAATACTTCCTTCAGATGGGTTTCCCCCATACCACTGGTCTCGTACCTGACACACAAAGGGACATACAGGGAGACAGCTGAATGAAGAGGTAAAGATGAACATATAATTGGGCAAGACAGCAATACATATGATACATATGATAGTTAAACTCATTTCCTTAGTAACAACAAGGTATCAATTAAAAAATATTTATTGGTAATAAATATGAGAAAGACTGACTTATAGACGTCATTCTCAATGGGTAGCAGGTCATAACCCATTGCTTGGAAGGTGAGTTCATGTAAGACTGGGGAAATAGGGTCGAACCCACGGTCCAGGATGAGCAGCTGGGACCGTGACTTGTCTGGACCCTGCAGGGATGAGGAAACAGAATGCAGTGAAGGATGGTAAAAACCACCAGTGTGCTTTTGTGAACTTAACCTCTATTAAGCCAGGGGGTTAAAGTCAGAGTAAGTACCTTGCTCAAGGGTAGCATAACAAGAGGTGGCATTTGAATCTGGGTTCTTTGAGCCTCAATGCAAGCAGTTATAACAATTCTGCATTTCAACAAAAATATACATATGATTATGGAGGAGAAGCCTGGCATATATGTCATCCCCCATGTTCTCTTTCCAACTCTCCTTTCTCACTCACTAGGGCCTCGTTGCCATAGCAACAAGAGACTGTATGACACCTTGCAACAGCCCCTTCACTCTCACCTCTCCCATGGTGGGGTCGTCTGCTTTATATGCATCCAGCTTCTCCTGGAGCAGCTGAGCAAGGATGGCATTATCTTTGTACTCTCTGTGGGAAAACAGAAATGGCGGTGGTCATCTGCGTGCCACTATTGGGGTCACAAAGGTTACAGTCACAAGATCAATCCTGTTGTCACCCACACAAAGCAGCACCAAAGTCCTGAACTAGTGACCCAAAGACTTTGAATTAGACTGAAACAGACTTGGCCCAGTTTGGAATCGAAGCCCAATGCCCCCTGTCCTGCTCCCTCACCCGCGGTATCGTATCGCAGGGTACTCCTTTAGCGTAGCACACAATGTGGCAATCTGCTCCGCTATGCGCTCCATCACAGCGTTCTTCATCTGGGTCTTGTATGGGCTGTAAAGGATTTGGAAGGCATCCGGGTTGTCCAGAGAGTACACCTGTGAACAGAGTGACAGACAGTGCTGCTTCAGTTTGGAGGACTCAGCCTGCACTCACCTTCACCATTTCTCCCTTTAGAGCATAGTGCATAGGACAAGCACGCTTTTATTGAGTCCAGTGGAGCACTGCCTGATTTATAACCAACAAAGTTCCTTTACATTATAGTGACAACACTGACCTCTGTTATCACGTATTTTTTAAAAAAACACCCAAATTAAGCAAATACTTAATCTTGCTGAATGAATAACAACTTGTGCATCGTTATTTGTGTGCAAAAACTAACTCTTACCACTAGGTGTCAGTTTTGAGCAATTTTAAACAGAATTGACACACCAGCTACACTGCATAACATCAAAATTTTTATGTTATCTGGAACTGTAATTCTAATTATTAACTATACTGAATCCTAATCATTAATGATATCTTTTAATATAGGATATAAAGTATCGCTCATTTCGCTTATACTTTTCAGTTAAATGGAAGCAGAAATTTGGAGGAAGCAAAAAGTGTATATTTCAGAGTTTGCGTAACTCCAGTAATTCTCAAAAAGATGTTTATCATTGTGGGACCATTAATTTGAACGCATTCAAAACAGAACAAAGGAACATAATGACTCCTGCTTTCATGTGCAACGGTGCGGATATTTAGCGGGTCCAAAATGTTGCTGGACAACGAACCCTATCAGCTAGGTTCTCCTCGCTTTCACAGACATTGCTGTCTGCCCGCTACTTCCTCTGACATAATGAAATAAAATGCTGTTTGGAAGATTGGACCCTTGTGGAAATTCACAGGGCATCACAGGTCAATATGCTGCTGGGCAGTGCAACCGCGTTGTGTTGTAAACCATGCGGTGGGTGGATGAGAGGCCCTAATCCTCTTTCCCTGTATTAACCCTTAGGAACAGTGGAGGGAATTAATGCGCTGTTGTCTGCCCGGTCATTCTCAACAGTTCATACGTTGTTAGTGTTGTCAGTTCTCATTTAGTGAAATTGCATTCGGTGTCCTCCTTGTCAATCTCACGTGAATTTTGCCCAGGTGCAGTCTCTTTCCTAAAACCCTTCGCTCACTATTTCACGCTGATCTACACTCTTTGAAAATAATCTTTTCCTCCCTCCCTCCATCCATGCTTCCTTCTGTTTACTGGTTCCTCCTGTCCCTCCCTTTCTCCTGCACCCATCTGTTCAGGGTCACATGACACCCTGTCTGATACACAGATAGGTCTCCCCAGTCGTCTAATCCCTTCATTCTCCTACTGGATGTTGAGCATCACCCTTTGGATTAATTATGAGGAGCAGAGGATTGTGGGTCCAGTCAGCTAAAGCTGCCCTGGATATGCTACACCACAGGGAGAACCTCTAAATGACAAACTGTTTTTTTATGAGCTCATATCCGAACCTTAGCAGTCTCTTCAGTATCTCCCCTGTCCATAAAATACACTCCATGATCCATCTTGTAATACCCCTCACCTCTCAGTTTTTACCTGGGTACCTTTGGCATTTCTATGCAATTGCTGAGGACCTACATCACAGTATCTCACCTGTGACTCATAGGGCAAGAAGGCGATATTGATCTCGGTCAAGGTCTTGATGGCTTTGGCGGTGCGGGATTTCACCAGCTCATTGAACAAGGGGTCTGGGCAGGCTGTAAGAATGACAGTGGGAACGGAGAGTTCTTCTTCAAGACCAGGCCAGAAGCGATATGTACATAATACAAGGCCACAGAAGCAGCTCAAAGTGGTTCCTGGGTACTCACAGTCAGTAAAGAAGACATGAGCTCCCCTGTACTGGACATTCTTGGGATCCCTGAAATCAGCAATGAGTCCCTGAATAGACTGTGGAAATAAAGGAGAGTATATAAATAAAATAAATCACTGTGAGTACATACAGCATCCCCATAACTCACGAAACAATTTCATTATATCAGTGCTCTTACCCTACATTTCAGACAAATGTCCTCTGATCTTATTGTAGGGAGCCTACCTCAGTTGTTTATGAGCAGGTGAAAATGCTGAGCAAATGCTGAACTACATCATCATTTCACACAGAACGTAAGTTCAATTGTACACCTGAGAGATTGGACGACACTAAGGAAGTGCATTATTAGTAATCTTCGATTCTAAAAACTCCACAGAACCGTATGAATTGTAAACATTAGTTGTCTTGGAGAGTAACTGGAAAATGGAAAATAGGAATTTCCAGTCTCCTTTCCCCTCCTACCCCACACTGTATACGCATACAGAGCAGGTAAACGTGCTTGAAACACAAAAGTCCAAATACTGAGATAGCATTTGCATATGTTGGGAAGGTGGGTTTGTGTGCTACCTGTTCGGAGGGAGTGATGAGGTAAATAGCCTCAAGACTGGGAAGAGGCTCACGTCGTTTGTTTATGTCTTCAACAACTGCAAGGATGAAAAGAAGAAACTGTGTTGGGAGCACAGTTTTAATGACTTCAAATCCATCAGTTACCCAGGACTGGAAAAACAATCTCCACACTCACTAGTGATGCCCTCCGTCATGATGTCTGTCATCTTGCAACAGGATGACAACATCCTCATGCTGAGCTTGTCCACCACCAGCACCTAAGACCAATTGCAAAGCAGGAAAGGGAAAGGAATGAGATACAGTCCAAATATTCACCTCATAAAAACACACAAATACTATGTATTACATATATATGGCTATGAGATATAGCTTATGCCTGAGAAGAACTCCTAATGTGCCTTCATCTTGCTGCCATTAATAAACTATTAAAACGTTATAGTTTAACATGAATAGAGAAAAAAAGTTTTTGGAATAATATTCATACCTTCCATTCTCCCTTCTTTTTAACCTTTTTGATCACTTCATTCATGATCTCTGAAAAAGATAATATAGATTTAAGATTTTGGGGTAACATTAACAAAAATTTTAGTGGTTATTATTAAAATATTATAAATAATGAAAATATTGGCAAATTCTAGCACAATTACATGTTTAATGATGAGTAGAAAATTTAAAGTTATAATGCATTTATTGCAAATATTTTAAAAGAAACTGCACATATTTAGAAATTATGTATATTGAACATAATTAACTAGAATTCCCATAGTTTTCATGCTCATATTTCATTCTACATATTTTAAAAATAATCTGTGCAGAATATATTTAACTAGGATTCCCATGTTCTTCACAGACATTTTATTGCACATATTTTAAAAATAATGTACAGAATTTTTTATTCAGTGTGATGTTAACACAAAGGACACTCAGCGGTTGTCTGAAGTGTAAAAATAAACCACAGTACATTCTTTGAAAATATTAAGTCCAGAAAATATTTTATACAAAAATTGAAAAATGTAAAAAAAAAAAATAATAATAATTTTAAATAGTAAAGCATTTAGCTCAGTTTCCATTGCACATTTCATGTCTTCAGATTGTTATCTATGTCCTTTTCTAGCTGCCCCTGTGTCATGCCGGCTGAGCAATGCAGCAGAGCCACCATCACTTATCTGTACTGCATCCCGTAAATCGAGGAGGATAAAAGAGCAACTAGGAAATGAACAACACTTGCAAGATCTATGAACAGTGAATTTTCCAAGAGAGATTGTGAGCATCACAGTCATCCTGTTTATCGTTGTCATCATCAGGTCATCGGTTTTTGTTCACCAGTCATCACTGTCCACCAGCACTGAGAACCACTGTAAATAAACCACGCACTTCTGTTCTTCAGCCAACATGTCTTCAAGTTTATATTTACAACCCGCTTTCAATCATAATAAGACAAGAAAACTAGTTTTACATCATTTGTGTCACCTAGATATATTCCTCACAGTGGTGCATCTTCAGCAGGTATCTCACATGCACAGGAGGGTGGTGATGAATTACATTTACTGTTACTTATGTAAAGTTTCTGGACAAATTATACATTGAGTAGCTTTTAACTGTTTTAATTTTACTTGATCTCATTTGATAAGAAAAAAGATTTACTTATATGCCATCGCATTTCTACCGCCCTGTTCTCATTACCTTTTTTTTACTCAGCAGTTTTAACCTTCTCCCAGTAAAACCAATTAAAACATTTACCTACCAAAGAATGGTTGAAGAAGAACAAAGTTAAGGTTTCAGAATGGCCAAGTCAAAGTCCTGACCTCAATCCAATAGAAATGTTGTGGAAGGACCTGAAGTGAGTTCATGGGAGGAAACCCAGCAACGTAACAGGGTTGAAGCTGTTTTGTTAGGAGGAATGGTCTAAAATTCCTCCAAGCCGATGTGCAGGACTGATCAACAATTACCAGAAACGTTTAGTTGCAGTTATTGCTGCACAAGGGGTTCACACCAGATACTGAAAGCAAAGGTTCACATACTTTTGCTACTCACAGGTATGTGTTACTGGATCATTTTCCTCAATAAATAAATGACCAGGTCTAATTTTTTTGACTCATTTGTTTGATTTGGTTCTCTTTATCTACTTTTAGGACTTGTGTGAAAATCTGATTTAGTTTTAGGTCAGATTTATGCAGAAATATAGAAAGTTCTGAAGGGTTCACAAACTGTCAAGCACCACTGTAAATGTTAGTGGGTTTTTAATGAGTGTGTTTTAGTTCTCTGCTGTATAAATGGGATAACATTAACACAACTAGCAGAGCTGGGGTGGGACTCACTTTCAGCAAAGGGAGTAAATTCTGAGCTCTTGGTACTATTTGGCAACTAAATTATGAAACACTAACTAATATAGCTATCATGCCACCATAAATCAAGTAAACATGCTATTTGGTGTGATAGATTAAACAATAATGCTTAAAAAGAAAACTAACATCATGAAAAATCAATTACAAACCATTTCGGTTTCTGAAGAAAATAACCTGGAGTCTTGCATCACACCTTAGATCACATTGTCATTTTATAGGAAAACCCTGACAAATTAAAGCTTGTAGGCCGCTGGGTCTTGATGCCTTCTTTGTCAGACCCTTATTGTTCAAGGACAAAAGCATCTATTTCTATGTTGCCATAAGTAAAAATGTTGCTAAGTGTTGCTAAGTGTTTCTGGGGTTGAGGTCCTTATTTTGTTCTTTACAGATGCAAATGAAGAAATTTAGTCAAAGTGCTACAACATTAATGTAATTGTACTGGAACACTTAAAAGAATAAAACTTGTCTTGCATGAAAATAAGTGACAGTAGTTCCTTTGCAACTGTAAAATAAGGTATTACTCTATATGTTATCTCAATTTACACTGAAGACTACATACTTTATGTTGCCCTGGCATCTTCAATTGTTCTATAATACTATAGTATTATCATCGTACTATCAACCAGCAGTGTGCCAAGAAAATAGAACCATTATACCTTTGTATGTAATGTCTTGTATGGTATCCTCTCTGAAACTGTAAGCTGGTTCTATGTGGAAAACTTGACTTCAAGAGATCTGGTAGAGCTGTGATCAATGCTGCTGATTCACATTGGACTCGGAGGGAACTTGTGTACATTTATATTTTTTCTCTTATGAGATGCATATTATTTTGATTGGATCAGCAGATTATTTTGGAGCACTTCTTTTCCATCTTGTCTTTTCCAACACCACATTTTTTCTGCCATTGTTCTCCATCTTTAATTTAGCCATAGGACAAGAAACGCAGTTTAAACATTAAAATCTGAATTTTTTACCGTCACCACCTGATCCTTAACTGTGATCCAAATCAAAATTTCAGCTCATTTAAGAGGGTCCCATCCTACTGCTTCTGAATTAACCGCAACTACATGTCTGTGTGAAGAACACAGCTCGCCTGTCCATATATGTGCGACTATCAGCTGCACAGCAAAAAGCCCAAGAGTGACAATGAACACATCTTTTATGCCAATTTTCAGGCCAGTACATTGGGGAAGTACCAACTTCCAGATTGTCACTCCGGCACTGGAGACTAGTATGTCTAGTATTGAGAGTCATTGTAATTTACCTTTGACAAAAGCGTCACAAAATACTAGATAAAATCATGGTACGCTGCTTTGGAGAAAAGGGTCTGCTAAAAGTAATTCATGTAATGAATTATTTCTTTTTCTGATTTTATTATGAGGACAATACCAAAATGCTCATAATACATTAAACGTTTTGATGGGACCTGTAAATATTTATACAGGGTAAAAAACCAGCTCATTTTATTTAAATATACAGAGAAAACAAAGAATCTGGTTTGGGTTGGTGGGTAGAAAAGACCTGGAGCTAGGGTTAGGGTTTAGAGAAGGCTGGTACACAAGAAATAGTCACGATACTCCAACGAGCAACATGGAGAAGTACCTGTACTGCATACCAGTGAGTAATAACTCACTTAAATAACTGGTCCACAGTATTTGAAGTTGCTTTTGGGGTCCTGTGAGTGAACATTTCATGGTAGGTCCATGAGCTATAAAGTTTGGAAACATTAACTCAAGAAGGAGGAAAGAGTTCGGCTCAACACAGTCAAGCCCCACCTATCCCAGCAGAACCCTGTCCCACCTTACACTGCCGCATCTAGGTTCTTCTTGACTCCCTACCTAGTGTACATGCTCTGTTTGAAGACTGCCAGGAACATGGTAGATAAGTGTCAGCTAAGTCCACCATTATAAAAACAAGAGAATGAAGGTTACTTAGTGCAGATCATGTCTGTGCCCACTATGTGCAAGAGTGACAGAAAGGTGGAGTCAACTCACTGATACTGTGTTTTCTAGAGTATCTCCAGCCTCTATCCCAGATGTCAATTTCTTGGCAAGAGTGGAGTGTAGGTGCACAGGAGGGATTACACTCCATATAATGTTTAAAATAATGTCTCCTCTCTACTAGAGTGTGAGGGGCATCGCAATCGCAGGGCCTAATCTCTTCAAATCCTCTTACTACACAGGGCACGCTATTCCCGGGCTCTTTCTGTGCCACAGGAAGTGATGTCACTAGATCCTTCTGCATGAAGAAAATTTCAGATTGTCTGCCCCTTCCCAAAAAGTGAAAAATCAGGATCACCCAGGTTATTGCTTGTCAAACATTCCTCTCAAGTCTACAGCTGAAAGTTAAATCTTTGAAATGTGATTATGCATTATACTGACTTCATTGCAGCATTTTCCAGTGTATTTGTTTCCTCCCAGTTTACAATACTTAAGGATGAAAACTGGATAATGGAGAGGGACCAAGTCCAGCCTGAGATCATTAAGAAAGAATTGAGAGGGTTGACCACTGAAAAATTACTGTTGCTTTGTTTCCACTGAGTTACCATCATGAGGTTTTGTTTTATTTACACATCCTGTGGCCAAGTGTAATTTACTGACATAGTTAACAGTGTGTCATTATTGCAGAGAATTATCTTAAAATTACTATTTCATCTCATTCCAAGCACAACTACAGCACTGGACTAATCTGCTGGCTTTCACCGATCATAGAGAAGAGGATCAAAAAAATAGTTTACAGCACAGAGACATGGGTCTACCAAGGACTACGTTGTGGGTACAAGATAATAGGAGGCCCAAGACCTACTCAGAGTGTTTAACATCCCTCAACATTTTAGCAGAACCAAAGAAGGTTAAAGGAAATCAGACAGGACGTTAGCCATAATCGACATAGAATTCAAGCACAATTTTACACCTGAAATACCTCAAGAGAAACCGAAGGCTAATCGTAGCCAACTCTAAACCACAGAATATTGTGAGTTGTTGATCCAATTACTTGACAGGATTAACTGGAATTTTCTCAGTGCATATGACATAAGGGTCAGCAACAAAAACACTAAAAGAGTTTGAGGAGGCTGATGGAAGACAGTCACTGCTTGACAAACAGTCACTAAAGTATCATGGTGTAGCCCAGCCAACAAAATCTGTTGGGTGAGTTAGAGAAGACAGAGGGTTCAGTTGATGACAACTGAGAATATGTAAGCTAAGGATAGGATGTTGTTTGTTATCCATAGATCACAAGTATTCTGCTCAAACAACAGTATGCTAACAAGTGCTGGAGAATCGAAAGATAATACACCTTACACATTGACCATACTGGCCAAACGTATGAGTACACCTGGGTAATATGAGCAACGCATTTATGGAATGAAGTGGATAGAAGAGTGGAAGCAAATCAAACCACATATGTTCTGAGAATTGCTGAAGAAGCGCTGGGAAGACCTTTCAGCTCATTTCCTGACCATACTTATTGATGCCTTGTGGAAAAAAAAAAATGTTTCCAGCAAGTGTGCTCAAATTTTTGACTTATACTGTAGATCCAAGGAAGATAACAGTATATGTTTCACTCACTGTCACTGCTGCAGACCAGGTCCACGGATTAAATACTGCAGACACCTGACAGGAGCTTTTAGTCTCATGCAACCAGTCCTGTGAGCACTTAATTCAACAATAAATAAAGTTTATAAATCAGAATGTATGGGAACAATAAATCAAAACAAAAAAAATACACGGAACTGAGTCATGAGTTTGTCAATAGCATAACCTTTAAGTATTTCTTTTTCTTTTCCTATCAATTCCAGCACATTCCACTATCAGCATTATAAGAAACTAAATCGCCACACAAACAGAGGGGGGAAGGGAAGAGACAAAGAAAACAAATCATTCTGGGAAATGAAACAGCAGCCAAATGGATTGTTCTGGGTTTTCCCTCCCCCACATGGCCCAGCACTATTATTGCATAAAAGCTAAGCAACATGGAGGGAGGACAAGGAGAGCTAGATAGTGGTCATATAGTGGGCAAGGGGTCTAAAGATAGTTGTGGATTTAACTGCAGCCCTTGGTGATTATAGCATATTTTACACTTATTCACACTTACCAAAGAAAACATTAAGATGTATGTTGTTAAGTGTTGCAGGGTTGATGTCATCCACATAAGTGTTCCTCCAGAATGATCTGTCTTCCACTTGTGTCCTTAGGAAAATCCACATCCAATGATAAAACGCCCCAATGTCCCATTGAGCTGAGCAATAAGCCCCATAAAGACAGGGAAGCAGCACTGAATATGAAAAATATTTCAAGTTCAACAAACTCTTGCTACTGTTCATTTTGCCACGTTGTTGACACGTTTCCTACAGGGTTTATTTATAGTACTGTGGACAGTTACCAAAATACCAAAACTCAGGGTTTGGTAAAATGCAATCTAGCAGGAAAAAAGCCAATTTGTAAAGTTCATCTGCAGATGAGGTTCTAATATAGGAAGTCCCACAAAGCCAGTATCTTGCACTGGCCCTTAGCGACACATTTCACAGTTTGGAAGAATTAAAATTTGCCAAAGAAGGTAGCAGAACCATTTTGCACATTCTATGGCTCAGATCCAGTGTCTGAACCATGATATCATACACGTTTCTGCACTCACATTACTAGCCTGTTACCCTATAGTATTACATAATACAACTGCGAAGCCAACCAGGGCTTCCTCAAAGTATCTCCTGAGTCAAAGGTTATACAATTCAAACAGGTCGAGGACTCCTCTCATCTACTGTAGATTCACCTGGCTATTCTGACCTGTTGTCCTTGATGCCCTTGAGCTGATGGTTATGTTAGCATCACTGACCCTGTGTTACAGACACTCTGTGCCATTATAAACCAGCAGCAGAACAATGGACAGCAAATACTGGCATTATTAGTAAAGCAGCTAAAATATTAATGTGATTAATGCAGAAATAAACCTGTCTTTAAATACTGTGTGACAGTGAGGACTTCACTCAGTTAAAAAACCAATCTGCTCAAAATCAGTGGCCAAGAAAATCCCGTCTCATCACACTTTCACACAGTGATTATGTTTCGAGGAATTAAAAAAGACATTGTTTCGTGTTTTCGCGTTTTATAAATTACTAGCTGTGTTACCTGGTACAGCTCAGGTCAAAAAGGTGTAGCAGTGGAAAAGTTAAGTAATGACATTTAATACAATCTCCAAACTGTTTTTCCATTAAAGTGGTGGTGTTTAGTATAGTCCTAGTCAAAGGGAAAGGAAACAAACTAAATATATATCACGAAACGTTACTACCCATACATTACTAACATGTGCAGCATCCTGCATCATGCATATTTTTTATTAAGTTGCACATTTTTCATCAATGTGTCTTATGTCAGCATCAAAACCCTTCTGCATTTTGTACGTTATTTACTTTCTATTCATCTCGCTGCTACCAACTGGTTGTCCAGTGCAGGACTGTGGTGGTCTAGAGCCTATTCTAGACAGGATATGAAACAAGGTACAGCCTAGTCAGGATGCCAGTACATGGCAGAACATATTTATTTTATTATATAAAATAGAATTTTTTATTGTTAGCTAGCTTTAATGGTCACTGATAAGTTTTGTTAATATTATTATTTATAGATTGTGTGTCTGTGTGTGTGTGTGTGAGACCACACCAAAACCTATTAGCTTATATTACAAGGCAGAAATCCACGTCAGCCATACTCAGGTGTTCCAGAGCAATGACCGTTTCCTTACTAAGACTTGCAGTAAATGCAGCAAATTCTATCTATTTTTTTCTGATGCTTCTAAAGCAACTTAGAATGTAAATCTGCCTACAATGATTGACATTTTTACACTGGGTAATTTTTACTAGAGCAGTTCAGGGTAAATTGCTCAGCTACTTACAGTACTGTGATTACCTTGTAAGCACTAAGATGTAAGATTCAACTTGGTCTGTTAGACTGACCAATAGGCATAATACAAGTTCTAATTACAAAAAAATCCAGGATATACAGCACATAAAAACAACTTTTATGAAAGGCGCCTTTAATGTCCAGCCAGAAAAAAATATTTTTTAGAGCAGATGTATTACAAATATCTCCAAATACAAGTAGGTAATCAAAATTCCAGTAAACGGTTATTGAAAAAAATTCTTTCTTTCTTTCTTTCCCTTTGGTTTGCAGGATTTTGTTTTAATAGAATGAGGAAGTTGTCCCCAGTGGCCCACATAACACTGGCCGACTGTCAACACCTGCGTGACAAATCTCAGCAGAAGTCAGTATATAATGTGCTTTGACCACTTAGTTCTTACAACACAACTCATCTTTCCCTCCTCATGCCTTAATCTTGCATTCTTTGTTTGGTCACCATAGGCTCTGTTACAGTCATTGTTTCTGACCTGTCCCAAGTTCCTAGCATTGGAGAAAGCCTTCACCGTTTGGACCTTAAGGCCAAATTCTAGATTCCCCCTTTACTACTACCTGATAAGAGTGAAGTCAGTGGTCTGGAACTTGACTCACAAACATAGGGTATAAGGGAGGGTACCCTGGGAAAAGGATGCCAGTCACTCACATTTATTCACACATACTTTCACTACAAGCGGTTTGGAGACACCAGTTCACCTGAAGCACATTTCTTTGGACTATGGGCAAAAGCCAGAGTGATTCGTAGAGACTATACAAACTTTGCATAGACTAGGCGGGATCCAGTCCCACATCCCAAAACATAACCCAGGTGATGTGAAGCATCATTGCGAGCTTCAGGTTTCTGATGTTCATCGTTCATCAGCAACACTGTAGTATGTTGTGTCTTTTCTGTTCAGTGCCCAGAACTCAGAGGCTGACTCCATGCCCTCCAACACCCTACACTTTTAAAAGTGGTGCTCAGTGTCTGACCAACTGCAGGCTTTTCTTTTTTCTGCACAGATGGATTTTACAGCATTCTTTAGAGTGATCATAATACTCTCTATGACTTTATTTCATCACCTCCATCAGTGGGGGCTCAATGAAATACTGTCATGAGGAAAGTTGAAGAAGAAATCCCACAGGGATGATGGCCTCTGTTATCCTCCATGTTGTGCGAACAGACCACAGTGTCTTGCTTAACCCATGCGCCACCCCGTTTAGCTGTCACATTTAGAAAACGTCTTGAGCTGTAATCTTCTTACCTGTCAACTTGATCCAATTCCAGACTTAAGGGGGCAGGGAGCTCACCAAAGCCAATCCACAGAGAAACAGCATTTCCACCCTAACAGCCTCCTATGTTCTATCCAGCATGTGTTTATCAAATGACTGCCAACTCTAAAAGTTTGAGAAGGTCTTCAGTATATAAAACACACGAAGCAGCTGAACTCTATCTTTATTTGGCGAATTAAATCAACAATTTCTATTCAATCAGCCAAACTGAAGGGGGCTTATTCACATAATGAAAAAGACAGAAGATACATTCATTTTTCCAACAATTTCTTATTTGGCCATCTTCTATTTCAAGTTGCATAACAGCAATTGACCATTGCAAATGATAAATATACCAAGAATTGGAAAGAGTAACTAATTATAATATAAATATTGACAAAGAATAGGAAAAATGTTTGATTTTAATGTTTGAATTTGAATTGGCTTCTTAGAGGCACTTAGAGGCAAAATGGCTAATTGCTCGCAGAGTTAAACTTGCTTTATACAGCTATTCACCTGGAAAGTCAGTAACATTGCAGTAACATTGATTCATCTGAAATTTTTGTCTAGGGGGGTTTACTGTGTTAGATGATCATAATTTTTAACCCATCTACACAGCAGGGTATTTTTACTATATCAGTTCAGGGTAAGAACCTTGACCAAGAGCACCTCAGCCAAAGGGGGGTTAAAACTAACTATGGGAGTGATAAGTGACAACTGTAACCAGTAAACTAACAACAATTCTGCATTATTCATATAAACATTCGACTGATAATGTAACTCTGCCTGAAACATTTGTCCACAGTTGCTAATATTTCTCCCTGCAACATCATTTCCTTCATGTCACTTTATAGATCAACAAACTATTCAACAGTTCCTTTGCTCTGTTACATTAAAGAGCCAATTTTTTTTTTCAAGAATCAGTACAACAAAATTAAACTGAGAGAAATCTGTGTCCATAAAATCACTTAAACAGATGGGCATAACATTTCAGTTTTAATTTTCAGCTGAACAGAAAAGCAGCTTGTTAGACGTGACAACTGTAATGATGACTTAAAACATCCCCTGCAAATAACTAAAATGGTAGAGACCGTTTGACAACAGCCAGTAAATCATTTGCACAAGTGGCCAGTTTACGCGGCATGTGGGAGACACGTTCCTACGTGCTCAAGTTGAAAACCCGCGCCTGGTCACGCAGAGTCACGCCGTATTTCAGTTAGGAAAGAGGCTTCAATGAAATAACAGTCCTCAGGCGATTTTCTATCAGCATTTCTAAACAGTCCAGAATGGACACTAGTCCATTAATAACTGTTTATTAGTCCATTAATTGGTTAACGGATCGATTTTTATTTGGTGCGTCCCATTTTATCAAGTTAAAAATGGCATTTTGAAAGACACGTCCAAAAAGAACATTGATTTCACTGGTGCCAGAAAATGTAAAAATTGTTCTCTGACCTCTTAAACAGGTAACTGTCACAGTCGGACACACAAAGGTAAAGAGAGTGCTTTACATTTGGCATTAAAATTCGGTTTTCTTTATTTAACCATTGATTTCATAAATAATAATGTTAATTGTTTTTAGCTGGCCATATTAAAAATACCATAATAATGATGAAAGTGGTGGTAAAGGCATTGGAATTATTAACATACAGAACATGTTGTTTTTGTTATTAACTGCATTTATAAATTGCATATCACCTTGCACTTTACATCTACAAGAAGAATGGATGTAAAATACTTTTTGAGCAAGAGCCAGAATTTGTCTCCATGTCAAAAACAACCCTGAGGTGACATAATCTGTATAAATAAAGAGTAAGCAATGCTGGATTTTATGGCCTCTTGTTGTAAACAGGGTGCACAGTGTGTAGACAGGACCCACGCTGTTCGTGTTAATTCCACTATGCAGACCAGAGCCACAATATTCTTTTCTTGACTCAAAGTTGTATCAACTGAATCGGCAATCCTACGCAACAAAAATAATATCATAATCTTTACCTTTTATTCATAAAAGGCCTAAAGCCCTTGTCCAAGAAAAGCAACATTACAATAAGGAACCAGCACCTTGAAACAGAATAAGTAGTGCAGTACAAGTGGGCTTTGCACCAACAGCATTCTGACTGCAAGTAAAAAGCACTACCAAGACACCACTTGAAAACATTATCAAAAATACCCTTTCTTAATGTCACATACTGTATATCGACAGTGTAGTCTGCACCTAAAAAAACAATGTCTCTGCTCCTGTTTTTGCAGAACAGTGCAAAAAGTCAGAGAGGTATGGGTGGTGGGGGCACACGGGGCCACAACGGGGGTCTCAAGTGCCGCAAAAAAGCTTCTGTTTCTTAAAAAGAAATAGGCAGAAAAACAAACCACTACATGGTGGTACATAGTTTTTCATATTTTGCATATTATACCGTACTCACTTTCTCCCACGACTGCCTTTAAGCCAACGGGTGCCATGATGCGCTTCCTCTCCCTGCTTCTCCCCTCCTCTCCCTATGTCCTGCACAGCACCGCGATGTGTGGCTGTCATTGGGGCGGATTGCCGGGATTCACAGGGGCAGAAACGTCACTGAGTCTCGAGATAATCCTCCCGGTGCACCCCTCCCTCGGGTTAGGGGGTGCGGAGGGAGGGGGGGTTATAGCCAGAAACTGAATATTTGTTTTGGACACATCTTTACCCCAGATATGAAAGCAGACAGCTTTGTGATTTCTTAATGGACTCTGGAGATGAAGTTGTGCCCTTTTTAAATTTTATAAAACAAGGGAAAAAAATTATACTCCGATAGCTTTAAATTTTCAAGATTAGATACAAATTTCTGGTTACACATTAAATGAAAGGAAATGAAATAGGCCCTACTTTATAATATGCAGCAGTCTAAATGCCAAATATTCAGTATGGATCTGGACACATTTGGCTACTTCATTTGATCTTCTGTGTTTTCACAATTTGTAAATGAGGTCGATGCAACCAGAACTCAAATACATCCCCCATATATGACACCAGCATGGACAATATTGAAAAAATATTGAAAAACGGTGTTAATGATGACTGAGCCTCGCAAATACTATGTTGTTTTTATCAGTATCGGTATTTATAAATATGTTAATTGTGAGCTATGACATTCAAATTACAGTTGTGTGCACATCTGTCAGAGAGAGGGATAGAGATCACTCTGCACCCAGATGACAAATTTGCAGGATAAAAATGTCTTACAGAAGAAAAACAAAGAGAAAAATATTTGCGAAATAACGTATAGCAGCACCATCAATATTTTATTTCATTTTTTCCTCTCAACTAATTTATAGTGTTTCATTCAATGTTGACTAAAACAGTTCCTGTTCCAAAAACCTTCCGTTTTTATTAAATATTTAAAGCATATGTATATAACCAGCCAAGATTCAATAGGTTCAGGTAACAGAATTTATTATTTTTTAAGAACAATAAAAAGAGCTTCTCAACTGAGGTAGGAATTTATTTCTGAAAGCTGTAACGCTGAAGACAACACGGCAGCACGACCACACGAGGGCAGCAAAGCTACGGGCTCCACCACAGATCTCCGGTTGTAACGTCTCACCTCAACACGGCCTCACCGCAACCGGCACGTGCTAAACGCCTGTTTCTAAACTGTTCCTGCACATGTGAAATGAAATGTTTGCCATTCCTAAAATTGTTTCCTTCTTACAAAATTGAGTAGCTAAATGAAAGAATAATGGCTTGGTCTGGAAAAAGGTTTAACCACAAAACACTTAAAACAGTCGTCCCGCTGGGCAGCGCTGTAGAAATGTACTAGTGATAATCCTGTTTAAGAAATAAAAAAAAGATTTATTTTAATTGTTAAACCTATTCTAGTACCTTTATATCTGAGCTTTAAAATTTTACTTTAGTTTTCAGTGCGTCAATCCGCGTTTACATTCAAGCATGACTTCATGCACGCAACATTTTTCATACCGTTCACTTTATACTGTGTATTTTCACCTATGCTTTAGCTTAAAAAAACATTAAATAACTGAAGAGAATAACAATCAGTCTGCTATCATATTTGTCTCTTACGCATTTATTTCAGGCATAACGAAACTGAACATGTAGATCTGTTCAAGTTCATCTATATTTTACTTTAATAGCGCGAATTTGTGGACGTTCAATGGCTGTTTCCTGCGTGTTTCCTGTCGCTCCGACAGCCACACCTAGAACCCGCGGCTGGGTCCGCCGAGGGTGTGTCCGTCTCACAGCGGAGCTCAGTCTGCGTTTCAGTGTGAACAACAACACTGTCTGTTCACTCCTGCAGCCACAACCGTGTTTCGTTTAAAAATAGCTTGCTTAATTTTAGACACTCTTTTGCTTCTTTCTTTTTTTAAAGATAAACCCCGTTCGAAAGTCTTGTCGGGATCGCGACCTGCTCTGGCGCTCTGGGATCGCGGACGCCGAGAACTTGCTCAGTCCTTCTACGTGTTTATTTTATACTACAAAACTGCGGTTACTGGACTCCTGAACCCAGAAAGGATTGTCAGTTTACTTGCTGGGGTTCTAACTGGTCGTCTTCACCATGGGGAACGTGGTTTCTGCGCACCTGGATGAAGGAAAACGGGAGATTATCACAGGTGAGTCGCTCTTCTCCACTTCTCCGTCTCACACCTCCTGCTGCGTCTCTCTGTGAGATTCTGCAGACCTAACACCTCAAGCGCCTTAAGGAGAAGAGAGTTTCAAATGATGGACCATGTTTATTATATTACATACCTTAAGGCATCATCACCAGAACAATCTTTTTGGTATTTAACTCTCTGAAGTTTGTTGTAGCCCACTTAGAGCAGGGGGTATTATTTTTGTCAGGTCTGGCGTGTCCATCTTTGCACTACGTGGCACTTATAAGTTCTTGTTCTCCTGAGGTGAACTCATACCTGCAAATTACATTTTTTCCATGAGGTGCACACCATCCCGTCGTCCTTTTTAACATTTGCAATTCCTCATTTGTTTCAAACACCCCTGACTTGTTTTGAGGCATAGCTAAGAGGAATGAAAGCTCTGAATTCCATCTGGTTCTCAATGAAGAGTACATAACATTGGGTTGTAGAATGGTGCTCCTCCCAGAACATACGTCCATCTATCTTGTGCCAAAAAAGAAAATTGTACGTTATAAAATAGCAGGATGTGTAACCCCCCCCCCACCCCCACCCACACCCCCACCCCAGTGCACTGTGCTGAGGGAGTGAAAAACAACTGAAACATTCTTGAGGAAAAGTGGTGGTTTTTCACAGCCTGTTTTGAAGACCTTTGGAAATTTGTTGGTGGCAAGGGTTTATCTTGGAACTGTGCACAGTAATCTACTCATGAGAACATGTTTAGGGACTTCAGAGGTGAAGGAGGAACTGCTGGGACACAGGAGAGAGAGGGGCGTGGTGAGGAGCTCTTGGAGAAGGTTGGAAAGACTGGTCCAGACTGGCCCTGGCCATTAGTGTCCTCCAGTTTTTGATCAAAAGACAGTGGTCACCACCAGAAGCTTTCTCCGCAAATAGGTGTCTTACTTCCACAATTAATTATGATTTTGGTGGAGGTGCAATGTTAACTTTTATAATGGAGGTGCTGGTCACCCTGTCAGAACTTCTTAGAGCTGCACGATCACTCCTGCTAAACCTTGTAACTTTTTGCCCTTGTTCAGTCTTTACTAATGTCTCCTTGCATCTTCTCTGTCTACTGATTCTATGTTTTTGAAGTCTGTGGTTCAGCGCAGTTTCCATTCAAAATTTCAAAGGTTGAGATCAGAATAAAGGGAACCACATTACAGGTGGGACCCAAATAATTAATTCAAGACTGTTTGACCTGACTTTCCCCTTTTATTAAGTATGAACTGCTGCGTGTGTTTCGTTTCAGCTGAAGCTACAGTATATTGCAAGTTTTTTCTGTTCCTTTTTATTACTTCTATAAATAGCTGTCCCACTTCCTTCAAATATGACATTAATTTCCATCCTTTGGAAGTTGAGAAACATGTTGCCTGTGATCCCAAGTTAATGGAGCATTTGATCATAGTGCAGCTGAGACCTGTTGTGGCTCAAATAATATGGATATCAAGTTTCCATCTTAACTGGTTTCTTAATGCTGCAGAGTATTTAAAATGCTGCAAACTACCTTATTTGGGATATCCAGAAGCAGACCATTTTAGTAACTGGCTCAAGCCCTACATGATCTCACTTCCTGTGTCACTTATGATTACATTGTTTAGATGTCACATGCAAACCCCAATGTACTGTTTGCCCTGTTAGCCAAAACACAGTGTGTATAAGTGAATGGTTAAAAAATACAGCACTCCTTGCATTAGCCAGAATGATTTATAGTTCCATCAAGTGTGAGTAACTGCTTGATCTGTGCAAGGCTAAGGTGGTTCTGAACCTCTCCCAGATGCATAAGCAGTGAGGCAGGTTACACTATGAACTCAAACCCAGATTCAAAGTGACAGAGTATTTAAAGTGCTACCAACTGCCTATATTTTCTGGTGATCACTGTTCATTCAGTGCTCCTCTGGATTGACCTTCAGTGTCAGTGTAGGATGTGACAGTCGCCACACCAACATTCACAAATGCCATACACCGGCAGAATTTGCATCACACTGCCCTTGGGGCCTTCTTCCCCCAGATGAGCATCGTGGGTTTGGCTGAAACACAGGTACAGCAGGTCCAGCAGCGCAACAGGATCCAGGCTCTACTGGTCAGTTTCTGCCATATTCAACATTCTTGTTGCTCCTGCCAGCCGGCTCAGAGAAACACTTTAACCTTGGAATGTCAGGAATGCTCTGAGAGATGTGTGTCCACTCAGTCTTGGAAACCAGATGCCATGACTCCACTCAGAGGAGCTGTAGGAAGAGGCTCAGGGGAACATAGCATGGGTATACATTGTTGTTTTTTTTTCTTCCCGGATAAACTAAGCCACTGTTTTTTCATGTTGCCAGATGCTCATCTTTATGGTTTCCTGCAGTCCTGTCCTGAAGTTTTGTTGTGAAGAATTACTCTCAGCTGCATGTGCAGGACCCACTTTTTTTAACCCATATTGTACAACCCAACAGTGTGGACCTTCTTGCTCATTCACGGCATCCATTTGAACCATATGAACTTATCAGTGTGTGGAAAGTGAGCTCCTATACGTGAGAATTGCATTATCAGAGTTTTAGTTTGTAGTTTAGTTGTCCTTCACTCCTCTGCATGTCTCCTGTTGAAAAGAACTGCTTTGAATTAAACTCCAGGCTGTAGCCTGGGATTCCCTCAGCTTGGCTACTGTCCAAGGCTGCTCGTCCTACGTGTTGGCTTCCTGTTTTCCTCTGGCATGAGGTAACATTGGAATGAGTAGAAAGTACAGTGCAGCTGGAGATCCTATATGGTGCCTGGTTACTGTCTTATACAGATTTGCCAGGGGATTTATACAGAAGGCTTAAACATACAGTCCAATGAATTTGTGGGCTGTGTTTGTAGAAAAAGGTTATGTTGTACCCTTATGAAAGGGAAACTTATGGAACACAAACATTCGTGCACTCATATATATATATACACACAAGTCTTTGACAAAGGGGGTTTGAGACTCATCCTTTTCACCACTAGGGTAGTCTGAGTTCCTGGAATTGGAGACCAGAGTGCAGGAAATTCCAAACTACAGTGTTTGCCCTGGTGCAAAGACTGAGTTCTTTTAGGGGCAACTGAAAGGAGTTGTGTGTCATATACAGGGTTTGATGCCCTCATTGTGAAACCCGAAAACCCTTCTACCACCCCAAGTGAGGACAGCACTGTTCCTGTGCGAGCTCCCTGTATACGGGATCATAAACCTCATGCCAGAACATGGCTGAAGTGCACATACCTTGCACACATTTAGCCTTTGAGGTTCCTTCATTAAACTCAAGACATCTTCACTGAGACATTTTAAGTGGCCTATCCAGTTTGTGTGCTACATCAAGACAAGTCTTCATTTGAGTTTTAGCACCATTTTGCTTTTATACATTTCCAAGTGGTGACACTTAAGCTGTGAGCTGTGAGCTGTGAGCTTTGTGCTGTTCTCAACACCATGACCAGCACAACTTCCCTGTCAAATTATCTTTATTATGTTATCCAATAATTGTTAGATGTTATTAGAGGGTTGCAAAGTCACTAGACTGTAAAGTGATCTGCTGACTTCTCATGCTAGTGGAAATTCCTAGATGTTGCTCTCTGATATTCCACAGTGGCTGAATTCCAGCTTTTTACTGTCTGATTCCCAGCGGTTAGAAGTTAACAACACAGACGATAACATTCATTTGTCTATTTGACTGTGAAGAGGCGCAATGAGATCATATCTAAGTCCTAAAATAAGGATGATGGTATGTTAAGGCTCAAACTTCTTGACAAGGTATTCCTTTTTTGGTGCCATTCTTCCTTACAACATTTTAAAACATCAAAGGCATATTTGTCACATCATTGGGTTTTGTTCTGGCAAAACTGGAGATCACAGAAGGCAAAAGGCAGCTTTTCGACAGCCAAACTGTTTGGTTTCCTGGGAATGACTCTCCCTCAGGTTTAAGATTGGATTAGAAGGGCGTCACCTGCCTTTGGCACTGGATCACGTTTGCCTTATAATCCGCTCAGTCAATACACCCTCCCTCTTATTATTTTTCACTTATTCAGTTTATTCATTGAGCTGCCTTAGCGTTAAGGTGCCTAACTGATTTAACCATTTATATAGTTGAGTAATTTTAGAATAGCAATTCAAGATAAGTACCCTGCTCAAAGGGTACAACAGAAGGATTAGGAATTCAAAGGTCCTTTAAGTGCAGTGTCAGTTTTAACAACAGTGTTCCATGATGCTCCAGCATATATTTTTCCTATATGTTTATTGTATTCAATGTGATGTCAAGGCTCTTCTGGTCAGATATTTGACATTATTCATGTAAAACAGTTCTAGTAGATTATTTGAAATGAATAAATAAAAACACTGTGACATAGCCAAGCACTGTTCACATGTCTTTTTTTCCCTGCTGCTGTCTTATTTTTTTATCTGTTTTCAGTTTTTATGCTGTACATTTTTCTTAAATTTGTTTTATTTAAATCCATAATCATTATCCTTTCAGGATGAAATTTGCATGTTTTTAAAAATATCTGCAATTCATATAAAAATCCTATAGAATGTTCACGTACATTTATGTTAGCATAGCTGGTAATGTAGAGGTTAGAGCAGCTACCTGGCAGCTGAAGGACCCAGCTTTGAAATCCTGCTCCTGTTGCAGTAGTTACCCTAAATTGCTGCAGTAAAAATTACCCAGCTGAGTAAATGGATAAATCAGTTTAAGTAGCTTGGTAAACAAATTGAACTGTAAATCTTTTTGGACAAAGCTATCAGCTAAATAACGGTCAATAATGGTAGCACTTGTGAATCTTCATGAATCACTAATTTGTCGCAGGGAGAGTTAATGATGCTTCGTATTTATCGTCTTCCTCATTGTAGTCATCATCTTCAAGAACATGCTGATAAGCTTGAGAAATACCTGGTGTGAGACAGCCTTTTCGTATTAAGTTACGTAACAGGGTCGGAGGTATATGCTTCTCTGACGTCTCCTGGGTGTGTGTAACATCTCAGTAGGGACCATTGTCATTTCCAGAACTACTCAGCAGTTGTTTTCCCTGTCGCAGTAACTCTGGAGTCAGCACGGCTGAGGCACCCAGCACGATTAGGCCAGGAAGCCAGGACAGCAGAACTGCCAGCAGGCAAAACAAGGCATTCATCAGTTAGCGGCAGGGGGGACAGCGCTGATAAACATGCGCACACGCATACGTAATCACAGTAAACACACAAATCAGATCTTACATCATGTGCTTGCAATTTCATGTTGTGGCTGCATCAAAAAAATGCATTTCAGGTAAAATTGTCTCCAGTCTCTTCCCTACTTGTCTTGTATCAATGTTATTGACCTTTATCCTGCATTACGATGTGGAAGAATTGTAAGATGTAACCTTATGATGAAGCACCATATTGTTTTTTTTATGTTCAACAGTGTTGAACTGAGCACTTGTTTTCTTTATTGCTCTAAACTCATGCCTAAAGTATTGTAATCTGCAATATGTACCGTGCCAGGAAATTCAGATTTTTATTGTTCAGTGCTCTCTGTCACATTACTGAGAAGAGTGCTACATAAAAATAAATTGAATTGAGTTTTCTCAAAATTGTAAACCCTTTATTCCAAGCCTTTTCACTCAAATGACTGACCTACAGCTGAACTTGAAGTCCTTGAAACTAGGCTTGTTCCCTAGCAGTTTGGGCCTTGAGCTAAGTACAACAACATTTGTTGCACCCACACCCAGCCATTTCCCATAATTACAGAATTGAGACAGTGTTGAATTGAGAAAATGTAATTTTTCAGTTCTTCTCATGCCGAAAGTTTTCTAAACTGTGCCGTGCATTGTCTGAAGAAATTTAAAGCTTTTTTTATTGCTCAGTGCTTTTTATCACCGAGTTGATCAGAATGCAACAGAAAAATGAACTGAATGGAATTTTTCTACCCTCTACGCCACCTGATTTACCTCAGCAAGATGACCGATGCGTCCCTGGAACCTAAGCAGTGACTCATCAGGCAGTTACACAGTTAGAATGGACTTAATGAAGGGTCTGACCTGAGAATTCCAACGTTTGTTTTATCTGCACCCGACTATTTCCCGTAATTACAACTGAATTATGTAAGTGGGATTTTTTTTTAGCTCAGCAAAGTTTTTGTCACTGCTAATAGCTCAGGACTGAGTTTGGGGAATGCCTGCGTCAGCCACAGGGAGCATTTGAACTTCACAGTGTTTGCGCCGCATGTCGGAAGGGTTCTGTCCGTTCAGTTGAGGATCCCGACAAGGTGCCCACCGCCTGTCTCATACCATGTTCTTTTTGTCTTCTGCTCCATATATTTTCATTCCATAGTAAACAAGTGTTCAGGCCTCAGAGTGTGGGCATTTTTTTTTTCTACTCTGTTCTTCTCAGGATTGGTGGTTTTGTCCAAACATGTTATAAAGATGAGCTGCAGCTCCACAATGTTGCTCTGCTGCCTTCAAGCCTAAGCAGATATGGAATCTTAAATTAATCCTGGCATGCTAATGCACCTTCATTCTCTTATTATTGTTTCTGTTGAAGTTAATAAATCTGTTGCTAGTTGTTACACTTTTTTATTTGTAAATGTATTATTATTATTGTTACTGTTTATAATGATAATGATAATAATGACAAAAAAAACTGAATCAACATGTCACTCATTTGCTTTTTTATTCTCTGCTCCTTATCATTTACATTTTAATTTATTAATTTTTCAAATTTTTTTCCTCCAAAGTGACTGCATTGTTTATTTTAGTCATTCTGAAGTAATGACAACTTTAATTATTTTTTTATTTAAGTTCTACTGAAAGGTTGTTGTATTAGACGTGGACATAAAAATTTATATAGAAACTAGTGGACCAACAAGAGAGATTATTGTCTTCCTGTTTGATAGGTCACAGTGTGAGTCAACTACTTGTTCTCCTTTCTTCTACAAAAACGGCTTATCTGGCCTCCATGCTACCAGCTCTTGACAGGAGCTGCTTTACTTCACCTGCTTGGTTTAACAATCCCTAGTTTATGGGTATGTTCCCTGTCTATATTATACAATATTCAGGGATTTCTCCCCTTTCTTTTCACCAGCTGTGCTGAGCCCCTTGGGTGAGCGATTTCTCCTCTCACTTTACACCCAGGCTGGCTTATCTGAAACTGCTATGCTAATGCCTTAGCCACTCCCGGTGACTAAGAGAAGCGTTAGCATGGGTCACCCCTCCTGCTCTCTGACAGCTGTACCCTGTACCAGTGGCCACAGCAATGGCATGTCTGGTCACACATGAGTAAACTCATCCTTTCTCCACAGTGTCCACAGTGTGCTTCTCGTGACACCAGATGTCACATTCATATGATGCCTCTGTAATTGGTTTAATCCCGTTTATTTAGTCTACTCAACTATAGTTTATTGATAGACTAAGGCTGAAATAAGTTGATTTCTTACCCTGCAGGGGTGCAGCCCAGTTTCTCTAAACAATACATAAATAAAAGCATAACTCCATGATTTGTTTGGGTTGTTCCAGCTTTGCACTGACAACAAAGTATTGTTTCCTTGTATTGCATAATATGATTTACTTTGTTTTACATAGAGCAGTTCCTTTAAAAAAAAATAGAATCCATGACAAACTATGTCAGCAATGTGATAACGTTCAGTGATGTAAATGAGACAGTTTATCTCATTTATTCTCTGTAGTAACATGCAGAGTATTTTACCAGTTAGTAAGGGTTAATAGTACTGTGATAACCTTGTGATATTGCGGTTCTTTTTTAAGCCAAAACCAGAGCCCTGGATCTAATTTTTTTGGTTGCAGCTGGCAGACTCAAAGAGGTAGTAGGAAGGAGGCACATGCATGCCATGAAAGTCAGAAAACCAGGCAAACAGCTGACTTCTGAATGTTCTTGTCTCATTGGATTGTCCATGTAGGAAGGCCGGCAGGCAGGTAGTTCCAGATATGAACAGATATGACTGAGGCTTCAACCAGATTCTGAGCTTATGAGGTTTACATAACCGGCATATGGCTGATGTTTTAGGGACTTTATTCTGGAAAAAATAAAATGACAATGTTTGTTTAGTTATAAATAGCTACAGCATAATGCATAAAGGAGACATAAGTCAAGAAAATTCTATATGAATTACTATTATTTCATTTAGCTGGCACTTTTCTCTGAAGCAGCTTATAGTGTTAGATTTTATAAGGTACTTAATTATTATTTGCCATTTATACACGCATGTAATTTATACTGAAGCAATTCATGATTAAATACCTTGTTCATAGGTACTATAGGAGGAGTGGTCTTTGGAACCCAATACAACTGTGAGTCCTTTTGACTGGAAGATGAAATCTCTAACCACGAGGCTGCCTGCTCACAGCAGATTAGATACAATTGCTAGAGGGAAGTTTAACTGGTTATATTAGAAATAATTTTTTAGATTAAAAAAAAGTGGAGATGAGCAGAAATTTGAAATAAAAGTTAATGGGAATAGGAAGAATGTTTGCATGACCATGGGAAAGTTGTGACCATTTCCATGGACATTTGCAATGTGGGAGGAGGAGCAGCAAGTAAAGGGAATGGTATAATAAGGACTGAGAACAGGACCACAAAGTGGTATTATACGTTAAGCATCAGCCGTGATACACTGCAGTTCCCTGAATAAATATGACCGTGTTAACCTAGATGCTTGTAGGAATTGATAAGTAAAGCAGATATGAACAGGTGGATCTCCTTGACTTGCTAGACAACAGCCTACTTGTAGATTTCTGTGAGAAAGTCAGTCATATTGAGAAATTTTGACGATGAATTGGTGAGCAAAGATGAAAAGCAATGACTCATTCAAGAATGAAAAGCTGTAACTCCATGGTATTAACAGATTGGGAAAAGTGAGAGGTGGACGGAGTCAGAAACACAATGACGGGAATAGCAGAAATCACAGTCAACTTATATATGTATATGTGATCACGTATATAATCCTCAGTCTCTACAGATAGTTAATCCACGTAAAATGGATTAGAATCTTAAAAGTCTAGATCTTTAGAGTGTGCAGTGTTGTTCTGGAAAACCTCGCACATACCTTCTCTAACTGTGTACAAACTACACAAACTTGTGTCAGACTGGCTTTTTGTATTCTGGTGCTTTCAGGAAAGAGCTTGTGTTATGAACATTGCCAAATATTCACATAAGTTTTTGTACTGTATTTGTCCAAAATCTTCATGTTTACTGTCACTCAGAAAGGAAATGTATTTGAACTGCTACTTGGACACTGAAAAGCCTCATCTTGACCAGAGAAGTGCGGTTTACCTCAAATAGACTGCATCTGCTGACAAGTAACAAGGTGTTTGCTTTGACTGCAATATCCCAAGCCTTTATTAGTGCTAAATGAATCGAAAGATGTCAGTTTCCATTCTGCTCACCATTGCACATTGTGTGGTAAACTCAGCAAACTCAGCAATGATAAATGTCTTGTGTAATACAGAGGCAATGACTGTGACAGTTTAACTCAGTTTGGGAAGTGCAGTAACTTGAATTAACAGACCTCATATCTCGAACGAGGCCTGTGATACAAACCTGTAAAGAAGAGTTCATCGTGAAGGTTCAGATCTCATGATGTTGATGATGTTGTTTTAAGTGTCATGTGTGAGAGGGAAAGGCGTAGGTGGGGAGGTTTAGCGGGAGGCACAGTCAGTGCCCAGATCACATGGATCCGAGTCAGTTAGTGACTCACAGCTGCGTCAGCCCTCCAGTTCTCTCTTTCTGACTGTGTAAACTTCCAAAAACGGAGCTCTTGCAGTTTCTCACCACTTCCAAGCCAAATTCTTCTGCCCTTTCTTTTGCAAACCTCCCTTTGCTCCCCTCCCTCTCTTCCTACGTCTTGAGGCCCCATAAGAATGAAGACCTTTATAAATAGTAATGTCCCATGTTCTCCCCATCTTGGCGTCTGGTTCTCCATCTCGGCTTCCAGCTTTTGTTCTCCCAGCAGTTCTTGTGACTTTCGCTTTTCCCCCTCCAGGCAGCAGTTAATAGATAGGTTTCACAAAGACTTTTTTTTCTCGAGGTTTAAACTTGCACATGTACTTTCTGCTCAGCGCCTGTTATCAGATGAATTTACAGTGTGTGGGAGAAGTGTTACCGGAGCGCTACACAGAGTCCCTCCTTCCTCCGCCAGGATGTTTGTTTAAGATAGCATGAGTTACTCTGTACCCTGCCTTCACAGAGACTCGTCCTTCAGTGATCACTATGCCCACACTGAATTAAGCTACGGTTATGTTTTTGGGTTTTGAACCTGAAGAGAAAAATTGGGGGTGGGGATGTTTAAGTTTTTTGAGCTGATGTAAACATGGTCTGACTTAATCTCAAAAACAGCACCCGTTACTGCTTATATTTCCACCAAAGGAAGGCTGTTTCTGGCCAGGACCAGACAATGAAGAGAGTTGTGGTGTTATCACTGCTCTTAACTCCATTGTGTAACTGGGCACCAGCATTTACCTCCTCCCCCTCCTGCTTCATTCCTCAAGACTGATATCTTAGAATTTAACCTGTTGGTTTTACCCCAAGGAGCAATTATTCTTTTTCAATGTATAATCATTACCTATAACTCATTCAAAACATTTTTTCCAACTAAAATTGCTTGAACAACATCTGTCACCACCTACGCATGTTTAAAGCTGTGATTGAAAAAGAATTGAACACCTTCATAAATTTATTATTCAGAAATTATGCATCATGTGGACATGTAGGCCAAACCAATGTATAAAATCACTCTGTTTTTCTTAATCTTACAAATGCTCCATTTATAAAAGTTTTCAGCTCTTTTGGAATCACCCTGTATTATGCAAAGTTATCATTATGATAACTGGATTCTGTGTGAGGCTGTATTTGTTAATGTATATTAATGCAGGTCTGTAGGCTATATTGATTTTTCATATGTATATATACATATGAGGAATATGAGCTATAGTTTACTGTAAATGAAAAATATATATACATCTTATAATTGCCTCAGATCTGTGGCTTCTCTGATGGAAAAAATAATAATTCATTGTGTTGGGTAACAGAGGCCTCTTGTACTGTGCAATCTGCAGCTGTATCTCAGTTCAGCTATGATCTTCACATATGTATGTATCTATTTTATTAATATATTAATGAATAAAAATTAACTGTAAACAAGAAGAAAGTCCAGTTGTGTGAAATATTAACATGGTTGAAAACACAGGTACAAATTACAATTATTTTGGTACATTTGGATAAACAAAATTAGTACTGAGCGCTTCATCCTTTTGAACTTATTAAAAGTGCCAAAGCAGTTTTTGGTAAATGTAATTTTATAAAGCTTCCGTAAAAGCAGTTTCTCATTGGGTGGGTTCATTACTGGTTGTTGAACCAAGACAGGGGAGAGTCACCCAAAGGCACTTCCAGGCTCCCTCTCTGCTCTGAGACCTGGGTTTGGCATTGCTGAGCAGGAAGGGGGGAGTGTGATCACCCTCTTTTCCCCAATTTGGAAACCCCACATGTTTAGTTTTACTGAGGGAGAGGCACTGTCCCATCTCTTAATTCCAGGTTGCAACCCCTCTCACACAACCAAGTGCCATACCAGCAAACCCTTCTTTACGTGCTACATTTACTGCCCCATAATCCAAATGAGGAGATGGCAAGGAAGACAAACAAAGGACCAGTTCTTGAAATTAGCTCCTTTCCTAAAGTCCTTGGATTCCCATGATTCTTACTGGGGACGTGATGGCTGTACCTGATGGCTAATCCTTGTCTTAGACGAGCTTAAGATCTTTAAAGGTCATGAATGAGGTATCTACGTCTCCATGGATACATGTCTCCTGACCACCCTGTGCCATTCCTGCAGTGTAGAAGGTTACAGTGAAACTAATGCAGTTGGATGTTTGGTCCACTTGCCTGACTGTCCTTCTCTTCCCCAGAACGGACAGCCAAGGTCATGGGGGAGTTTGGCCGCCTGTATGAACAGCAATACCCTGTTGCCCTCTTCAACAGTGTTCGCTTTGACATTGAAGGAAGCAGCAGCCCCCAGTCACAACTTCTACACCGCAAGGTAAAGATCGTGTCCTGTTCTTGTTCTGCTGGGTCCTTCTCTGGTTGTTCTGTAACAGCCTGAACCACACACATATCACACATGTTAGAAACACTACAACATCATAGCATGTAAGGGTGTGGACTTCTAACTAATGATGGTCCAAAACACAAATATGTTGTGTTGGAATGGTAGCACATTTTGTAGCACTGATGCCTCACAGTTCCTGGGCTGTGGCTTCAGATGTTGCTTCAAAACTGGCTCTGATTGTATAGTTTACTCATTCCCCCTATGTTCATGTAAGTTTCCTCCAATACCACAAAGTCATGGACAGATGAAAGCAATAGTAAACTACTTTTGCAACCTCCTTTATCTTCAGAACCATGTGAGTTCACTGGTACTTCCACAGAGAAATGCAGAAAACCACTTCATAAAAATATGATCGCCTATAAATGGGTATATTGTAGCCCTGAAAACTGTGTAAGTTTACCAGAAAACTAAACAATGCTGCAAAAAAACTAGATGCTTGGACAACGTGTTCTGGGTTTAAATTCTAGAATGAACTCTGCCTTTCAAATGAGTGTTGGCCTTAACAATCCCACTAAGTAATCTGATGATGTTATACTATTACAGTTTGGCCAGCTCAGTCTAAACACTCTTCATTCTTGAGGGGTCCTTTCAGTTTTGAGATACAAACAAACTCTTTTTTTTTATTAGGAACTCTGCTTTTGGTGGCCCCTGATGAGTTTTCAGTTAGCGTTATAAAAACAGGAGAAAGTTCAGGGAATGTACCATAAATGCAAGCAGCTGTATCCTCTGCTTGTGTGAGTAGTTGTCATAAACACCTTAATTCACAACCATCCACCAAAAATGTTCTATAGACACTCACACTAGCTAAGTCAATCAGAGCTAACTGGGTCAAAAAGTGTAGCAGTGGAAAAGTAAAAAATAACATTATATACCCATCAAACTGTTTGACCATTAGAGTGGTAGTGTTTTTCAGTACATTAGTATTGTTAGTGTTATTGGACAGTCAAATGGAAAGAAAAAACAAAAACTGTATTACCCTTACTTCACTTAAGTTTGCAGTCCCATGTGTGATTTCCTTTTAGTTCCTGGCTTCTGTGATCAAAGAGATTAATGCCACTGACAGTAACACGTATACTGGCCGTAGTGATGTGTACACAGTATTAACTAAATGTCTAATCATGTAGCAGCAACACAATGCATAAAATCACACAGACACAGGTCATGAGCTTCAGCAAATGTTCTTATCAGGCTTAAGATTGGGGAAAAATGTGGTCTAAGTGACTTTAACTGTGGCATGGTTATTGGTGCCAGACGGGGTGGTTTGAGTATTTCAGAAACCACTGCTCTCCTGGGATTTTCACGCACAGCAGTCTCCAGAGTCAACACAGAATGGTGCAAAAAAAAAAAAACCCCACGAGCAGCAGTTCTGTGGGCAGAAATGCCTTGATCAAGCTGATAGGAAGGCTAACTCAATCTATACTACAGTGGTGGGGAAAAAAAAACATCTATCTATCTATCTATCTATCTATATATACACACACACACACACACACACACACACACACACACACACACACAGATTGTCTTTGACTTTCAATCAGGTAAAGGATTGTAAGCTGTAAATCAAATCGGTTGTAAGTCAGATCATATTTTTAACAGATTGATTATTTCTAAGTGTGTAGTCCACCGTATGGTCACTTCTTTTCAAACGTTTGTGAATCTTTTTGACCTATTTTGTGTTATTTCTGGGTACAGTATAGTAAATTATCCAAAACATTATTAAATAATTCAGTACTATATTTTTTTTTACCAAAGTTTCTTTTTTAAAAACTACAACTTGCTTGTCACTTTTTTTTTTTTTTTTAAATATGTTACTATTCTGTGCCATACAACAGCGAGATGCAGTAAACACTACCAATAAGATCTCTTAATTTCCATTGGTAAACCCAAGAGTTCAGTTCTGTGAGATGCAAAACAAAGGGAAGATTTGTCCCAGGTTAACAGTCAGGATCCACAGCCATTTCTTTGTCAGATGTAACACTCATGAGAACGACTAACACTGTGTTACATGATTTTTTTTAGTCACAGAAGAGAAGGGGAAAAGGGGAGGGGTGGGGCTGCAGTGGAGCTGGCACAAGAAGATGGTTGCTGGCTGTGCGTTGACAGGGCACTGCCATCATGTTGTAGCACACAGTCTCATATTCCGTTAATTTTACACGATGTTACACTACAATGTCATACATGCATACTGCGGAGGTACACATGCAAAGTTATAATGCATTTTCAAAACATGTTCATGACTTTTTCATCTATAGTAAAAGCTACATATAAGCACTCCATCGGATGGTAGTACTCTATGTTTTTGTACGGTTGTCAGCAGATGCCTTCCTAATGCTACAATGTATTACGTGTACTGTACAGGTATTCTGCATTTTAAGATCACAAGTTGTTCATTTATACATGTTTTGATTAGTTGTGAGATGTTTATTCACTTACCAGAGTTTGGAAAATTATTGCAAATGAGAAAAGAAAAAGAAGCATAATTTATTTTAGTATTAATTTAGCTTACAGTTTTCTCCAGTTCAAATTAAAATGTTAAGCTCCTTACAATGGTACACAGCTGGCTCATTTTTACTGAAGCAGTTGAGGGTAAGTCAAGTGCTGCATGGTACAGTCAGCAAGTTCTAAGACTGGCTGCTGAGTAATGCTGCTATAGTTATAAGCCATCAGTATCTCCATGTTACACATAATGGCTTAACAGCTCTTAGCATTCTTGGAATTTGACTGCCCCATGTATAGCAGAAGATGAGATTAGAGTCATGTGATTGAAAGGCAGTGGCTCTATCCAGCATGCCACCTGCCATCAAGTAAGTTTCTTGTAGTAAAAAACAGAGGTCCTTCATTTTTAGCAGTAGACTCCTGCACTTTGCAATAGGTAATGTGTAGTGTTTAAGGAGCTTGGCTATGTCATTGAAGGGTCATATGTTCAAATACCCAGTGAACTGCGGTGCTGGAGGCTGTGCTTTGGAGATGTTGTAGTCCTCTAGTATTCACAGTCATTAGTTTATGATGTTTAAATAATTGCATCTCTTTCAGGTGGCCCTGGGTGACAAGTTCATCTTCTCTGGGATGTTGTTCCAGTACCTCGAGGAGAACAAGAAGTGGCGGAACCGTTTTTTCTTTGTTCCCGACTCCTACATTATCAGCTTCTATGAGAACAAACTGGTGAATGAAGCTCAAGAATTCTTTTTAGGGAGCTCATGATTTCCTATATTCCCTGCCCATCTTGTTTAATGAATGCTGCAAATGTCTTGGCTGCTATAATAGTCATAAACTGTTTCTTTAATTCGTTCTAGTGTCAGCACTATATAAACTTCCTTTATCTAAATGCTTGTAATGTAAATATTTAATACAGAGAAAATATCTTCTGGATCTCCTGTTTTTTTTTTTTTTTTTTTCACTCCCACATTCCTCAAATGAGCTGATGCTACCTTTTCCACTCTGCTCAACTCATAGGCCTACGACAGGGGGCTGCACCCCAAAGGGACCATCAACTTGGCAGGGTACCAGGTTCTCAGCTCTTTGGAGAAGTACCTGGAGCTCCTGGAGACCTCACTGCCTGGTGAGTGAAGACATTCCCAAGCAGAACAGAAAGGGAGGTCCTGGCAGACTGCAACACAGCAGATGTGTCAAATTGTTACGCCACTGTACAACTTCCCAAGAGGACAGGACAGTTGTACCAGTTCCTGGATACGGCTATGGAGCCGAGGATTACTAGTGTACAGGCTGCCTGCCAGAACCCACTGAAACCAGAGACTACATGAGTCATGAGGGAAGATACAAGGGCAGATGATTCACTGTGGGTAACAGGGTGTGTTCTTGTCTGTTTGACTCCGTTTGTGTGCATGTGTGTGCGCACATCTGTGTATGCTCATCTATGTGTCTGCATAACAGCACAACTTTTTATGTGTTTTTGTGTACAGCCGAATGTCTGCATGAGTATCAGCGTGTGTTGATCTGTGTTTGTGACCATGTTTCTGTGAGTAACTGTGTGACTGTGCACACTCATGTCTAGGTGTGAAGGCCAAGGTGGGCAGTGCCCCACCCTTGAAGTGTGCTACGCAGTTCCCCATCTTGCTGTGGCACCCATATGCCCGGCACCAGTACTTCTGTGTCACCACAGAGAAGGAGCAGCAGAAGTGGCTGGCTGTGTTTCAGGACTGTGTCCGGCACACCAACAATGGTGAGAGGTCCTCATGGTCCTTGCGTCCATGCATGTGCACAGAACTGCACTGAAAAGTGCACACACCAAAAACTAGCTGTAATATTATGAAGTAACTATGCAGGTATCATTTAAGCCTGTTGCTTGGCAACCTAAAGATCCCTGGTTCAAATGCCCATCCAACTGTACTACTGATAAAGCCACTGAATTACTTCAGTAAGAATATCCTATTGTATTGTAAAAAAAAAAAAACTTACTTGGGCAACATTGTATGCTTAGTATGCAAATCTAATATCATAAATATACATTTTATCTCAGTAGACATTAAATTTTCATTGATCTGACTAAACAGACCTAATCTTGTCCAACTACAGCCGATTCTTCATTGTTTTAATTTCGGGATTGTTTTACTGTTCTACACCAGCCTTCATTTAACAGCAATCTTGAGACACAATCAGTGTCAAAACTACGTTATGTATCAAATTTTTCAATACTTGTCGATCTTAATGCTGACAATGTTATATACCTAAGAATTCATGCCCAAGGGCCATTTAGTGGCATAGTGGTTAGGGATGTTGCCTTGTAAGTTCACATTCCAAATCTCATTCCCACTGTAGTGCCTCTGAGAAAGTCATTTGCCCCAAATTGATACAGAAGAATATCAGGCTATATAATCGAGTATATAACTGTTAAAGACTTGCTGATAAAATAAAATTCTATTTTCCCTATTTCCTTCAAATCTCCCATTCAATAAATGATCCCTATTTATAGCCATACAACATAACATGTTTTCTGGTTGTTCTTCATCTAACTTTTGAAGTTGGATACCCTTTGGAGCTCGTTTCTCCTTTATCACCACCACTTTGTCACATCCTGTTGCTGAGCACTACCCTGCCCTGCTCTGCCTTATTTGAGAAGAACCAGGCCCAGCTGCAGGACTCCTGGTCCTGGGCATGCGTACTCAGACCACGTCAGCAGTGGTGAGGTGAAATTCCAGTCGTGGTCATGGCTGCGTCTCAAACTATACTACCCAGAAATCTCCCCTCTTCCGTAGCTCCAGAGTTCTTGGCACCAAATCTGCACATATTTCTTTGAGTTAGTTTTGGCTTCTGTCTCAGTCCACCATTTGCCTTTGCACCGATACTCTGCATATTTATTTGTTTACTCCACTCTTTTTCTCTAAAATATGAGTCTCACAGAAATGGTTGTACTTTCCCACACCATTGCTTGCAAATTGCATTGTGGTGATGAGTGTTCTTGTGTAAGAGTGTGAGCTCAAAAGTGTAATACCCCAAATCAACAGCCACAGTATCTGCTGCTGCCAGAAAAAAATGTTGATTTTACAGATAGGCATTTAAACACACATTGTTTAACCAGCCTTGAAAAGGAATGTCAGTGATATACTGTACAGTACAACAAATGCCCCCTTTTGTGTTTCAGAATTATTGTTGTTGTTGTTGTTGTTGTTATTATTATTATTATTATTATTATTATTATTACTACTACTACTACTACTACTGCTTGATTGGATGACTCTCCAAAACAAATTATAATGGTGGATTTTGTATTAAGCATATTAGATTGACTTATACATTTACACGACTGGGTAACTCTTGCTGAATCAATTCAAGGTTAATACCTCGCACCAGGGCACTACAGCAGGAGAAGGAATTCAAACCCAGGACCTTTCATTAGCAATGTGATAGCTCTGTCCACTACATCATTTGCTGTCCCGTATAAAAATGCCACTTTTTTGGTAATATTGATAATATTTTGCTTATGGAGTGGTAAAATGTACTGTGCAATGTAATTTAAAAAATCAGTAGTATAAGAGCAGAGGCATTTAATGCATGCCATAGAGATGTTTTAGTGGAACCATAGGAACTATGACATCGTTGAGGCTGCAGGCTATACAACACGAGCATTGCTCAGGATTCACAGGTAAATATGAATGAGACTCAAAGAAGCCTTTGTGTGACATGTCAGCTATGTTCCTGATTGTCACAGCAACCGGGAGTTAAACATTTAGCGGGAAGCAGTGCATCTGCCAGCTCTGCTTCACTTCTTAGCCTCAGTGCTGTGGCAAATAGGTGGCGTAGTGGTTAGAGCTGCTGTCTTGTATTGAAAAGAACTGCTATTGACTCTAACCCCCTGCTGTACTTCTTTTGCCCTGCATTGCTCTTGTCAAAATTACCCAGCTGTATAAAAGGATATATCATTGCAATTAGCTTTGAAGAAAAGCATTCACTAAATGAATAAATATCTAATTTTTCTAAGCTGTGCTATAATATTAAGCTTTCATTCTGAGAATCCACATAGGATTTCCATGCATGTGGGAAGTATTAAGTAAGTGCAAAGTACTCTACTCTGTAACTGTTTGGATTGGATGTGTGTAAGCTTTGGGGTGACTGGCAAAACTGGTTTTTTGTGTATGTGTTGGCTGCAGTCACCACCATCATGACATCCTGCTGAGACTATAACAGAAAGGGGGTGCATTCAGGAGAGGTGTTTTGCTGGGGGCAAAATATCAGTTAAAAAACATGTTTCATAGCAAGAGTCTTATGAGCTGCATGCCTGCGCATGTGGGCTGTGATGTTTTTTCTTAAAAACAGAAAGTAGATTTCATGCTGGGTCATGGAGGTTTTCTGAGAATCTGACTCTAATCCCTCATGTTTAGACCACTGTGGTGATCTTTTTTTGGCTATCACCCTTCTGGGAGGAATCCAGAAGCAGGTCAGTATGGGTGATGGTACACCATTGCAGATGGTTCATCTAATAGTATATGACCTGTAATCCTCTCCAGGGTCCTCACTGCATAATAATTATTACAGACATCAAAAGCCACCAGAGGACTGCTCATGGTGGCTTTCTCCTTCTGTGTGATTATTATTATTATTATTATTGTGGTAATATTTGGTTCAGACAAAACACATATTACAGGCCTTCAGTTTTTTTTTTCCCCAACCCCATTTATGTATCTGAACAACTGGGTTAAAGATCTGTGTAATATTTTACCTTAGTTTTTTTAAAATATATGCTACAAGTTTTACTACAGTATATTTACCTCGTATTATGGTGTCCAGTTACTTATCCTTTTCTGAATAGCTGGGACCTGTAATGTTTTCACATAACTGTGCTCAGGGATTCCTGACTCTGTTTTGAAATGTCTAAGAATGATTCGACTACGGAGGCTGAAAGTATCATGTCTTATGAGTGTTGACTGGAGGCAAAAAGGTCTCACGGTGAGATGCAGTAACTACAATCTGGACATAAGTGGAGTATGTTGTGTAACGGAACCACAGAGGTTTTGGACTGGATGTAACATTAACCAGAAACAACAGATGGGACCAAGTTCCAAGCCATCAGCGCAGTATACTTTTTGGGTTTAAAAAAAAAAAAAATTGCTGAAGTAGCTCAATGTGACTCCTAACACAATTTATGGAGCTTGGCAAAGCATATTGTAGATATACCACAGAACTTGCATAGAACCTTCAGGTCCCTCCTTTAGTGTCACACAGCAGGTTGTTGCCAACTTACAGTGCATAGGCAATGGGGATCTGAGCCAAACCGAGATGGTTGACCTCTGGCCTCTTTTGTTGAGCATATCAACTGCTACAACAGTGACATCACCCAGAATCAAATGATGATCTGACCACACTGGGATACGGTTATTAACTCTTTTTCCTAATTCTATCGTTCATCTGCTGATCAGCATGGATATAACGTGGTGCCGGATGGTGCTTTGAGTCTCAGGTTGACTGAACGTGTTTGCAAATGCTTGCATGTGTGACCTGTTAAAAAAGCTGTCACTTTGCTCCTTTCTGAGCCCACACTTTTTGGGAGGGGGGGCTTCAACTGAGCTCCCAATAAACTCTGGTATGTGGCAGTAATTAATCTTCGTCGAGCCAGGCAGCTCTGGACTAGTGCCCAACTGCTTGTGACAGAACTGCACGCTAGTTTCACAAATTCACAACAGCCTCGACCCTCCCTGGTCACAGTAGGGAATATTTTCAACTGCCACCCAGTGGAAGTCCTCAACTTCAACCTGCTGTTTGGTTTCTGGCTAATGAAGAGAACAACTGAGACAGGAATATCGATGCCACAAAAGTTATTGCAACTTTGACCCTTGTGATACACTGGCAGCAGGTAGCGTGATGGTTAGAGCAACCATCTTCCTGTCAAAAAACCCAGGCCGAAGTCCCTACTTCTACTGTGATACTCTAGAGTGTGGTACTTGCATTGAATTAATACAGTAAAAATGAATACTTGGCTGTATAAATGGGCTAATCATTATAGGTAGCAGTAAATGAATCTTTGTGTGTCTCGGTGGAGAATAGTATCTGCTAAATAAACCTAAAATGACAATGCTGTTTTCTGGTGGTGCTACAGAACTTTGATGTGTCAAACAAAATGTGTTTCCAGCCATGCTTAACGATTCCCCTTTGTTTCTGCATGCCAGAACTGACATGGGGGTCTTCCTGTTTCTAGCAGTCATCCGCAGTGATGCACCTGGCCTTTTCAGAACTCAATTCCTCTCTTTTTCCCAAGCATGAGTCAACAACAGCACTCCTGCTGCCATACCCAGACCCACAGGCTGTACTGCCACTGCTCACCCCCACCTCTTCTGGTTTTGTCATCTCCAAATTCTGCATGCAGTGGGGCCTGCAGTCCCTGTGCTGTCTTGTGGTATCACTGAGAAATTACTGTGTGCTAAACCCAAACAAAGAGTTTGACCAGTTTAAAAAAGGACCAAATTGTCAGACTGAGTGTACGATATTTTCACACAAGCATATATAGTGCTGTAGGCGATACATACTTCGTCTTGTGTTCTGCATATATATTTTTTAGGTTTGAGTTGATTTGTAACAGCATTTAAGTCATTTTTTGTGTGAAAAAAATGTCTCTGCTTTGACTTTATGTCTGTGAGACAAATCTGCAATTTATATCTAAACACCTTAGGTAATTAAAGAGCCAAGTAGCTTTTGTTGCTTGTAACTTTATTTAACTTGAAGGCTGAGTAGTGAAAAGGACAAGCAGTGGTGCATTTCATCAAAGGTGTAAGGTGTGTGATAAACTAAGAACTAAAGCATTTTTAATTAAAAACATTTTTACCTGAATGTGCAGACCCCATGTAATTTAAGCCTGGTGACAAGAAACGCACCTGCTTCAATATATGGACAATTTTGTAACTGTCTTAACTGCAAACAGTGATGCATTGATTTTACAAAGTATCTCCGCTAAGCTGTCCAAAAAAATATAGTTTTGTAGATGGAGAAGGTTTTGAGATGTAGTCATCAATTTTAAAATTGTCCAACATCTTGAAGTCCTAGCAACAGCTGGCAGATACTGTTGACTCTTCCTGCGTTACTGTCACTATCACAAGGAGCCACAACTTCCTTTTGTGGATGACGTTGTGGGCTGGAGCTGAGAATTGTGGTCAAGGCAATATTGCACAATTCTTTTCATTTTCTGAACATAGTATTTTGCCTTGAGTTTGGAATTTTTATGTGTCGTGTATTAGGGCTATGTGCACAACTTTTTTTCAGCCCAATATTATTTTTTTATTTTTTTCATTTGTAAAATTGTCATATTCAAAACTTTCTGACGCAAATGAAATCTGTTTTAGAAACAGTTTCTAGGTTTTTTTCTTTTGTTGTCTGCATGGAACAAACTGATCACTAAAACAACTGGCAAAATACCAGTTGAATTAGCTGTTACTCTCAATATGTTTAACATTGAAGTAAGAAAATTGAGCAAATTATTTCACAGAAATTATACACACAGAAATTATTGGATTAGATCAAATTAGCCCATTCAGATCAGATTCTAATGAAATGTTGAGATCATGTCGTACCAACATGGTGCATTTTGATGCCCCCTCAGGCCTATCAGAGGATTCCAAGGTGCAAACACCAGCCTTCACAGATGCCGTGAGGCTCTACCGACAGTCGCATGGGCAGTACAGCACCTGGGACATGATGTGTGGAACCCCAACACAGGTGAGCATGGCAAACGTGCTATAACATCATGGCAACACTGGGCAGGTAGTCTCAAAGCCGGTCTACCTGACCAAACTCTTAAGTGAGGCTTAATACTGTTATATTTAATATAGTTCTCCTGTTCTAGTACCCCTGTTGGAAGTACTTACCCTCAATTCCCTGGCTGTATAAATGAGTAAATAATACTAAGGAGGTTAAATATACATTTGAAGTTTTAATTCTATTTAGCAATCATCATTTCCCCAGCTGAGTCATTAAAGTGTGTTTTGGTAAGTTCTACACTTGAGGCATTCCGTTTCATCTTGTAAACGCACACAGATTTCTTCTTGACCCTGAACACTCCATCACATTCTGAGAGGTACATGTCTGAACAATATGATTCTTGAGCAGTATATTGACCAGGCCTTGCTCTCTTTACTTGAGCAGGTAGGAGGATGTGTGCACCTGATTATGGAGCAGTTCCTGTTACTCCTGCCACCTGCATTGCATCCACCCTCATCCCCTCATACTATTTGTTGTCTAGAAGCGTGAACATGAAGTCTCAACTAGCATTTCTGTGTTTTCATGTTGTGACACCTCCTTGAGAAAGCCCCCCCCCAAAGAATGAAATGGGGGGGGGGGGCACCTTGACACTAACCAGAACAATATCCATCACTGTTTGACGGTTTCTGGTGGACCCTGGCTCCTTCCAGAGAACTGCCAGAGCAACAAAAGCCTTGTTTGTCTGAAATGGTCTTTTGACTCATCACAATATCAGTTTACTAAACCAAAGTGCAGAGTAGTGTGTAATAGTCAGACCATCCATATTTAATTATCTTTTGCACATACTTTACTGTAAAGAAACAAAACCCTGTTAGGTTAGCAGTGTGTCTTGTGTGTAAGAAGAATCCAGATTGCTGCTACTGGGAATGTAGTGGGGCTTCCTACCAGTCCCCAACTCCCATCCCATCTTCCTCCACCCATTCTGATATAACCCAACCAACTTTGGCGGACCTGATTTCCTGTTAACAAGAAGAAATGTCTTAGATGCTGCTATATGTCATGAATGTGTCTGTGTACGAAAGGGATCGTAAACAAGCATCCTTTGCAATTAGAGCCAGCTGTGCCGCACATTGGCACCTCAGGTTATACAGCTACTTGCTGTGGTTTGCTCATGAGCACTTTAATCCTCACAGTGTCAGTCTTTCTTCATTAATAAGACAAGAGACTTGAGTCCCACCTTCCAAACGTTGACATTATGCTTGTGCCATGTGAGAGCTGAGCTGGTCTTGGTACACTTTGTCTTCTGCTTGGATTAGTGCCCCACCCCATGGAGTCCCGGCAGGATCACTGCAAGCTCACACCTGCAGTCACCTGGCACTGCAGGCAGGTGTGGCCAGACCATGTCATTCCGACCGGGTGTGGTTGGCTGGGGCAGATTAAGGACAATGCCCACTTCACAGTCTTTCAGGAACAGCCTGATAAAATGCGATGGCTACAGTTAGTGCAAACTGAAATCTAGCTGTTTATTCACCCCAGTCGTGTTTACCTTTGTAAACAGCTTGGTTGTGTGCATTAGATTAAAGTACAGAATGCTGTGTAATTGAACATTTTTTGCTCCTAGAATAATTGCCTTATTTGTATAGTTTGCTGCTGTTTGCTAATCTATTATCTGTCCTTTCAAAATAGTGCAGGGCCTCTAGTCTTAGCCCAGTCAGCACAAGCTTTTCTGTATTTTTTTTTATTCTGTGTTTGCTCTGATATAAAAAAAACAAAAAAAAAACAGACTAATGAGAAACACCTGCCTTCTGGTTGAGCCATTCAGGTCATTAGATCATATGCTTGAAAGGAGTGAGATTTTGTTTGATGACTTTTGTGACATTCAATAGAAATTTGATGGAAGCTTTTATACTTTTTACAGATTATTTTTATTATTTATTCATATTTAGCAGACACCCTTGTTTAAGGTAATTTAAAAGGCTGGATATAGTAACCTAAGCTCCAAGTGACTGCCCATCCATACATTGTAGCAATGAAAAAAAATTCACATTTACACACAGTAAGGACCATTGACAGTCACCAATTCACATAAAACATGTCTTTGGACTGTGGAAGGAGACAAGAGCACTGGGAGGAAACCCACAAAGGTGAGCATGCCAATTCCACACAGACTGAGCAGGGATCAAACTCATGTCGATGTGCACAGCCCAAGTGCTGTGAGGAATCAACACTACTCACTGTGCCTCCACTGTGATTTTTGGCACCTGTTTGCATGCACTTGCATTTTTGCCTATTTTTATAAATCAGTTTGTGTGTACGTGTGCAGATCCTTGCTAACCTGGTGATGGAGAACCTTGTTCCTGAACTGAGAGACCTCATCGCTGTCCGTCTGAAGGGCAAGGCCTACGAGAGACAGAGGAACTGGATGCTGGTAAGTCACATATGGCCAGAAAAAGGTCTAGAAGTTTCCTCCAGAAGGTGGGTTGGGTGAGGTTCACGCTGTGTCCAGCTTGATCAGTTTGTGATCCTACTCCATCTGCTTAGTGGCACTCCTGTGTCTTCCTCCCACTGAAGCCCAGCACTGTACCTTGTGTGACCTCAGATCTCAGATGCCATTTACAGCCTGGTCCAGGAGCAGGTGCAGGCACAGTATGAGGCTGTTGGACAGAGGTGTGAGGTGGGGCGCCCCCCACTGGAGGCCACCATACGGACAGATATGGATCAGATTGTTACCTCCAAAGAGCACGTCACCAGCAAGATGTGTGGTAAGAACCCAGATTATGGAGTCCAGGAGGCCTTGATCTGGTTCTGTTATTCTAAACTGCACTGCGTTCTGAAAATAAATATTCCATCAATGTGATATATCATGATCACGAGAACGACACGAGATTATGAGAACGACACATTTGTGGAACAGGAACAGGATTAGTGATCCTTGTCTTAAAGTTGACCCATTGTGCCCTGAGTTGAATAAGAACTGCCAGATAAGTATGGCGATAACATGATCGAAGTAGTTTTACCAATCCCAGAAACAGGGTTTCCTGTCACTCCTTTATACCACACTGTGTGATCTGACCTCTGCATGAAATATTCATTCAGAAGTACCATTTTAATGAACAGATTCATCTTCAGAGGGGGGTCCAAGGCAGCTAATTCCTGCCATCTAAGTTTATCTGAGGACTGGTATCTTTACAGGGTTTTCCAGAATTAAATTTTTGGATATATTTATATATTCATTTAGCTAAAACCTTTGTCCAAGGTCACTTATAATGTTACATTTACTATACTTAGTTACTTAGTGATTTTTGTAAAAGACCTGATATTGACCTGCAGCTCAGGCTACAAAAAGCTGAGAAAAGCAGCTGAAACAGTGGGTAGCTCTGGTGCCACACAGCTCTTCGGCTGTGGGTTTGGTGGTAGGATGGAGTTCAGGTGAGTCTGTAGAGTGTGCATGTTCTCCCCATGTTCTTATGGGTTTCCTCTCAGTGTCCAAATGTGTGTTTCAAGTTAACTGTGCAGTCTAAACTGCCATTATCATGTGTATGTGTGTGCATGTTTTCCATTGCAATGGATGAGGAAATGATTTTAGACCGTTTATTGTCATGTTACCATAGGCAAATTAATGATAGTCATTTTTTAGAATTTAAACAGTACAATAAAATCACAAAACTATTCATCCTTTCTGGGAAAGTTTTGGGCACCACAGCCCTCTGGCTATACAGTGCTGTAGTTCCAACTTTTATTGTGCTGCCTCCGTCTCTGGTGTTTCACTAGCTTGCCCTCGAATTCCACACGGTCACATGCATATTTACGTTTGGCTTTCGTAATGCTACACAAACGCAGAATTTCTGCATTCCAGTGGAGGCGGATAAGATGGAATTTCATCTCTTCGGCCAGGAGTGAGATAATACCCCCATCCCCCGAAACCTGTCTGATTACTTACGGTGTGGACACAGCGAGTGGAAGGAGCCCTTGGCATGAGAGAGAACTGCATTATCAAAATATTTGTTCATTTGTTTTACTGTCGGTACAAGAACATGTTTGAGATAATGCTACAAATCTGTAATTTGTAATGCATAGAAATATATTATTTTTTTCATTTATAAGGCAGCTTGCAATGTTATGTCTATGTGCTTGTTTACTTACTATTTGCATATTCATATAGCTTCATATCTTGTATTAGAATTGTATGAGAAGAATTATTACTCCTAAAATTTGGGGTTAGTAGCAAGACACTCTCCAGTTTTGAGCATCTTTGCTTCTTCTGTGGTGCTGCAGCTCTGGTCATGCCCAAGGCCGAGAAACTCCTGAAGGCCAGCATCCAGCCCTACATTGCATCTGTCCTTGAAGCTCTAATGGAGCCCACAAGCCGTGGTTTCGCTGAGGTTCGGGATGTCTTCTTCCGTGAGCTGGTGGATGTCAGCAAGAACATGCTAAATGGTGGCAGCAAGGAAAAGCTGGGGGAGGTGAGGGGCAGCCGGCAGAGGTTTAGGATTTTATAGTGTCTGCAAGCTGTTGACCACATCAGACCACCAAACACACTATCTTAGTCACACTGTCTTACCACCCCATTCCCAGGGTCAACGCTTCTATCCCGGTCTCTCTCTCCTCTGTCTGACTGCCTTTCCCTCTACCCCCAGCAAATGGAGAAGATCTCTATGCTGGCCTTCCATCCAGTAAAGATGCAGAGCTGCTATGACAAGGTGGAACAGCTGCACCTGGAAGGCCTCCAGCAGCGCTTCGATGTGCCCAGCACTTCTGTCTTCGTTCAGAGAGCACAGATCCTCATGCGAGAGGTGAGGACGGACCTTTGCCCTTCCCTTCCACTGTGTATCAAACACCCAGTATGACAAGGAAGGTCACATTGAGTTCCTGGCTCTGTTATTGTCCATCATTGACAGGTTCTTCAGGAATAGGCAATTTTGTATGATCTTCAAATTTCAAGTTGATTTGCACCAATGAATCTCTGCCTCAACTCTCCGCTGGTCCCGTGGCAGGAAATAGGACTCCTTTGTGATGCAGAATACATTGTAATTATGTTATGATAGTAGGAGCTGATTGACGTGTTTTGTCGTTTGATCATGCCAAAGCATGTCAACAGAGTTTCGGGCCTTCCTTCTGCCTTTAATGCGGTCGCTGTAAATTGTTGCTTTGTACCCAAACGTGTCAGAGAAGGAACTTGTACCGTTGTGGTTGGGGGATAAGCAAGAGCTGATCGCTCAGGGCTATGCCTGCAGTTGTCCGCAAGTGGTATACTTTTGTCTTGCAAATGAGTTTCAAGATCAAAACTGACTTTATTTCAGTGTTACTTCAATATTGCGTCAGTTTCCATAATTTGAGTAAACTGGATACTGGCAACTTGGAAGGCCCTTAACAACTTGTGTTGTTGTATAATGTGTGGGTATTTCTTTGAAAATAATCTTTGAAAACCCACAGGAGTTTTCTAGTTTTTAATGATACTGTAGCTACTTCTGCCCCCTGGTGACAGGTTATTATGAAGTAGCAACAAAACAATGAAGGCTTCAAACAACAGTTTCAACAAGGGCATATTTAAACCAAAGGGGCTGTGGTACGCTGATCTCGGTCTCTTCCCACTTTTTTTTCTGTAGCCTGACTTCTGAGTGTTTGTTTCTGCAGCAAATGGACAATGCCATGTACACCTTTGAACAACTCTTGCACCAGAGTCTGGAGAGCCACAGTGGGGATGATCTCCCCAAGATCATCCAGCGTTGTCAGGACCGAGTCATTAAGGTAGCCACCAACTGGAATCCTAAGAAGGATTGGGCGTTTTCATCAGTTTGTTAAAACTGGAATGTTAAACACTTGAAACACTTTGACATGCTGGATAGATAGATAGATATCTGTTAGATATCTGTGCAGGTGGAAGTAAACATTTTTGAAATGTAGCTATTGGTTTCTTTAAAGGGACAATTACAGTGTGATTACAAAAAATGTGTTCTTGGTGCTTACAATTCCTGGTTACTTGTCCTTTATTTAGAAATATGACTATGACAGCAGTACAGTCCGCAAGAAGTTCTTCAGAGAAGCTCTTCTTCAGATCTTCATTCCATACATGTTGAAGCAGCTTTCCCCAACCTTTGCTGCTGTGAGTCTCAGGACCTTCATAGCCCTGTATCTGTGTCTGTGTGTGTATATGTGTGACTTACACCTATGAGTGATTGACATCAAAATACTGCCCTTGTGGTCTGAGTTTTTCCTCCTTACCCCTTACCCCTACCCTCTAAACTCCCTGCAGGAACTGCCTTGTTTCCAGGAGCTGATCTTTGAGGACTACTCACGCTTCATCCTGGTGGAGAATGTCTTTGAAGAGGTGGTGTTACAATCCATAATGAAAGATATCATGATGGGTGAGTCTAATGTTCTCTGAACCTGACCTGGTCTCATCAGTAAGACGTCTAACCCAAATTATTCTCAGCACAGCTTTATGTCATCACTTGAAACAAGACCTGTACACCTGTCTGGATGGTTATAATTTTTCACATCTTGCACACTTTTCTTCAAAACAGCTTAGAAAACATTATACAAAAATATACCAAATAACAAAAAGCATCACAGATGCAGAAAAATGAGAGTGCAGTCTGTTCGGTCTGTTTGTCAGCTGAACAAAAGACATCATGTCACAAGCAAATGTAGCTGACATGTTAGTTCATGTGCCACATCAGCAGGGAATGGGTAGGTTACAAGTGAAAATCCAGCAGTTTCGCAGTCACCTGTCCCATTTAGACAGTGTATTGTTCTAAATAAGCAAAGGAAATTCTATCGTCTAGATTTTATTTTGTTCTTTAAGATTTGTCCAAAATAAACGGCAGCCCCTAATATCCGATGGCCCAAATCACCAGAGACATTTGAGAATCAAAAAGGAAGGCTTGATAATGAAGGCTGGAAGCCCAGGCAGGAAAGAAATACAGTTGCCAAGCAAGAACTTGCCATAGCTTGTACCAAAGAATGATTAGACTGATAAGAACAGACAAACTGAGATAGCAGGGATAAGAAAACCCATGATAAAGACTATCTGTGCTTCAGTATTTTTTTTTTTACATAAGAAGTAAGTAAGTATGCCTGAATACTTAAAAATTTAACTTAAAAATTAATAAACCTGTACTGCGATAGACTGAATTATTAAAGCATTCCCTCTCATTGTGCAGCCGTTAAGGAAGCAGCAGTTCAGAGGAGACACAACTTGTACCGGGACAGCATCGTCTTAACCAACAGTGACCCGAACCTGCACCTGCTGGATGAGTCCACCACCATCGACTGGGCAGGAGAGTATGGGGGCCAGGGCGACCGCACTGAAAGTGGAGAGTCGCAAAAGAGGCGTCGCATGAAACAAGTTGTTTCCATGATTCAGGTAGATGGCTCCCAGCCACTGCCTCACGAGTCATGCCTGGAGGTTCCAGGAGTTGGAGACATCACAGAGGAGGGAGAGGGCAACAGCGCCGATCCCAATTCCTCGCTTTCCGTTGAGGTGTTGGATAAAGAAAAGAGGTCTTTTCAAGAGAATCCGCCTTCATTGACCAGTGGGACAAGCCAGAAGGAGGATGGACAGGAGACCACAGCTGAAAGTGTTATCCAAAAAGCTCAGGTAGAGCCACCTAAAGCAGGAGAAGAAGAGAGCCCCCCCACAGAGAGTACCCCACAGGAAGTGGAAAAGAAGCCCCCCACAGTGAGTACAGCACAGGAAATAGAAAAGAAGCCCCCCACAGAGAGTACCCAACAGGAAATGGAGAAGCCCCCCACAGAGAGTGCCCCACAGGAAGTGAAGAAGAAGCCCCCTACAGAGAGTGCCCCACAGGAAGTGGAAAAGAACCCCCCCATAGAGAGTACCCCACAGGAAGTGGAGAAGAAGCCCCCTACAGAGAGTGCCCCACAGGAAGTGGAAAAGAACCCCCCCATAGAGAGTACCCCACAGGAAGTGGAGAAGAAGCCCCCTACAGACAGTGCCCCACAGGAAGTGGAGAAGAAGCCCCCTACAGAGAGTGCCTCACAGGAAGTGGAAAAGAGGCCCCCTGTGGAGTGTAACCCGCAAGCACTGCAAAGTAAAGTTCATTTAGACAGTTCGATCCAAGATGTTGCAAGCAAGTCAGCTATAGAAAGTGCCATACGGGAGATAGAGAATGCAGTACTTGGTGAGGACAGTGGACTTCTCTCAGAACCAGAAGAGCAGCACATAAAAAAAACTCTCTCTTCAAACCAGAAGCTGGAAACACCAAAAGCAGAGAAGGAAGAGCAGGACACCTCGACAGCTACGTCAGAGTCTGAACAACAACACTCTGCCGACTCCCAACTCTACACGCGTGAAAAGACCGTAGCCACAGTTAATGACCCAGAGAGTGACACCAAGGCAGGGGGTGCCACTGCTCATCCTGAGCAGATGGAGGTGACCCATTCCAGTGACTCTGAGACAGGAGAGGAGGTTTCTGGGAAAGCACCCATGTCTGGTCCTGTAGGAGAGCCTTGAGTTCACTACACATGGCTACTCCTTCCTGTTCAAACATATTTTCACTCCTGATCAGAGATGGCTGACAATGTTTTTGCAATGTTATTGCATATGATTGTTCTTCTCGGGAATCATTGAAATTGCTTACTGAGAAAAGTTGTGTGTCCTTTATGTTTTGTTTTACATCATGTTTTTCAGCCACTGAGGAAATCAGTCAAAATGCATTCCAGCTTCCTGACAATTGCAACAAATGAATTTGAAATTCCTAAAAGGGCACCTGAAAAATCTCACTGTTTTAAAACACTCCGAGCCGGGCTTGGTTGCAATTGTAACATTTTAGTTATCATTATTTTCATAAGTTTATAGAAATATAGACTATAAATCAATTTGTTGTCAAAGCATCTCTATCATCAAGATAAAATGAATATATTTGAATTGCATCTCTAGGTTTTTGTTTTTTCTGTACAACTCCTAGATTTGATCATACAACTTCTATGGTTACTGTTGTGGGATGGTAAGACCAAACTTGTTACATTATGGCAGTTGTCTGTCCTTTCTTTCTCACGTCAGTTGTGACGCCCCCTATGGGTGGAGGTTCATTTTTGTCTGACTAGAAAGTGCCATACACTGTGAGCTTACATATCTGAAACGGGCTGAGCTTTTCAATCCTCATATAAGAATAAACTTCACAGTGCCTTGCTTGAATTCAAGCTGAATACACTGAAAATGAGATTCCCTTATGGGTTAGTGATTTCATGTTGTTTTGATGTATTCTACATTTGAGTATAAGTCAATGCCGTGCAGACAATATAATTTAGTCTTTAGTTTTTGCATGTGTATACTTGCACATTGCTTTTATTTTTAATTTGATTATTTTAGCTTGTTTCTGCAGACACTACTGCTTCGTTCTTATGGATGACTCAACTGCTCATAGTTTTAAACCATGATTATTCATATGCACCCCGGCTAATTATGAATTTAATTTGTATTGAGAGAGCAACTTCAAGTGCTGTGCTGGTGTTCTGTCTGCAGCTATATTGCAGGTCTTTGCTGCAGCCACATTTGCCTGTAGACTGAGATTCCTTGGTCAGCTTGGAGCCACATAGTGATTTATGTAGCTACAGCAGCTGGTCTCAATGAGGTGGCACAGTCTCATGCGCAACCCAATTTGTTGTCCATCCATTTAACTCAGGGCTGATGTGCTTTGACCAGAATGTCTTCTGGCCAGAAGATAACACAGACTTTAAAGAAGGGCCATGCCGGTGTACTCCCGAGAAAGGTACTTAACCCGAAATGCCAAAAGTCATAAATGGGTCACATTAATGGTGTCTTATAAGTAAATGAATATGATTATTTAAGGATTATAGGTTAACAAACACATGGCCCTTATTTATGATAGGTTGTATTATCATGTTTAAAAAATTAAAGACTATTTAAAGATTTCTGAACTGTGTGTGCCTTTTGTGCCTCCACCTGGAGACTAATGATATACAAAATATAACATTCTACACCATAATATATAATTCATTGACTGAAATACAGGAATGTCTTTTGTCTCTTCCCCTTTTTTTCCCCATAGTTCCAATATTTTTGGACATATGTAATGAAATGGTTATCATCATGCTTTTCCTGGTGTTTTGTTAGCTTTTATTGACTGTACTTAGTATAACCGCCTGTCACTCTGGAAATCTGCTACGTGAGACATGACTACTACCGCATGCGACTGAACTTCATATCTCAGAACTGGTTAGATGTTCTTTTTCTGGATGACATTTGGAGATGCAAGGAGATGGAAGGATGGAAGTGCAATTTGAAGAGGGTGACAAAGTGGCATTTGATGGCACAAAGAAGATGCCAAGTGGATAAACGCCTGGTTTTTGGGCAGAGCCATAGAAAGATGACAGACAAATCAGAATGCCTCATTGAGACAGGTACTGCATAGGCTTTTGTTGTGTTGCAGAATTAAACTAAAATGTTAGAAAGGAAAAGAGGAGAAATTGTAGTGTGATGCTTAACTTGAATTGATTCAGATTCAGAAGGAGACATTCATCTTTCATCTGTCAGGAGCAAGCAGCACGGATCATCCAGGACAGTGTAAAACTTTATCACCTAAGTTGGCTTTGAGCAGTTTTTTCTTTGAGCTATACCTGTCTCAGATTTTTATGTTAACAGTTTAGCAAACCAAGAAGCAACGTGACATGCTGAAAAAATTCCAACTGCATTTCCCAGTTGTGCAGAAAGTTTTTTTTCAAAGCTTGTTTATCTAAAACTGACGGTTTTCATACTCTATTCCAAGTGTTGACTTTGTTTTCATTTGTGTGTCACAAAAAAGCAAAGCAGTGCTGTTGAGACAGGCAGATTGTTGCATGCCTATGGAAATATTTGCTGTTTTATTTATTGCAGTGTTTTTTCTTTTTTTGTATTTTTATGGACTGTATCTGTATCTCTTTCTTTCTTAAGTGCCTTATAGAAGATTAGATGAGTGTCCTCTATTTTTATCTAATTACAGACTATACATAAGGAAAATAAAATATGGATCAAAATGTGAATTTGGTTGTTGGTTGTTTGGTTGTACCATCCATCTTACTGGTTATTTGTCAACATTTCTGCAGAAAAGTTTGTCCTCTTCAATTTTCTCTTCAGAAGTTTTCTGACATTAAATTTGATCACATTTTTTGTCAGTGCTAGCAATAGTTAAACACTTATGTAGTTAGTTTCTGAAAACCCTGTACAAATTGAAATTGCATATTCCAGGACTCTATTTTCAGTTGTTTTAAATCAGAAAAATGTTGTTTCCAGCACATCCAAAAACATTAAACCAGTTATCCCAAATATTACTAAAGCACTGTACAACACCTTGTAAAACACACAGCAAACACAAGGCACAAACCCCTCTGTTCATAGTAGGGAGATCAGACCTTTCCAGAGACATGAAGGTCCTGATTCATCTCCATGCCATTCAAGTTCCAGAGATGTTCATTCAGTAGTGAAATTTATTTTCAAAAACAAACAAAAAAAGTAAAATAACCAAAAAAAATGCAATTTACTGTAACAAACTCATGAGAGTACAGAAGAACAGGTGATTGTGAGTTGTGGTGAGTAGCTCACCTTTGCTGGATTGCACTGTTTGAGATTACAATGTAGAGAGCATAAATGCATCAAAACAAATTGAATATTAGACACAAAACAGGATATTAGCAAAGTATGTTCCTTACAGGTTGCTGTACTGCACAGTACTACATGATATATATACAAGAGTATATATGGAACAGGTAATCAGCTTGCTGGTACAGGAATAAGCTACACAGAAGGCTCAAAAATGTTGAATTTCTTGCAGACAAATTTTTGGAGCTGCAATATAGCAGGGTGTCTATTGCACAAACAAGGAGCTGATATTAGAATATTAGCTGTAGCAAAAGTGTACATACTGGGACTACATATCATGAGGTTTACCTGAATATGAATGGAGCCCATCTGTTAAGCATGACCAATTGGTCCAGCCAGCCCAGCTATCCCACCCATTCACTCTTTATGGGGTACAGCTAGTCAGGTAAGCCAGCTGGACATGTCATTTGAGTTTTTTGATCAACTCATTTTACTAGATATGGCTAGTTAGCATAAGGTGGAAATGTAATCCACTTCATAGGACATGGCTAATAGGTAAAACCAGATGAACGTGCCATGTACCTTTTTGGTCAGCTGTCTGTAGGAGGAACAGACAGTGAGAACAGAAAACTGAAAAAAACGATGTCCTCATTTGTGAGATCTGTATTCAGTTGGTAAAAGTGTGCTTTTCCAGCACAAACTTCCTGAGCAAACTAAAATAGCATCATGAGTGCCAGGGTGATGTGGATAAAACGACACACAAAGTCAGCAGTGGGTTGAGGAGACGGGATCCTGGAAGTGTGAAAGTTGTACGTTCAAACAGGTTATGACAGAAACTGAAGAGAGAATGGTCTGGTCCACAGAGGGTTTCTTCAGCGGTTGTGGTGAAGGCAGTTTTCGCTGGAGAACAGAATTAGGGGGCACGGCGTCGAAAGTGCGCGAAAATGGCTGGGGTGAATGGTCGGTCTCGACAGACCTACTATAGTACCGTGAGCAATACAATCCGTCTCGCATGCTGTAATAAAACGTGTGTGTGCATAAAGGGGGGACCGTACAACTGTATGAACAAACGTCCAAAATAACTACAGTCTAATGTTTAAACCTAAATGTATGCATAATTTTCACTTTCAATTTAACTGTTAAAATACGGAATTATTACCACTTTAAGTATGATTAGTGAGATAGCTAAATAAGAGTTCCTCGTTAGTATAGTGGTAAGTATCCCCGCCTGTCACGCGGGAGACCGGGGTTCGATTCCCCGACGGGGAGGTCTGCTCTTTTTCAATTTAAATCATGCAAACATAAACCTTCAGTATTCTTTAGTTTAGATTTACTACATATATAGTAGGTTACGTGCATTTCTCATCCACAACTTTTTCAAAACAATTCACACAGCACAACAGCAGTCTGTGAACTAAACCGCGGTTCATTTTTCATTGCTTCGACTACATCTTTCAAAATTCACCAACTCTCTTCTTCAACCAGCAGAAAAACTATGCATCTGCAACTAATTCTGCAAATGTTTACACGTTACATCTAAACAACACTGAATTAGACAGCAGCTGACGACATTTCTGCATTATAATTATATTCAAAATCTAAAAAAGGATCAGCTGATTCTGCTTTTGACTGAATACTTGCCCAGGTGTTTTGTTTTCAAATTCATTACAATCTCTACAAAAGAGGACATCTTTGGCGTCTTTTTTAATGATAAAAACATGGATTCAGCTAGAGATACAGAAGGGGTTGAGCGGAACATACGCATAATGGAAGCCAACTGAGAGGATGCGTTTAGGGCCATTGTAACTGATCCTCACACCTGGTCATTGTTAGGAGGAATCCTCCGACAATTGCGTGATTGTTTAGGCGAATCACTCCCATACGAACTCTGTGCACTGTTAAACATGTTAAATAAATATTCGCAGTAGCTCGACCAAAAGCTTAAACTAGCTGTGTAACTCGCCCTCTTCACGGGTGCGGCGTGTTGTCTTTTAACACCGTGGGAACAGCACGCGACCCTGTGCGAGGCGACGTCACGGCGCTCAGTTCCGCAGGGGGCGACATGCACGTGATCGACGTCTTGCTGCGACACGAGCTTTCAGGTCTAATTGATTTATAGCTGAAGTGAGTGAAGTGAGTGACGCGCCTGCCGCCCCGTCCGCCTCCCAGAGTGAAATGAAATGTGTGCAAGTCGTCGGTTTGGCAAGAAAAGTTAATTATTTTATTGGCTAGTGGAGGTCTGCGCTTTCCAAACACGTTAATTTTAAAAGTCACCACTTTGCACACTGTTGCCGTGTAATACAGGGGGGTTAGAAAGAACTGACCACTCAAACAAACGAATTGTGCAATATCTATGTATCACATGAGCAACTTTCAAGAGCCGAAATCTGGGGGGGGGAAAGAAAGGTGACTAAAATTTGGTTCATACTACATGTTCATATGGTGCTAGTTGCTAAGCAATCGATTGAAAATATTCAGTTTCTGGATACTCCTCTGCATACAAGTTGCTTTAAAAATTGAACACACTATTTTTATATGATCGCTGAAAAAAAAGATTTCTTTACTTGGCTTTTACAGGAAGTGCAACAGGAACTTTCCGAAAAAGAGAAATGGACAAACGGACTCAGATTTGCACCGGAATAATTTAAAATCTAATAATGGGGGCAACTAAATAAATACCGCCTTAAGGTGATTAGTTTGGCAAAAATGATATAGAACTAGGAAAAATACTGCGGAATTGAATCACCCTGAAATGTTTATCTACAGAAAACGTGTAACTTCATAACGCTGTTAGTTAAGCGGAATTCCCTTGAACTGCCCACAGTACTTGATTAAAAATGAATGAATCACAGAAAAGTAAAAACTGCATTAATTGTTTCAGTATCTTCCAGACGTTTCCTGGGAGACAAACATGTTTACATTTCTGCCTTAACTGTATCTTCATTATAAAACACCCCGAATTTAATCTGGTGACCAACCCCTGATTGTGGAGTGACATGTGGCTGTGACTCACACTCCACACACACTGGTTCCCACCTTTCTTCTCCCTCCTACTTGACTCTCTCACTTCCCGCATGAATTTTATGGCCCTTTAATCCCTAGTGAGACGCCCAGGCAGCCTGGCTGTGGCTCCACAGTGACAGCGCAGCTCCAACCAGACTATCTGCAACTCCCCACAACACTGAGGGGGTGCAGTGCTTTGGAGCGAAATTGTTCAAAATAAAATTGGCAGGAGACGGGATGGTATTTTCTCACAGGTCCCCCACAGTTGTGGAGGGAGTCTGGAAAGAGATGAATGAACGGAACAGACTGCATAAATGTAACCCTTAATAACCTCAAGGCAAAGCACTTTAATCCTTACATCAGCGTTTCTTTTAAATAACATTTCTAAAGTTGTGTAAAGTAGATGTTATTAAAACATACCTTACTCAGACCTTGAAATTTTAAATGACATACTGTGTGAGATTTTCACTGTCAGAAGGACTGTTTTCTGCCTTGATTTAAAATCGGTATATGCTTTGTTCTCTGAAAGTTCCACGTTCAAATCCCTTTCCTGTTATAGCCTTGATCATGATTTCCTGACTTGAAACAGTTAGAAACCCATCTACCGTACGATGGAGTGTAATATTTCATGTTCCAATTGATATGACCCTTTTCAGTTTTTCTCCATTTGTTTTTGTATTTCTTGTACACAGAGCACACAATATGTTTGGGTTCTTTTTACATTTAATGTCGAAATCTAAAATCTACGTTCAATCTAGTTTCCAGATAACCGGATCATAGAAAGAAGATACAAAATAACTGCTTACATGCAAGAATCCAAATAGCCACTCAACAGAGAGTTGAATACACTGGTCAGAGCCTGTACACCTGCAATGTTTCAGCAGGGGGCACTATATCACCTGGTGAAAAAATAATGTGCTTTCGGAGCCACAATGTTGAATTTAACATTGTTATTGAGTTGTTAAGAAAATTAAGTTATTAAAACTGTATGTACAAGATGTGAGACAATGGTTATTTGGGTGCGTCTTGTACACGTGCTGGACGTAGCACGTCCAGGGGGTCCGAGTTTATTGTTGCGCGGGACGGACGCACACAGAGCTGAAGTGTATGCGAGTGTTTAGTAAACGTGGCTGAAGAAACTACTCCCGTAGCGAATCCCTACGTATCACACAAGAGATCACAGGAAAACAGCAGCATGTTTTGTCATATTTGTGACAATAACTATTGCACTGTACCCACTTATTTGCATTCCAAAACAGTACAGCTAATGTACAATACATTTTAAAATGTTACACGAGTCAGATTCAGTATTAAAGTAAAAATAGCCCCATAGAGTAGGCAAAAATCATATATTATAGGAGCCAAATGGCCTATTATGTGAGAAACCATTAAATGAATATTAATAGAATGATCGAATCAGTAAAAAAAAAAAACGTTTTTTACTGTTTGTTTTTTTTTACGAAGCAAGTTCGTGCCTCACAGGTCCTTGACTGAGGGACTGCAAGTGGGTTCAAATCTGGCTCAGTCTGCGTGGAGTTTGCATTTTCTCCCCATATTCATGTCAGTTTCCTGCCACAGTCCAAAAACATGTGTTCCAGGAGAACTGATGACAAAATTGCCATATTGTGTGAGTGTGTATGATTGCCCTAATGTGGACTGGCATCTCTTCCAGGGTGTACCCTGCTTCGCACCCCATGCTTCTGGGACAGGCTCTGAACCTCTGTGACTCTATACTAGACAAGTGGTTAGTGATCATTTGATGAATGAATGTAAAGGAGCTTAAACTACATATTCAGACCTGTTGATGCTATGGGCACAATTGTATATGAGGGTGTTTCACTGCGAATGTTCCAGTCGTGTCACTCCACTGCCCATCACTGACTGCTGTCAAGAGAAGAAAGGAGGCCAGCAGTTTGTGACAGTCCCTTGCATGAGTCATTTACACACTGTGTCATTCATGAAATTTTCCACTCTCAAATTTGTCATTCAGATTCAAGTCAAATATGTGAACCCATTAAGCTGGGTGATTATTGCAAACGGGCATTCATTGTCACATACCAGAATCCCCAGCCATCATGCAAGCAATTAGTACCCAATTATATGTCATATTTGAATTTGTGCTGAATAACTCCCCTCTTGTCAATTTCAAATGACACCAAATTACACTGACCATAGACACCATTTAAAGCTGAGTACCTTTAATAAGCATAAGTGTGAATTGTTATTACTTACCTGGCTGACAATTTATTCTAAATGACTAACAGCCTTCAGCATTCATAAAGAAGTAATGTAGGTTAGGTACCCTACAAGAAGGTTGATATTTCAACTGTAATATTCTGAAGAATATTAATATGGTAATTTTTCCTAGCCCACAAATCCCATTAAGAATTTGGTGAAAGGTAAAACCTCCATTCTAAGAAAGATTTCCATAAGTAAATGTGAAGTACATATTGCTCTGACTTGTATCTCATAGAAACTAGATTACTTTCACATAGAATCACGTAGAGAGTAAGAGCATAGTATTTTTTTCATTTAACAAGAGTGTTATTATCAAAGTCAGCCTGTGAATCACAGACCCACTGAAGCCCATCAAGGGATATCCAAGGTTGAGTCTCTGCTCTAATAGAACTTAAGCAGACAACACTCAGGTTATAAGTCTGTGTCCTTAGACACTCTTAACCACTGTTGCTCTTCAGCATGAGTACCTTTCCCAGGGGTCTACTGAATGTGTAAAGGTACATTTTTAAAACAAAATATTATATTCCATTCATGTTATTTTTTTGTAGCGGTTAGCAAGTGAAAATATGAGTGTTCTGGTGCCTCTGAAATTAAAAAGCAAAATAAGCCCGATTTAGAAATGAAAATTATTGTATTGGTAAAAACTGAATGATATATAATTGATAAAGTACTGTATTCATACTGCCGTATTAGTTTCATTTTAACATGACTTGTATGAAATTAGGAAAAAACAAAACCCTGTTACATCTTTCATTTATGTTCATTGTTGATATATCCTTATGGCTTTTAAAGTACAGTAAGATGATTTCTGACTTACATCTAAATAACTATATGCATATATATTTACATATATATTTATGTGTTTATATATGTTAAGAACTAGACCTGAGGAAAAACAGGGTGAGAAAATAAAACACTGTGTGTGTGTGTGTGTGTGTGTGTGTGTGTGTGTGTGTGTATAAATGAGGAAAATAAGAAGTAATGTAAATAAATTGCAATTTAAAAATCCTTATGAAATATATGGGAGTTTGAGGGTACAGTGTTACTGCTGTTCCTAGAATTGTGCTTTCCTGGGCTGAGATCAATATTGTCATACTTGGTATCTGATGGAGTTTATGGGTCACAGCCCCAAGTGCTCCTATCACCAATGGGATTACCTTAGTTTTCACTTTCCACATTCTCTCTAGTTCTTTTTCCAATCCCTGGTATTTTTCTTGCTTCACACATACCTCCTTCCTGATACTATTGTTGGAGCTGCCACATCTATGACCTCCTTATGTTATTAGTACATTTTTTGTGATAAAAGAAAATAGATATATATTGCTTCACCTGAAGAGGGATACATATTATTTTGAAATCAAAAGTTAAAAAAAAAGTGTTCTTATTTTTATTTAAAAATCATTGTTTCATTGTTTTAGCATTTGGAGTGCTTTAAGAAAATATCGCTCCCCTGTTCAAACTGGCAGGGGTGATTCCCACCCCCTATTTGAGAGAAAGAACACGGTCAACTCAAAGGGGTAATGCACCTTTTATACCAAATTCAGTGCAGAAAAAAAGAAGAACCCATCAAAGTATAAAGGACTCACATTACAACTATAGACAAGCCTATAACTAATCAATTCATAAACAAGTATATATAGTTAATATATCCTAATTGATGCATAAACATTAGAATGATGCGTCAAAGGCATTAAAATCTTTCAAGTACAATAATATTGTAACGGTGCTGTCAAGTTGGTGTAAGTAGTCCTTTTGTGTGCATAGTTGAGTTACCCCAGTTGGGATGTTGATTTTTAATTGGTTGTTCCACCCTCTTAGGCATAAATTCGGTAAAGTGGATTCTGGGAAATGTGGGACGGAGGGCCCCACCGTAGGACAGGAATGAGGGTAGTGGGCTGCCCTCCATAAGGTTCTGTACCGGCAGGAGCCGGGATTGTGGTCTGTTTTTACTTCTTTCACTTCCTGTCAAGAAGCCAGTGATTTATGTATCTAATAAAGAGCAGTTTCCAGGAATTCTGAATCCTACAGCTTCCTTCAGTAGCAATACTGGAAGATGCTACAATATAATCTACATTATTGCTTCAAATATCGAGTCTATATCATTTACGTAACTTCCACTTGTTCAGAATGAGATGGTTTAGAGTATTATTACTACATAAAAGGACATTTTTTAATGTTTCATGTCACTGGTTAACTAGGAAAGATCCAAAGGTGCAGCGCGCTCACCCCTATCCACCCCGCCCGCTTTCGGTCCACCTGAACGCGCATCAGCGTCATGACGACACGGCCCTCTGTGCCGCGTGTCTCCTGCGGCTGCAGACTCGCCCTGTCAGAGCGGCGCGCAACCAACTCCTCCTCCTCCGCGCCCCCGTCCTGCCGCGGCTCCTCGACCGTGTCCGTGTGTGGCGAGGAAGGGCTCTTTCGCGTTTATCCACAGTGACGGTGTGGAAGCCTCCACGGCGGGGCTTTGTACGACGGACAGCGGCCGGGGGGGTATGAATAGCCCCTGCCCCCCGCGCCCGATCGCGCACCCGTGAGCGGCGCTCGACAGGATGCTGTCCCGCAGTAGTGCTGCGCGGGTCCTGAAGCTGAACCTGCCCCGGCTGCTGCTGTGCGCCTCCCTGGTGGCCCTCGGCGGCGCTCTGCCCGGTAAGACACCCTCTTAGTTACAGCACATTTGGCATAAATATAAAATCCCTTTATTCTTGGTTCTGTTCAGGAGCGAGACGTGCGGTCTGCAACGCGGTTACAGTCACATGACACGGCCCTGGAAACTGTCTTTGTTATTCTCCAAAACAGTCGGTTTTATTGAGCATTATAGTTTAATCGGTTCTGTTGAAATGATATATATATGTCGTTTCCAAAACTGACTTGCAGTTTTGTTTTAAAATTTATGTTGGCTTGATTGATTTCTTTATCAAGATGTACAGTTCTTAGACTGTATTATTATTATTATTATTATTATTATTATGAACACGTAGATTATAGCGTACTGTAGTTCTTTTTTGCCAACAAATAGAGGAAGAAATCAATTTAAGTTGTTTTTAATTCAGTTTCTTCCTCAGTGTCACCTATGAAAAAAATGAAATTTTAATAAGTAAATAAGGACGTTTGTGTTTGTTGGATGCATTGTTACATGCAAACACAGGGGTCTGTGGTCTTGTTTTCTTACTTATTAACAATAAATTTCCCCTCCTATTAATATTAATTTTACAATGGAAACTATGATATGCAGCACTGTCCACATCCACTGTGTTGTGTCATGGGTTCCACTCCCACTGTGAAATAATGTATTTTCGTCTTTCAGAACCTAGTTTAGGTTGGAATCTGCATATTCACCATAGCTGCACCATGTTTATCATAACTGTCAATGTGTCCTCCCCAGCAGAGGTGATTATATTACAGACCCACTGTGTGTTTTGATGTCACATGATGGTGGGGACTGTGGCGGGCAATGTCAACAGCATCCAAGCTTGAGTGGTCCAACGGGTTTAGAACTACTGTGCTTCCATCTTGAGGGTGGGGCAGATGTATTCTGTTAACCCAATTATTAAGCGGGTTTCTTTTTCTCATTTCGATTCTACTTTTAAATTCACAATGGGGCAGTAGGTATAAGTAAAAGCTTGTACACCCTGAAAATTCTGCCTTGTGGTAATGCCCTCAGAGGGAAAAAACATTCTTAAATTAGCTAACACAAAAAAGTAAATGTGTGAACACATTCTGCCACTTATGTTCTTATATTTTCAAATGTTGTTGGCGTGGGTGTTATGAACTATTTATTGTGTTGAAGTCAGTGTGAGACTCCAACTGTGTTAGTTTAAATACACGTGTTTGTGTGTTTGTGTTTTTCTTTGCCATTGCTAAAACAAGAAAAGCACTTATCTGTAAGTGTAATAGGTTGCTTAACAGGACAGAGACAGACACAAAAAAACTCGGACTCAGAATCTTATCTCATGCAAACACGGTTGGTGCAAAAGCAGAGTTTCTGGTTTCAGCTAGCTGCACACACCAAAAAGGCTGTGGTTTTCGGTGAACTAGCAGTTTTATATTGCCCTTAGAGTAGGGATGTTGTGAACAGCTGACATTGTACAAAACAAGCCAGTCATCTTTTCATACAGTTATTTCCCTGCTCCTTTTTTACTGTATTGCTGTTTTACATATACAGAATATGATGATGTGGAAATCCCTTAACTCCTCAGAAAAATCATATCTTATGTCCTGTTCTCCTGTGCTTTTAGACACAGTTAAAGGAAAAAAGCACAGCGAGGAACATTTATAAGATATCATTACCAAAGTTTTTTATAGCTAATTAAAAATTGTATTTAATTAGATCAAGTCAGCCATGCCCTACGAGTACAGTGCATGATATGTTTTATCAAATGAGTGCTGATTTTAATCTGATATTGCTAATTTTGATTTACTTCATAATAGATATTTCTGTCCAATTTATATCTGGTAATCTTAAGAGCAATGAGGAAGAGCATGCAAGAAATTGCATTTTGAAATGTTGTTAATTTGTGGAAATTTTCAATGCTCTATGACTGTCAAACAGTTATATTTGGGGAAACTTTAGGGTGATGTTGATGGTCATCAGGGAATATGATTGATTATACCTGGGGCAACACCACGTGAGCAGGCTCCTCCCAAGGAAAGGAAGACCAGTATCTAAACACCTTATAGTTTGTATTGCAATATTCATTCTGTAAGATTAAGATTAAAATGGCAACACTGTAAGACTATTCTGAGACAGCAGGTAGTCTAGTTGTTAGCACCTTCCCCTTAGAATGAAAGGACCCTGGTTTAAATTTCTGTTCCTGTTGTGGTAACTTTGATCAAGGTACTTGCCCTACTGATAAATAAGAAACACTGAGCTGTTTAAATTGATAAATAATTGTAAGTTAGTATTCAGACCTAATATTGTAAATTGCTTCAAGCAAAGGTGTCAAACAATGAATGGATAGATGTGTTATAGCTATTTTTTATATTTTATAAAAAGCATAAATTAGCTTTAATGCACCTTTATTACACCTTCCAGCACCTGCTAAGTATATAACATCAGGGCTTACTCTGCTCATCAGTTTATACATTGGAGGTTTTATCCTTTAAATCTCTTTTGTGCCAGTCCTTGATTATTGCACCCTGTCTTTTAATGGAGTGCTTTTGTACTGAGCCCACTGCTGTACGGCCTATTGGGACTTGTGTGCCTGCTGATGGCCAAACTGAAGACAGATCTGTGTTCTAGGGGGCCTGAAGAGCAGCGTTGTTGGAAAAAAGAAAACTCGCTCATCCGAAAAAATGACAGAATGGTCTTCACCACCCATGCATGCCACTTCCACAAACACACACAGACCGAGAGATTACTCTAATCCTGTGTGGTCAGGTGTCATTTGACAGCTAGAAGGTGGAGCCTGTCAGCACCCTCTTATCCGAGCAACTTAACTGTGGGGCAATGGAAAGAGGCTATTAGCAGAAGTGCAGGAAAAGACCGCAACCCATTCTACACGTCAAAGGTCACACACTGCAGTTCCATGGTGACCCGGTTCTTGCTATCAGCTCTGATACAGCCTGTTTCTTTCAGACCCCTGTGTGCACACGTCTACCAGTGGCACATGCCTACACACATTCCTGAATAAGTGGCCAGCAAGTGGTATTACGGTAAAAGGACTCAGCTTCTAAAAATGCTGCAGTTTTTCCTTTTAAGTCTTTCCATTCCAGTTGTAAGTAATCGAGTAATAAATCCAACACTAGGTGTAAATAATACTAGAGTTATAAATAGATAGGACTCCTGAGGACCAAAATTTCATTATGTTGACACTTCTAAGGCATACTTCATTGGTTAGATTTGCATAATGACATGGAAAACCAAACTGTTATAATCTGGTTTATTATGTTGTCGAAATTGCCGACATAAAATAAAGCTGTTGAAATAATGCAGAAAATAAAGTGATGTTTTGGCTTAAGAAGGAAAAGGAAACACTTAGGCACATTGAGCTAACACTGACATAGGCATGGAATACCTAGGCTTTTATTTAGGAGAAAAAAATGCTCAAGACACTTAACCCTAAGATAAGCAGGGAATCCCCTCAGACAATTCATTTGCAAAAAAAAGGAATTGCTTAAATTAATAAAACTCTTGCATATTGGTGCACACCCACACAACCAGCCATAGAATCTTGTCAGTACAAAAAATCTGTATTCTAACACATCCATAATTTGCATATGCAGACACACACTTGCATTGTCCTAAAGTCTTTGCTCTGCCTCCTCTTAGCACACAGTCCCAAAATAAACAGACTGAATTCTCTGAGCACATGAACAAAACTCTCCAGCTTGCTGAGTGACTATGGCAGGGCTTTATGTCAGAACCAAGCACTGGAGCTAATGAGATTAGGGACAGGGGTGGGGAGAATATCAGGGCTTCAGTGGGGAATGGAGCCCTCTGACTCATCCTCCTTTTCCGGCTGGAGATGTTTACATCTTTTGTGGCACACAGCAAGTTCTGAAGAGTGCTAATAAATTACATTTGCCAGTCAATGCCTAGCAATTTTTTTTAAATGATTGCACTGGGGATTTTTAAAGAACATTTTTTGGTGACAGTGCCTGTGTAGTCTGTATTCCTTCTTGGTGCAGAGTCCTGGCAGCTCAATGGATCGATGGATGTTTTTTCTAGGAATATTAAAAACATAACAAAGGGAACAAAAACAATGACTCCTACTTGACTGATCAAAACTATTAAACAATGACACCTATCTCCCATTCACACAGCAGCTTAGCACCACTGAAGGTGCTCAGTATTCTGAGAATATTTCTGCAAAAACATTTTACAATCAAAACTGGATCTCAAACAAATTGCAGTGCAGTGCAAAGGTAGTAAACACCGATGACATCCATGCAGAGGTGTTGTAAAAACATGTTTACACAACCCACAGGAGGCCTACTGAGCATCCTGGCTGCTGTGCAGCAACATTCCAGGCAGCGGTTTTGGTGTTTCTGAATGGGGGGAGAAGCAAGTGTTTTCAGGTAGGGCTACAAGTGCTTTGGGACATGGATCATATACTCCATGAGCCGCGCGTGAATGTTGAGCTCATAGTAGTAAGAAAACAGAACTGTATCCTACAAATTTCACGTTTTTTCCATTTTGACAGCTGATGCTACAGCATCTGGACTTATTGTAGAGATCACTAATAGAAGCAGTTTAAAGTTTTAACCCATTCATACAGCTGGAAATGTTTTTGAGACAACTAATGTTAAACACTTTGTTACAGTGGAGTCTTTCTCTTTAGGCTACTCAAGGTTCAAGGGCATCTTCTTAACCACTGTGCTACAACTGCACTGCATGACAGTTAATGCAAAGGTACCATTAGTAAAAGAGATGAACCCTAGTGGAGCAAAGCTGGCAGTATAAAGCTTCCAGACCCGTTACTCTGTAGAAGAAGAGTTTCCTGTTGATAGAAAAGTGTTCCATTTCTGGATGCACAGTGCCAAACTGCCCAGTTCCTCACTAGTGTAACACTGAACAGCAATTTTGGAGGACTCAGTGGCACTTCCTTCTTTCCTTCCTTGTGCAGCCTTGCTGTTCTATGTGAAGGCTACCGGGAAATTTCAATGTTCATTTTCCCAGATGTTGATCTGAGCTTATCACAGCGGTCATCACAGCTGTGAGCACCCATGGGGTTGCTGAAACACTGTGCATGGCCTGTGAATTAACAGTTAAGTTCCTAGAAGGTGGGCAGCACAAGACCATGGGTTATTTCTAGCAGATCAAGATCGTTTCAGATATGAGGCAGACAGTAGTTTGGAATTACTCAGCCTGGCCAGGGTCACCATTTCTGGCTCTACTCCCTAAACAAGGTCAAATCTCTTAAGCACGTGTGAAATACTAATGGGTTGTAGAAACGGAAACTTTTGATCCAGCTACTATTTTCTAACTGTAGGTGGAAAATGTCATTTGGCTGGCTAAACACTTATCCAAATGAGTGATAAGGCATGTTTGCTAGTGCCACCAAATTATCCCTCATTTAGACTGACGGGAAAATGTTATACCCCTTCATAAGTGCAGGAACTGTGATGAGTAGTTTATGGTACAAGGGTGTTAATGAAGCTTAGAGTTTCCTTCACCCTCAAACATCAGGCAGTTGGTTCCACGTGTGTTAGCCTGAATACAGAAGCAGTTAATGCCAACTCTTCTAGTTCTGTAGAGTGATTTTTTTTTTGTTTCATTTGCCAGTTTTAAAAAAAATATCACAACAAGGTTGACCACTGCCTACTAATCAGCAGTAGAGCTATAAAATCTTTTAAAGTCATTTCTACTTACAAGATCCCTTGTGTGTCTTGGGTTGTGCAGTATAAAAATAAGTTATGTATGTTCTCGATGTTCTCTGCTTTGCCTCTAGTGTGAAACTGTGTGCATGGTTGTGTTTGTGTGTGTATGGGTGGCCATCCTGCAATGGACTGATGTCATTTCAGGGTTTAATTTCAAAATCCAAGCAGCTGATAATTCCAGGATAGGCTCCAGAATGCTGTGACCCTGACCAGGATTAAATGGTTCTTGATGATGGATGGATGGATGTTGATTTCAGAAGCTATAAGGATATAAATGAGTGTAGTAGACATAAGCAGGTTGATTCTTTTGTACAAGGACCATCAATCTCAAACATTGAAACATATACAGTATATACAGTTCAAACTGCCATGCATGACAGTAAGAGAAAACTCTTTAAATCAACCCATATGGCAAGTGGTGTGCTTTGTCAGAAACCTCTGTGTTAAATCATGATGACCCCACAATATAAAAAAACACAAAAATATATAGAAAAGTTTCACACTGTTTTTGGAAATATAATGCTAAATGTACATGTAATGTCAGAAGCAGATTTGGGAAAAATATGATGTAATGGTTATGAGTAAAAAGCAGCTGCAGAAAAGCATTGAGCTACTGATGACGGTAAATAACATCAGTGCTTTGAATTTTAAATTGCATGTTTCATGCAGAGTGAATAATGACCATGTGGGGAAGGTGAATTAGGGCCAGGAGTGAGAGGTGCACATGACAGCAGGTGAAGGCAGTCATAGAGACCAATGATATAGTGTCCCTCTGCATGATGTGTCCCCCATCTTTTCATGTGGGAATGACTCACTCTGTTTTCTGTAACTGTAATTCTGTGTGGTGCGCTAGTGTGCTGGCTGTAGGCCATTGCAATGCACTGCTGAGGACATTTGCTGCAGGGAGAGCGATTTAGGATGAAGTAGATCATCCCAGTCAAACAAGCCTGCTTTCTGCTGATTGGCAACTGTTGTGCATGAACTCTCAGAGCCTTACTGGGAATTTGGAACTTGGGTGTACAGAAAAGGACAAATCTGCTTGCCAGTGTGAGACTTTGCAGGAGAGAATAATTTTGGTGCCAGCTTCCTGTTTTCACCCAAAGTCAGGAAATCTTCCCTTTCCTGTTGGGATTTTCTGCTTTGACACTCTGTGAAGTCAGCCACAACAGCAGCCCATTATTCTTTTTAAGATCCTTTTTTGATTAATAGGCAGGAACAAGGTTTGCATGACAGAAAGTAGCAACAGAGTTCTGCCATTATCACTCACTCACTTTCAATAAGTCCTTATTCTAAGGCAGGATTGTAGTGGGCTATCCTAAAAGCAGAGGGCACTGGACTAGCATGGTATCTTTCAGCAGTTTCCAGATGAGAATAATAGAATTGCGTTTGTGACATTAAGATATTCTCATTGTGTTGTCTTGATTTAGTTCAGTTACAGAACAGATGTGGCTATTCCCCAGCACTGGGAAGCACCAGTTTAACTTTGGACAGGTTCCTCATGTTACCAGCAGAGGAAGACTCCAAGTAATCCGTCTGTCTCTGCAGCCTGATAGCCTCCTAGCTGCACAGCTGTAACTATGCAGCATGCTGCCAAGCCACCTGCACTGTGCAAAGAATACAGTCAGCTGGTCCTGTAGGGCATCTGGGCGGCGTGGGAGGCGTTGCGGACAACCGTGCCTGATACCGAATGAGCAATCACTAAAATGCGTGAACATTACAAAGAAAAAAAAGCATTAATGGCTCATCTGTGCTAGTAGTCTACTTTTTGTGCTGTTATGTAACAGCACACATAACTGTGGTTATAGCAGTTTAACTGTAAATCAAAGGCGGAATCAGAGTGTGAAGTATTCTGATTATAGGCTGTGCAGACTTGCTGTAATTCAAGTATCAGCATAACAGTGTTTCCTCAAGCACAGCACAGCAGAACACTGCCTGAGAGATAGGGTAGAAACTGCTGTGTTTAAAATTTAAATGTGGTGTATCCTCATCACAATTCAGGGATCAAGGCATTGGGTATGAAGACTATGAGGTTGTAAGTGAGTCAGCAGTGCAAGTGTGTTCTTCTTTTCCTTGCCAGTAAACAAAATAGGCTGGGGAGGTACGTCAGTACTGTGTGAAACAAGAAATGATGTAGTCGTTCATAGGTGCAAGTTCACTATATATAATGATGACCTTTGTGTACTCAAGTAAGCTACTGAAGTTGATCTTCAGGAAATAGCCAGCAGCTGTGTAACTGGAATGAAAATGCAAGACAACACAAATGCAACACAATGCTACACAACCCATTCTAGATATAAGTGTTGGCATAGTTCTGCTTTAGTTACTTAACTAGCTAATACATGTTACCCCCATTCAAACCTAGAAAGTCTAGCAAGGAAAAGCCTTTTCTTTATTGTGTCCTTCACGCAGTCAATTTAATAGACAAGCAATCAATGATTGTTAAAGATTGGGCTGTGCAATGTCTGCATTCTTTGTACTGCAAGCAATTTCAGGAAGGTCTCCTGGTGAAGAAAGGAGAGTAGTAAAGAACACAAAAAATAGATAAAACAAAAAAGAGGAAGGAGCGTAGAACATTAAGGACAGAATGAAAAGAAGTTACAGGAGTTATTCCAAAAGAAACAAGAATTGTGGACAAGAGGAAATGTTCCAGAATATCTAGAATAATTAGAAGGAGGCACAGGAGGAAATGCTTTGGACGACTGAGGAGAGACTAAGAAGAAAAGGAGCAGATATTTCACTAAGGACAGAATGAGAAATGTGGATAGGAGGAGATATTTTGCACCAGTAAGAAGAAACTAAGAAGATGGGGCAAGAGGAGAGATGTCAGAACATTAAGTACACGGTGAGGAGGGAATGGTGCAAATTTTACAGAACATTAAGGACAAAGAGAAGAGGAATAAGAGGAGATATTTGGATCATTAAGGACAAAACGAGAAGGTGTTCTGAAGAACATTAAGCAAAGGATGAAAAGGAGGAACAGGATGAGATATTCTAAAACATTAAGGACAGAAAGAGGGGGAAGATGAAGAGATATTTTGGACCATTAAGGACATAATGAGAAGGAGGGACAGAATGGGAGATTTTGGATCATTAAGGACAGATTGAGAAGGGTAGACAGGAAAAGATTTTCCAGAATATTAAGCAAATAATTACAAGGAGGGACAGGAGGAGATATTTTATACAATTAAAGGCAAAACAAGAAGATCGAATGGGACAAGATATTTCACGATATTATGCATGTAATTATATGGAGGGACAGGAGAAAATATTTTGTACAATTACAGTATGGGCAAAATGAGAAGATGGGATGAGAGGAGATATTCCAGAAATTAAGGATGGAATTAAAAGGAAGGAAACACAGAAATTTTCCAGAAAAAGAATGAGAACAATGGATTCAAGGTTTCTATGCTTGCATGAGTCCAGCATCAGCTACAGAACAGCTGTATGAAACCAAAGCATGTAGAGTGGAGGTGTCCAGAGACTACAGAGAAATCCAGCTGAATATGCGGGAGGCAGGGAGTTCTGCAGGGATCAGCACTGACACCCTACCCACGCACAAGTTAGTGACAGGGACAGACTAGGGAGGTGTAGATCAGAGGGAGCCAGGGACAAGTTGATGTGCACCAGGCTTCATCCACCTGTGTTCCCAGCACAGATGGTTATTGGATGGCAGGATCTATGTCAACACATATTCCCAAGGCTGGTCTGATAGAAAAGGTCTTTAAAATTCACAGGGCTCTGTGCTTATATCGTACCAAGTGACCCCGATGAAAAATGCGACACAGGGTTGTCAGGGAGTGAACTGAGCTTTTAAACTTGGTGAGTCGAGAGAACAGAAAAGATGTGGGAAGTGTGAACTGTGTGAAGCAGTGAGTTTAGACACAGAGACCAGCAGTAAAGTGTGTGAGGACAAAAGAGGGTGGTTACTGCACACCAGAATAGTGTTGCTCATCTGAAGGAGTTTTCCACAAGGAATGTGGGAGAGAGGGAACACACCAAAGAGTACCCTGTCCTGCATGATCTCAATACACTGCTTTTGTTTATGTGTAGGTGAGAAAGGTTGCCAGGCAACAGCTAGTCAAGAGGAGACTTTTCTGAGTCCTGTAGCAGCAATGATAAGGGTGAGCCATGGATATTCCTTCAGGCTGATAGTTATTAGACATCTTTAATTGCATATCGGTATATTTTACATTATAATTCAAGTGACTGGAGGAAATAAAATTATTTTATGTTTTCTAGAGAAATGTGTGGGCATATCTATGTAAAGTGGTGTCTTACTGAGGTTATTGGCTCTCCCATTAAATTAGGTTATTATTGTGTAAAATTGAGTTAAAAGACCCCTTATGCTCCTAGCAAAAACCAAACCAAAGTGGGCAGGACATCTGACAGGGATGACATGGCTCAGAAGTTAGCGCAATAGACATATGAAAGGACCACACAGAACAGGCTTTTTGTCAGGCTGGAGGTGAATGATCTCTTTCTTACTTTCTTGATGAATTGAGGATTCGTCCATGATCTATGGAACTCGAGGTCTGATACCTAGGGCTCTCATCCAAAGCATTGGCTGGCTTACAGTGGTTAAAAAAAACACATACATGAAATGTGCTCCTACCTGCAAAACTGTGATTTATGAGCAAGTTGAGTCTGTTCAAGGAACAGGTCACCATCACTTGTTCCTGGTTGTTTCCAGCATTTCTGCTCAATTAGAAATGACATTTGACCAGCCCTTCTCAACCGCAACCCATAAGGTCCTTATCTCTGTTATTGTGTCCTGTTCCATATGATGCTTAGCAATGTTTCTATATCATTGCTTCGATAACATCTTGTGGTCAGCCTTTGATGAGAAGTTCACCTTTTCTCTACCTAACTCAGTTACACAGTCTTTTGTTTGTACTCAGAAAGCTCTTTAAATATGTCTACACTTTATGTAGGGTATGCAATGATGTGACACATAAATGAAAAACTATGGACATCCTCCAGACTTCAACAAATAGGATGTTATTTATAGAACTATGTATTCAGTTTTCTTTGTCTTTAATTTTCTTTCAAAACATTTACATTCATTCATTTATTAATTTATATGTTCTATACTATATGTCCTACTAAAGGCTGCAGAAATCACTTGGAATTGCCTGTTTATACAGTGGGATATTATACTGGAGCAGATACAGTTGTCTGTTGGTTACTGAAATGAAAATATATTCTTAACCAATACAGTAACTTCTGCCCTTATTGTAAGACTGCTCTTTGAAACATTGTCTGGTTGCCCTATATATGACAGAATTGATGAGATAATGTTTCTTGCAGAGATATTATTTCTTACTGGGTACCAGTAAATTTTTTCCTTAAAAGGTTCAAAAGGGCAGTGTGTATTAATTTGGTTTGTTAGGGCAAAGTCCACATCTCAAGTAGGACCTTGCAACAGCAAATTGAATCCGTAACAGCAGACCAGCATGGAGTACAAAAACAAGAATGTTTCTGGGCTGTGAGTGTGGAGGCAGACAGATCACAGATAACATTGCACTAATCCTTGAAAGTGCCGACCTTTGTCTGCAGAGGACCATCTTTGATTGCCTCTTGAAGCATTTCAAAGAAAGAGATACTGTAATGATACTGAAACTGTAATGAGAACTGTATGTGGCTAAGGGACTTTACATGGTGGTTTATATTTTAGTTCATTCCTGTTTTGCACTAGCTAAGACCTACAACCTAACATACACTTAACCCTATTAACAAACATCTGATTTAGGACTCTCCTTTACAGCAAATGCCATTTAAACTTGACATCTTACATTTGATTTAGGTGGTACATACATTGTAATTAGAAGAAAATCCTTTCAAACATAATATTCAAAATGTGAGAACTGTGTTTCAATGTGACACAAAGGAATACAAGAAGAGTGTGAGAGACATCAGAGCCAGCATATTAAGTTCTTAATCTCAATTTGCCAAAACCCACTTGACCACATGTAAACCTCCCCTAAGAGAGAAATTTGTGTTTATTGCTCAATAAATATTATTTTTTATTGAAACAATTAATAGTATATTAGACCAGTGGTTTAAATAACGTTTGTACTTTTGATCATTTTTGGAAATCACCTTCTACAAAATAGCTTTGTACCAGCAGATTATGAGCATTATGAGGTACTTAAACCAAGCCAAGTATGTTGTTATGTTGTTTAACGGAAAACAATCACCAAGTATTGAATTCTGTTATTGATATATGATCAACTAATAATTTAGTACACTGTATATTGGAAGAAGTGGTTTTTGGGATGTAGGATTACGTTATTACTTTTTTAATGCAAATGCATGTTCCAGTTTGATTCAATCAGCTTTGATCAGTTCTTATAGATCCACTGTGCCGGTAAACCACGAGCAAGCTGTATTAATGTGTCATCTTATTTTATCACTAACAAAGCTGTTTATAAAGAACAAACAGACAAACAAACAAAAGTGGGCTTTACAGATGTAGAGATTTGTTGCACTGCTGGTACATAACCAAAGCACCCTATAATATTTGACCTGTTTATTCAACTGAGTCTTTTTACTGGAGAAATTCTGGGTATTATAGTTGTTTTCATGTCTTTCGCCATGCTCTATATTTTAAATACAGCTAATGTTACATTTTTCTAAACATCTATTTATCTATGCAGTTACCTCACTAGTATGAACCTGGTGACAGAGGGAATTGGAAGGGAAAAAGGGGAAACAAAAAAAAACAACTTGACTTGTGTTTCTAGACTGTTCTAGTAGGCAATGATTTAAGTTGTCCTACTTTACAAAGTATTTTATTTAAAACAAGTAGCAAGCAGTTAAAGAACTGAACTCACAGTTATCCTTGGTCTTCATGCAAGTTATATCTTTGTTGGAAATAGGCCAATTTTTGGTTTGGTAACTTGTTTTCATCTCTTCATTAAATTAATCATTGGATGAATCTGTATACCCGTGGGGGAGGTTATCAATAATAACTTTATATCTTTGCAACTTATTTTACTTTCAGTGTCTCCTTCCTACCCACCTCCTTTTTCCATGTCTTTTTTGCCATCCAGCCAAATGGCAGCCCACACATCACACCCCCTTATTCATATCCCCCAAGCACCCCACCTCACTACTGTAACAGCAGTAACATTCAAACTCACAGAAAAGTCTTTGCTTCTGTAGTCAGATTGCCATGGCAACTGGAGCCATAAAATGGTTTCTGTAATGGAGCAATGCAGATGAGGAAATGGGTATTACACACTGATTCATGTAGCATTTCCCTGATGCTTACCCGGACCCCATGCTCACTACGTTTCCAAGACAGAGTGGGTCAGAATTGTTGGGGAGCACTTTCAGTCTGAATAGTGTAAGCAGTCACTCCTGCTTCTAAGAACAGTGTAAATTGATGCTTTTATTTTGATCAGAATAACAACAGCTTTTTTTCACAGCTGTAACAAAGCAGTGGTTTCATTATGCAAAAAGCAACTTGTCCATTGTGAAAATAATATAAACCTCAGGGCTTGAGTAGTGTGACAGCAGTGTTTTCATTAAGAACAGTGTAAATGGCAGCATTTTAACATCCGTTTATCATGACAGTGCAGTCTACAGCATGTATGGCATCTACTGCTGCACGCACAGTGTATAATCTGAGTTTTATTGAATGAGCATCAGCTGCGGGCAATCCTCATAACAGTACTGTGCGGGACCGCCTCATCCTGTTAAATTAGTGGTCTCCACAGTTGTGCTTGGATTGGGCGCCAAGCACAGGCAGCCAACCTTTGTCAGAGCACTCACCTTGTGACCCACTTCTTTGAACGACACGTTTCCTCGAATGATATCCAACAACCCAGTCAGTGCACATGTGCATTCATGGCCACAAGGCAGGCAGAGGAGGAAGGTTATGTGGTATGAAAGCAAACTCTAAAACACATGTATAAATACATTTCTTTTGTACATAAATACAGTAGACCCTCAGTTAGTGCTCTAGATGTGTTCTTGAGAAATGGAGCTCTTAATGAAACAGCACTATAAAAGGTCATTAATACAGTATATTGCATAAATGGAATTTGAAAACTGCATTCGTGCAATGTAATACAAAATAGATTAGTTATACTTATGATAATAGCAAATAAACACTGAAAAGAGTCTATTTTAAAATACAAAATGGAAAAAGTTATGAAATGTTTCTTGAAATTTCAAAAAGTGATAAATTATTATAATAAAAAGTGCTAAATAAAAATAGCCTTAATGCCAAACTGAGTTACGGGTGGTACTTCAAAATGGGATCCCCATGGGATCTGTGTGTTTTTAGGTGCTAATGTATAATTTATTACCCATCTATAAAGTTCAGATCTAGTAATGACAATGTATCTTCAAGACAAATTGTACCAATCAAGGTTTTACAATACCTGGGAAACCTGAGCATTTGTTTGTGTAGCTGGGCAGAAGAAAACGCAAAAAACAATCCACATTTTTCCTACGTGTGTCCGCAGAATTACTGCAGAAGAGCTGGAAAGACATGCTGGATCTTGTTAACAGAATGCCTTGTGGACAAAAGCTAATTTGCAGTAAATTTTTTACTCAAACTTTTAACTGGTACCCTAACGTCAGGTTTCTCTATTATTTGGAAGCAGTACCCACAGAGCAAATCATTGCATACTGCAAAACTGTCAGCCCTGGAACTGATGCAAGACCTTCATTGATTCCTTGAGTTGTGCACTAACTGTCTTGCTTGTAATTTTTGAAAGTTGTGGCAAATACACTTGGATTAACAAGGACCAACCTGCCTGGCAAAAAAAGAGGACAAAATGGAAAAAAATGTGATGCGCCAGTTCCAGTTCCCACAACTCTCCAACAAAATCCTGTCTGCACAGAGGACCGTTGTTTTCTGCAACAACGATTAGTTTTATTGACTTACTGCAAGTGCACAATAAAGTGCTCGCTCCCTCATGAAGTATAATGTTCTGGTAAAATTCTTCAACTCGGGAAAAATTTGTCACAAAGGACCTGCTCTGAAAATTAGTCATTCTGCACATGCACTATTGGAATGCTGCTATGATTCTTGAAGCTCTCTGTGGCGAATGTACCCAATGTTTCATTATATACCTGTGTAGTAGTTATTTCTAGTGACTATTTAGCTGGTCCAGAAGACCACAGTTTATAAACCCAGCTTCCGTGGGAATTTATCTACAGTGTTTAGGGTTGCCATTCAGACCATTGGAGCTCTGGACACAGCCAGAGCTCTCAACATGCTGTTTTGTGTTTCTTTTTGTAGTGGACAAATGTCCCCGCAGCCTAGACTGTGCCAGAGAGGGGCGGCACTTCTGCAGGCCAGGCTCATCCCACTGTGGCCCATGCCTCTCCCCACTGGAGGAGAATGCAAAGGGGAAGTGCGTGGTCAAGAAGAGGCGCTCCCACATTGGTATGTATGACAGTTGTATCTCCATGTTCGCCACAGTCCTGCAGTTATACTGCAGCAGTTGTAGAAGAATTGTTGCATAAAATGTTGGGTTACTTTGTAATGTGTAGTTTGAAATGTGGAAATGGTGGGATATAAATCAGCACTGAGCCCAAAAGAGGCAATATAGGTATAGTGAACATTCACAAACATGAGATCTGTGCAGTTCCGAGTGTGGGTCCTCTTAACCTGAATTTTGACAGTCTCGTGGCCCACTGACACCCATCTTGCCAAGCTCCCACGCATTGCCAGAACTGTGATTGATAGCCCTTCAACTCACCCAGCAGGGTAGTGTGGTTACTGAGCTGTGAATGACAGAGGTGATGTTCTGATTTCTAATGAATGTTATCACCAAGTGCAGCAGCCCTGCAGAAAGAACTGATCACTGCACGCTTTATTCATCATTATTAAACCATATCAGCATAATTAAAGCACATTTTACAATGAATATTGTTTCTTCCAAGGCAGATTTGTAATAGTCGAGCCAGATGAAAGGGGTTTCCACATTTTAGTTTATATCCATTATTATCGATAGTTCTCTGTTTTTGTATGGACTCATTACCCCTGGGAATATGCCAGGAGCATGAAAAGCACAATAAAATATTTTATGCTGACCCATACATCATGCAAATTTAACTATTAGCTAACAGAGTTCAACTTGCGGACAACAGCATGACTAAGAATAACTAGTGTTTCTGCAAAAGGGATTGGAAGAGCCACCTGCTGCTTATTGAGAGCCCATTGCGATGAGACCCCCCAGATCCTCACCTTATCTTCTGCAGGGTCCATGTTTGCGAGCTTGACACATTACTGCCTTTAGCGGGCAAGAGGTGCCAGCAGGGATAATTAATGGCTGGGTGCTGGAGAGCCAGAGGGGTTGCAGTGGCACCAGCTGGCTGAGAAAACCTCACATGCCCACTAGAACGTGAGCAGAAAATCAGGGAAAAGTGAGTGGGATACACGTGCTCCCAGTCACCTCTACATTTTGTGTTTATTTATTGACATTTATTTAGCTGATGCTTTCCTTTAGTGCAGCTTACAGTGTTAAATTACTTAAAGTGATTTACTTTTTTGTACAGCAGGAGAATTTTTACTCAGTTAAGGGTGAGTAGCTTCATCAAGGGTATCTCAGCAGGATGTGGGATTCAGAACTTGGTCTTTCAAGCGCAAGGCAGCAGCTCTAAGCACTATGCCAGGTGCTGGGGGCTCTGAGGGCTATAGCACAACCTGAAATCATCCTCGAGTATGAGCAGTCCAGAAAAGAGTCATAAGTTCAAGGTTACAGGTTTAAGTTTTGTGAAAATAACTGCACCTACTTATCTAGCAGGTAAAAGTGTACAGTTTGATATATAGTAAAACACAAATGTGATAACACATTTTAAATAAGATGAATTTAGATATAAAACGAGCCAGTGGCTTCCGTCCTCCTTTTCCCTTTCCAATCATCAAAATCTTCTGACGCAATGAATGTACAGGATTTACTGAAGACGACATACATTTGGATAAAAGTTTTATTAGTGTTATTAGGATCGTAGCGGTGGTGGGGGGTGTCATGGCTCTCCCATGATGCTGTGCTACTGCATTTGTGTAAAAAGTTGTGACCAATCACTGTAAGGAGTTATAGGAGATGGTTGACCCACTGTGTGTTTCCTGTGTTCAGGAGTTTTGAGGCAGGCAGGTTTTTTGCCCTGTGAACGCGGGTGTTTGAACATGTTGTGGAGGAAGAAAGCTTACGACCTCACAGACTAGTCTCCTGACAGCTCAGACGGAGCAAGTCATCAGAGCCTTATTATTCTATTAGACTTAATACATATTGTTTTTATCATATGCATGTTGTGTTTGCACTAAACCATTTATTTATTTCCCATCTAATAAATTGAAACATTTTTTTTTTCCTTTTCAACTGGAAGATATTGTTTTTATTAGCTACAGTAAGCTAACCTGGCATTTTACACAGTTGAATTTTTTGGGCCACATTTATTGGATTTATGATGAGGTTTACTGTATTTATTGAAACAGTTTGAGTCTAGTACCTTTCTCAAAATGAAAAAAGCAGGGTCTCTCCTAGCATGTCCACATCCTTAACTACTAGGCTGCCTGCTGGCACCTCAAAGAGTGCCGGATTGTACATTTTGTCTTGGTAATTAAACAAAAGCCCTGTAACCCTGTTTTGCACTCACTTACTTTTTGTCTCATTTTGCTCACGTTCTTTTTATTTCCCTCCTTATGCTGTGCACTCAGCAGCGACCATGTATAACCATTGATGTTGTTAGTGTCCAACGAGATCTGGTTTCAAGAAAAGAAACACACACAGACCCCAGGGGGTCAGCAATAGTTCATTACGCAGTGCTCCACATATTGAGCTGAGGTCATGAGAACAGTGCCCATCAGCTGTCCATCCTCCTGCGTGGGCCAGCAATACAACAAGGTGTACCTAGCCCTGATACACAATTTGTAATATTACTATTTGTATTCTTTCATTTATTTGACACTTTTCACCCAATCAACTTGCAGTGACAGCTTTGTGCACTAAAATGCCTACAATTATTTACCTATTTTTACACCAGGGTTATTTTTACTAAAGCAATTCAGGATAAGGACCTTTATCAAGGGTACTACAAAAGGAGATGGGATTCAAATCCAGGTTGTTTGACTACAGTTTGACAGCTCTCACAACTAACCAATGACATTCAGTCTACTAGGTAGCAGATTTGGAAGAAGGTGGTTTTGTGGAATGACAAGAGATAACTGAAGCCCACGTCTGCTGAGGGAGGTTCATTGTGATGTAAATTAAAACGGACCAGTCGGATACTGTATTAATCCTCCTAATCGTAAATGCTTGATGAATCATTAATTACCACTGCTGAGTGATGTCGCATCTATATGTATGTTGTTGCTGTCAATCTAATAAATGCAGTGCAAAGTATTAACCCATCCCTGTAAATCATCTAGTACAAAGGTACTCACTTAATATAAGCTGAAAGTAATGCTAACAATAGGACGGAAGAATGTCACTAATGGAATCGTGGCCATTTCCTCTCTTCCCTCTCATCATAATCTTTTCACATATATTTCGTTCTTGGTGTTTCTTTGCTCCATAAATCTTGCTCTGTCCCCAGGTTGTCTTAACCCCCCCCCCCTTGATTTTCTGTGTTTGGGCTGTCCACTTGCGGTAGCCACACTATGACTCATGTGGGGGTAATGTCTTCTTGTTTTTCAGTTTCAGCTTAAGGTTGTTCCTGAATTTCCCATTAAGAACTGAACAATCAATCAGTACAAAATAACTATGTTTGGGTTTTTATTTTTGTGTCCTTGAGAAATTAGCTGCTAACCCAGGGTAATGAAAGGAGGCAAATCTGAGCTGTTCTTGCCAGGTGTTTCTAACACATCGCAGATGTCACACTGCTTACTGTTAAATACTTCAATGATGTCATAAAAATGCAGATGTACACCATTTCCTTTTATGATGGAGAATAATTGCAGATAACATTATCAGATACTAGGTGCAGTACGTAAAACTGAGAGAAATGTCTCAGCATGTCCTTCATAAAAGACTGAATAAGAGCTGGAGGTGATGCAAGGGAGCTGGTATATGATCATGCATCAAATGTGTCCATGATTCAAATGGATGAGAGGATGAGTCATGTGAGGGTAGACGTCCAGCACGTGAGAATACAGCACGGCATCCTGCTGCCAAGCAGAGGTCAGCCCCACTCTCATTCTACCCAATTGGCTGCCAGTGACATCATTCAAGATTTTCCCTGGCTAGCTGTCACGTGTCTGTCGGGGGAGATGGAAGCTGAAGGGGGAGGTAAGCGTATGATGCCGATGCTCTCTTTGTCTAACCTATCTATGACAGGAGATGGGGAAATAAAGAAGAAGAATGGAAGGGCAAAAAAGCAAGAGAGATCAAATACAGATGATGTATGAATTATAACATCCACAGGCTATGTAACATTGCATGAATTCCCCACTATACAGAAGCTTTTCAAGTAATTTTTCCATCCATCTATTCATCCATTATCAAGACCTTCTTTGTCCAGTGCAAAATCACAGTGGTCCAGAGCCTGTCCCAGAAACAGAGGGAGAGAGGCAGCATCCATCACAGGGCAATCATGCACACACACTCATTCATGTTCTCTCTCTCTCTCTCTCTCTCTCTCACACTCACTCACTCACTCACTCACTCACACACACACTCACACACACACACAATTACAATTCACTATAAAAGTGTCACTGATTGTACCTTTTAATTGAAATGGTATGTATGTCACAGAAGTTTTGTTAGCCCAGCTTTCTTCTTTAGAACAAAGAGAAATGTTCTTGTAATGTGGTGTGTTTAAGGTATCTGAGTTTATGGTGAAATGATGTTCACCCACAGATTGACCCTCAGGGCTCTCAGCTCCCTCCAGAGAAGGTAAATGGGCCAGTAACAGTTGTCCTTGATCTTTTATATAGTACTACTGATAAGTGTGAGTTCACTAGCTTTAAAGTACTTATTGTTCCCAGGACATTTGGTTAACAATTTTGATCCAGAAAAGCCATGTATTCCCAGCTCTTCTGTAGCAGTTTCAATAGATGTAGGACACTTGTGTCTTGCTTTGCTTTCATTTGTCTGTCCCCTTTGTTTCATGCAGGCATTGCCAGGATTACTCAGCTGGACTCACACATGTCCTTGCTACTGCACTCTTTGTTGGTCACATGCAGAGAGGCTGAATGATTGGCACCCTTTTCCAGCTGATCAAGGACTTAACTCCCACCACTAATAAGAACTTTCCTTATCTGAGCGTGTGACCAAGATAGGATAAGTGGTAGGAACTGTGCAGAATAGGTATACCACAGTGCCAAAATACAATTCAGCAGTCAAGGGCAGAGGGTAAGCAGTGACAGGGGTGTGTGGTTTGTTCACATTGCCATTGAGCTTGTGCATTTTGATGTGCTTGATGCTACTTTAGGAGCCGCTAGTGCTCTGTCCTGCGGGCTTTAAATAAAACCTGTTAACAGGTTCCACATCAGCACACAAGGAAGCCTGATTGATCAGTCTTGATATGCCCTAAAACTTTATATTTATCACAAGCAAAGCTGACTGAGTGATTGTCCTTGGTTTTATTGATCAGGGATGTTACATTAAACTTCCTGTCTAAGTAACTGTCCCATTGGTTTGTCCCTCAGATGAAATAAGTGAAAATTTGCTTGCTTACATATTTCATCCTTTCATTCCTTTTGCTGTCCTCAGACATATTATAAAGTGAGGTGCCTTCACAGCTAAAGATTAAGTGATGGGGCATCTGTTTGGAATTGTGGGTAACAGCGTGGCCAGCGTCTTTTGTGTTGTGTTCTAATTGACAGTTTACTCTCGTTTTTTTCCCCCTTTTCTGGTTGCCATGGCAATAGCTCTTTCATTCATGACTGTGTGGAAGTTGGGCACTGCACTTGGTGCACCGTGTCCTCCTGTGCCTCGACCCACCCCCACACTCTACTTTAGAGACTAGCCAACCCATCCGCCCACGTACAATTACAGCCATGCTGCAGTACACACACACACACACACACACACACAAACACACACACACACACATATGCACACGCACGCACAAAGCTGGGCTTTATTTCAACCCTCTACTGAACATGGATGAATAAACAGCAGACATGTAACCTTGTAAATATCTTTCACATTCCTGGACTGAAGACCTCCACTCACACTACCACATTCATCTCTGGCCTAGGGGGTGCAGTAGCAAAGCTCCATACAGCGTCACCTCCACAGGTCAAGGACTGGCAATCCTGTTGGCTGCTCAGGTCGGAGCCAGCGCTTCAGTGTGAAGAGACTCCACCTATGCTCCTGCAGCCAGGCCAGAATAGCTGCTGCTGAAGGAAAGGGTTCTGGTGGGAGGTCATTAGTTTTCAACAGCCAAGTGTTGCTTGTGAGTTGCCCTTTGGGTTTGTGAAGAAGAAAGGGTGAGAGGAGTGGCAATGATGAGTGTGATGATTATAAAAAGCATAGGGTAGATATTAGCATAATGGATCTGCTAAATTTGTGGTGGTGGAACGGTGGAAAGGTTTCAGATTCAAGCAGTCAGTTGAAGTTTGCTATTCGGCACCTGAAAAAATTGTTCAACGTGGATTATCTCGGTGACTGTTTAATTGTGTAAATTAGTTATTTTAAGTGTCAGGTATTTTAGTCAGTTTGAATTAAGACATCTGAAAAGCAGCTACAAAAGTGGCTATTTCAGGGTCATAGATATGACATTTGCATGTATGTGTGTAGCTGACAGTTTTCTCCCGAGTGACTTACATGTTTGTTAAGTTTCTCACAATGGTTTACCCATTTATACAGTTGGGCAACTTTTACTATAGCAGTTCACTGTAAATCTCTCAATTAAGGGAAGAACAGTAGGAGATGGGATTTGAATCTCTGTTCTTTGAATGGAAGGTAGCAGTTCTAACCACTTTGCCACCTACTCCCCAATGTAAACACAGCACTCATTTGGTCTGAATACCTTATGTATATGTGAATGCACCACTGGAGTGCCTTTGTATGCCTTTCCCCTGCAATCTTTTATACAGTACCTGTTGTGTTCATCTCCGTGTCCTTTCTGTTTGAATTGCTTGTTCCATTAAAAGTACCCGTTGACCCGACAGGGGCTGTATGAACAACCTCCTGATCATTCTAGAATTTTCTCAATCAGCATTAAATTTGTCTCCTCACTGTACAATGTCTTCATACCCTTGGGGGCTGAGCAGCCAGTTGGCCTTGGACCCCCAGCTGTTCTCTTCTCCTGCACCACTTTGAGGGCTTTTGCTTCCTCTCTGCTGTTGCCTTTTAGTTTTTCCCCACACTTGATTTAAAATGATACAGCCTACTCTAAGAAGGATTTTTGCTAGTCATTCAAAATGAATTAAAATATAATTTATGATAACAGTGAAAGGGCAATTGGAAAGCCTGTTAGGAGTAGATTTGAATAGTGTGTTTTTTTTCTTTAACAGAAGAAAACTGGAGAATGCGCTATTTTGATTTTAACATTTGTATGCAGTTATTCTGGCATTAGTGCATGTAGTAGTGTGTATACCTATATTTGCAGGCTCTGGGGTGTATGGGGTACATGTAAAAGTGTGTGGAGATGGGTTGTTTTGCTAAAAGTTGGGACATTTTTATGAGAATTAAAAGTGAAGTAACTACTAAGCAAGAAAGTAATGTGCTAAAGTGGACACGTGGTTCTGTTTGTGTGTGTGTGTGTGTGTGTGTCTTCCTGGGCTCTGCTATTCTTCATTTTCTGTTTGTGGGAAGAAACACGGATTCGCTCTTTGTGTATAAACAGTCCCCCTAAGCACTGGCTAGGGGTTGATGGGTAATTACAGAATTGCTGCCGCAACTTGCAATCATCCAGATGGTGGGCTGCAAGCCCAATAAATGCCGCTGACAAGCGAATTCTCACTTGTGCACAAGCACACGCTCATACACACACACGTGCTGTCACATGCATGCTCTCATGCTGACAAATAAGATTGTTTCTTCTTTACTGTCATTTACAACATAAACATTTGTAAATCAGCTTGCGAAGTATTCGTGTGGAAACACTCCACTAGTCCTTTAAGAACACTATAGTTAGATGATTTCCAATATAATTTTTATTTATTTGTAACTGCTAATAATTCACTTGTCTATTTTCTAAAATTTCACAAGCTGTATTTATCGAAAAAGCCAGCAGATAGTAGAAAGATGTACTGATGTACATCTAAAATCTAAATGGAACAGGATTATTGGACCCCCTTCATCCACCTCATTTCTGCAGTGTTTGCAGCTTTTGTCTATTGTTTGTTAGTGTTAATCATCAGTAACAACACTTTGATAGGAAAAATTGGGATACAACGTTGATAATACAGAATTTTATGGAGAAAATGTATTTTTATTTTCAGTCATTTTAAATTACTTTTAATTTTAATGTAACTTGAAGTCTTTTGGAATGCACTACAATGTTATTAACTTTGAGCTATATTAAAATGAATTTAAAATGGAAAAAATAAAAGTACCTTGTTTCCACAAACTCTTAACATGTGCTATGTTATTGATCACCAGACACAAGCTGTAAGCACTATGGAATTAAGCTGAATTATGCCAGTCCCAGACTCCTTTGTTGAGCTGCTCTTTGCTGTCAAATAACAGCTGGATGCAGAAACAAAGGTAATGTTCAAAAAGAAACACCTGAAGAAAATAAAGTTAAAATAAACTGGAAAACAATGTGTTTGAAAATTCAGAATTCTGAACATACTTAACCTTGGGAATTATTTTACTTACTTTTAGCTATATCCCAGATTTTTACAACATGTAAAAAAAAAAATTAAGGGGTCCCTGCTTTAATAACCTTTTGTTCTTGTAGTAAACGTAACTTATGAGTTATGTACACTTCATGTATGTAATCTTTTTTTCTTATGTTGCTGAAACTATGAAAGATCAGCTATATCCCCTAAGTACAGATGGTGTAGGTTTGTGGGAGGTGGCCTGTTCCCAAACCCCCCAGCGTCACAACATAATAAAGCCCCTGGTTGCCATGAAGAACCCTTTCAGGTCCCAAAGCCTGCACTGATGACTCAGCTTCTTCATCCTCTTTTTTAAATCTCAGGCACAGTTATAGATATGCTCATTTGTATACTCAAAGGACAAACACTTTCTTACTCAGCTAAAAAACAGACACGAAAATATTCAGACATTTTTATAATAATTAACAAGTTAATTAAACTGCAAATATGTTCACATTAAAATGCAGATATTTGAAAATGGGATAATGTGTAATTCCATTGATTTGAACCACTTTACACTTCATCAACTGATGGTCCTCTCCCATTCTCAGCCAAGGTGACCACCCTCCCGGACCTGGATGAAGAAATTGACTTGCTGTCCTCCATCATTGCCAAACAGCAGGAGGTGCAGGTCAAACAAGCAGGTACAGCTGCATTGCACTCAGTGTTGGTATCCGTGTCAGTTTAAGAAACAAGGCTATCTCTTGCAAAAATGGTTCTCTCTCTTCCTCTGATCTGTAAGACAGAGTAAATATAATGTCAGCCTTAATAATTTCAACACTTTTCTCATGTAAATACAGATTTTTTTTCAGCCAGTTCTTAGTCTGAACAGATATCTGACATACATCGTTTAGCAGATGCTTTTCTCACTTATCAATATATAATGATACAATGTAGTATTTAGCTGACACCTTTGTCCAAAGTGACTCCTAGATATAGTACAGTAAACTCCCTAAAAGCAACACAACACACAAAATACACTATCACTACCACACTTTCTAAAGTGATTTGCAATGTTACATTTGTATACTAAGCCAATAATTACTTACCCATTCACCACCTGGGTAATTTTTACTGTATCACTTCAAGTTGAGTATCATTGTCAAAGGTACAAGAGTGGGAGAGGGGTTAAAACCAATGTTCTTTTATAACAATGCAACAACTAAAACCATTTTATGATTGGTTGCTCATTTCAAGATTGTATTAAAATAAAGCTAACCTTGCATAATGCCTCCTCTTTCCTCTATCTACACTTTCACAGCACTGTCCTCTCAGGACACTCCAAAATCCAAGCTAGGTGACCCCCAGCAGAGAAACACCACCATTGTGCCTAAAGACAACCAAGAAACAAAACCAGCCCCTACCTCATCCCCCCAGTCTGGAGCACAGTATTCTGTTCAGAGGGAGCCCCTGGCAGCCCCACCCCCCAAGGACAAGACACTCACTGGTATACATCTTTTTCTGCTGCTTACCATGTCACACAGGCCTGGATAACAGTGAACAAACTGGCTGGTGTAAGAACTGGGAATCATTGCCTTTATTTTAAGGAGTTTCCATGGTAGCAGAAGGCTCAGATTTCTGAACATTCTGACTGGATTCTGCACAGCAGTAAAGGTGAACACAGTGACACAGGGAAAAGTTAGGCAAAAAAGGGACAGCTGCTATGAATGTTTACATTTACTCATTTAGCTGGTGTGTTTACCCAGCCTATAGTGTTAGGTTCTATATACAGTACTGGACTACTTGCAGTGATTTACCCATTTATACAGCAGACCACGTTTTTTCCTGAAGAAATTCAAAGTCCCAGCAGGGATTTGAACCCAGGTCCACTGATTACAGCCTGTGAGCTGTGTAACGTTGTTTATCCAGATCTGGGTCTGTAGATTCTAAAGAACAACCCTCTGCAAAGTTCTCATCCTGATCTTGTTAAGTGAGCCAGATTGATGTTTTTGGGAATTGGAGTATTAAATTTGAATGTGGCTAATGAAATGGTAATAACAACTTGCAGACTTGCAGATGATTCAACCACAGTTTGACCCAGGACTTGCCAGGTTTGCTGTTGCCAATGCAAGATTGGTCCCTGAGCCTGCAGGCAGAGCTAACGCATCTGTTCTGCCATTTCCAGAATGACACGTAGCTGTGCTCCAAGAAACCCAAATCAGATCTGTGGTCATGTGACTTGGCTGAATGTTTGTAAAACAACATTACGGGGGAGTTCTTGTGGCAGCAGCACCAGCACAGCCAGCAGGCCACACCAGCAAGATGAGAAATGGCCTATTTAATCCCATTAGAGCAGCCCTGGTGCAGCCGCTCAGCTTTGTGGGATTCCTCCCACACCAAAATGGAATTACCATCTGGGATGAACGGCATTAGCACTCATTAGCACTGGAAAAGGTGTCACGTGGATTCTTGTTTTTGTTGTTGTTACATAGTTTGTCCTTATGCATAGCTGTGTGGTTTATTACAGCATAGCAAATACCATGACATCTTATTACGTCCACTGTGCTCCCTGCACTCATATGCTCACACTTTTGCTGAGTCACAATCAATAAAAGGATAGTAATTCAGGCATCCCTGGATATGTTTGTTAGTTAGAATAAACTAAAGTAAGTTATTTTTATTTATTATAGCTATATGCAAGATTTCTACAGCTATAATACATAAATGCTTTATTTCTTATTTTAATGTTTATTAAATTCAAGCTAAATTTTTTTTTTAAACTTATGAAATTAATTCTTCCATTGAATTTCAGCTCGTGATAAGTTCAACCCACAAACATGCAAACTGTTTCTCATATTACTAAACACAAACACTTGTAAATGCAAGTTAGCAGCTATAAACATGGTAGAAGGGAGTTGAATTCAGATGGTCCCTCACTGTTTTGCTTGGATGCTGTCTACTGTTGGCTGGGTCTATAAATACAGGTTTCTTTTTCTTTGCATAAATGCAGGAATTTTAGAAAACAGGTAGATGTAGAAGATGTGATTAAAAATAATTAAACTGTAAAATGTTTCTGTCTTTGAAAATTTTAATTTTTGTTTGTCACATTAAGACCAGGTGTATCTAAATACCTCACACAGCACCTACAATCACTTGTTAGGACTCATGCAAAAAAAAGAAGCACCTGTTGGACAGTATGCTGTTTACACACTCACTTCCACACATACCACTGTGGTGTTGCTTAGATACCGACACTGGCCACCTATGTAAGAATGTCATGAAAAACCCACTCTCTTCAAGTGAAGTGGACCAAAGAAGCACTCTGCAGTCTTGCTGACAGCCTGTTGTTCACACAAGAGTTGTGCAGTTAGCGCTGTATCCTGTAGTTACTGCACAGAGCGATTTACCATGTTGTCCGCCAGCACGTGAACACTGACATTGATGATATGCGTCTCTTTGTGACTCATGCCAGTAATGCAGTGGAATGACGTGTTTGCTGTTACACCTGCTAACAGGCCTGTTCCCTTCATCTCGTTTCCTCAACTTCTTTTTGTTTTTGGTCCTCTCCCTTATTGCCCTTACCCCATCACCCCCTCCTTGTGTGTGTAGTAATGACAGGTGTGTTTCTCATTGCCGCGGTGGCTGGCTTGCTCCTGGCCAGTGTCAGCTGGATCAGGTAAGAGTATTTTTTCTTTGACACCACTTCATTTGAGTATTTTTTACAAAAATTGTCCAAATACCATAAAAATCTTTTGAACTGAATTACTGAGATTTATGAAGTTCTTAGTCCAAAGATGTAGCATATACCAAAAAAGCTCAAGTCAAATCAGTAATGTGCTTATTTACTACAATTCATGAGTCAAAATTTACATATATTCTTTTTTAATGAGCGTGCAACCTTCACAGATACAGGGATGTGGCACAGAAAATGGATTTTCAATTCTGCTGTTTTACAATAGGAAATTTATTAGGAAATAATAAATCCTCATCTAGTCCGTCTCCAAGTACTAATAATAGATAATCCAACCTCATGTGATAAATGACACATATTAAACTTTATGTTGTATTTATTAAACCAAGAACATGTCAATATGCAGAAGCCGTGTGTGAAAAAGTGTATCTTTACTGCTTGTACATTGGTTACTAAGTTCATTAGAATTGAAACAAATGCATGTCATCAGCCAACCATCAGCAGCTGTTTAGTCAGGATAATCCAGCTTTGTGTTAATATGTGAGGCGACCTGCTGATTTCTGAGAGAAGCAATTGGTGTTCCTCTTCAGCCATTTTCTTTACATTTATTTTATGTTACAAATATACAGCATTTTTATTTTTCATCTTTTAATGTTTTGGTATAGATGATATACCAAAAAATTAAAACCACAAAAAAACAAAAACCAAAGTGAGAAGCTGATGGCTTGAGTCCACCTTCTGCAGTATTGACTGCCAGTTGACAGTACCATGGGACATAGGCTCATCGTTGTGAAAAATAAAATATTTTTGAAAAACACGGATAAATAATCTCATAAGCAATCTTAAAATGATATCCTTGTCAAAGAAATGTAAAACTTTTCAGAAACATTTATAATCTAATTCGGTTCACATAAATCGAGTTGGCCACAAACTTTTATTAAATGTCTTCTTGGGGCCATTGCCCAGAGGAAACCAAAGTTGAGATGTCTGGCTGTAACACAAACAGTCACATATTGTGAAAACCAAACAACTCATAAGACCATACAAAGTCCAGACTAACCACCATAGGGGTGATGATCTGGGACTGTTCTACAGCCACTGGTCCTGGACACCCCAGTAAGTGTTTTCAAAATTAGTTGCGCTGCACCCCACTGTATTCATGAGAGAAACATGAGACCATCTGTCCAAACAGTCTGTCCAAAAGTGGACCACATAACAGAACAAAGGTTAGTTAAGTCCTAATGTGGAACTTTCTTGTTCACATCACTGTGTTGTTCTGCAATTGGTGAAACAAACATTGGTAAAATAGGGACTGAAAATAAATGTGAAAGTAACCTAACACTCCTACCCTCTAGGCAGCGAAGGACAACTCGACTGACTGAGAAGGTCGATTACCCAGCTTTCCGTGTGATGGGACCTCATTCCTTTGACAGTACCATGGTGAGTCCTGACCCCACCTCTGCAGGTGTATTTTTGCCAAATTCCAGTGAAACACAAGATGGAAACTGTTGCAGCTGACTTTGCGTGGTTGGTCCCATACAGGTGGGGGATAAGAAGCTGGCACAGAGTGCTCAGATGTACCATTACCAGCACCAGAAGCAACAGATGCTGTCCCTAGACAGGTGAGTATGGTGTGTGCTGCTGTACCCTCCACTGCAGTGAGTTGTGCCACGTTCACACTTGGTCCTGACCACCAACTGCTGCTATGAGTCATACTCACGGCACTCAAGTAATGCTCTGTGAGTTGCTATAAGACAGTTTATTTTCCCCCTTTTTGTTAAATAGTAATGGGCCAATCCTGTGTTACCCTCAAAAACTTGAGTGTCTTCAACCTCCACCCTTCTCCAACCCCAGACACAGATGCGAACCCAAGATCCCCGACTCAGGAGCCACATCAGATGAGGAGAACGAGGATGGGGACTTCACAGTGTATGAGTGTCCAGGCCTGGCACCAGTGAGTCAAATGTACTGGGGGCTGCCAGGGGTCATTTAAGTGTTCAGCCCTTTTCACCTGTGTGTCTACTGAACCCTTCACCTTTGTGAATGTGGTGTCACACACGGGTTATAAAGTCCTGCTTCATGCATCCTGCACATGTTAAATACCTGGGCATGAAGTGGTGTTGCAGAGTTGTCACCTTCCATTCAAAGAATCTGGGTTTGAATCCTACCTCCTCCTGTAATATTTGTGAGCAAGGTGCTTGAATTGAAAGAGTAAAATTACCAAGCCGTATAAATGGGTAAATCATTGTCACTGGCTTTAGAGGAAACTATCAGCTAAATGAAAAATTGAAAATGCTTAGTTTGTCATGTCAGCCACTAAAAAAACACATTCAATCTATTTCTGCATTTAAGTGCACTTAAAGAAATTCAGTGATCTTCTTCAGTTCCATTTATTGTTAAATTGCATAGTATAGTGCATTATAATATATTATAGTATAGTATAGCACATAGTATGTGACTGATTTTCAGTAGTAGATATTATAGAAGACTACTTGGTGTCAGTTAAATTGTAATGAATCAATTCCCACATTTCAAATATATGAATTGTTTGTATAATTTAATTTATTTTAAAACAGTACTTGCATTAATCTGCATTATTTTGTTTTTTTAGAATTTGTATTTGGATATAATTTGGATTAGAATTTTGTTTTTTTTGTATTTCCATTTTGTTTTTTCCTCATCAGACTGGAGAGATGGAGGTGAAGAATCCCCTGTTTGATGACTCCTCTCTGCACCCCCAGAGGGACCACAAGTAAACCTGGACAGTCATGTAAATACACAGATTCTCAGATGGGACATCACTCCGACCAACGTAACACTGCACACGCACATCACACATGATCCGTGGATACGCATAGACACAGCTTGGCAGAGACACACTCCGACATACACTCTAGTCTCCGAAAGGCTCGCCACATGGCCACACTCACACCAGCCTTCTAGCAAGGATGCAAAAAAACAAAGAAGTTCAAGAGAGAAAGGGAGTGGATGCAGCGGAGAAGAGGAGGCTGAAGGTTATGAGCACTTGGGCCACATTTCCCCCTGTTGGACACTCAGTGCTACTGCACCTTTCCATCTCTCCCTTTGCGCTTTCCTGTCTCCAATGGACCATTGACTATGTCTGATGAATTGGAGACCTTTATTACTTAACTTATTCGTTTTTATTCCTTTTATTTAAAAAAATCCAGCACTTGGTCTAGCAGGTATAAAAATGTAGTACTGTACTGTGTTTTGTTTAAAATCAACTTGCCTCTGGTTGCCAGTCCAGCTACAACAAACATATTTGATCCTGCTGCATAGGTCTTTCTCTCTCCCTTAGTCATGTCTTTTCCCTTTTTGCTGTTTCATGAGTCCCATGAGGCATCTTGGTGTTTCACAGTGTCACCCCCCACCTATTTTTGCACAGCTCTTCTGTTTCCTGGGCCTCACGCTGAGCGCTAATTAACAACTGTATCACAGTCACATGTCCTTTTTTGTCCCTCACTCAGACACAAAACACATACATTTGCATGTCCTTTTGACAAAACCTGTTTTTCTGGTTCACTCTGCAAGCTTCCTTGTTTGAAATGATGTTGACAGTAAAGAATGCAATTGTTTTTTTATATTGAAAGACATGAGGTATCATTTCCCAGTCTACCTGCCTGAAAAAAATGTGTAAATGAGGGGGGGGGGTGTAAAGGGTACAAATTCTCCCCACGGTTTTAATTATTTATGCTAATTTATTAAAATTATTTATACCAAGTTTGTATTTTAATAGACATTTTATCCTATGAATGGTGGTGTAAAGGCAGATGCCTGACCTCTGCATCCTTGGCTGATTGATTTATTTTAGGTTTCATTAACTCAACTGTTCAAGCATTATTATAAATGAGTGATCTTGACTGGTGCCAATTGGATGCAAGATTTATTCACCCTTTAGAACGCAAAGCGTTCCCATACCCAATATCAGACCACAGAACTGCTGCAACAGAATTACAGGAATTTTTTATGCAACAGGGTCCTGTATGTCTGACTCAATTTAACTTACAAGAAATTCATTCAGCACAGCAGTTTTTTTCTTTCAGGTTGTGGAATGTATCATTTTGACATTCTCCGTCTCTGTGTATCTTGTTGTTTTATGCTAAAAATGTGATTAGGAAAAGGTGATCTGTCCTTCAAATTATGCTTTTAGAACCTATATTGAAGTTGTATATGATCTGTATGCAGAAGACTGTGTTTTGAGTAACAATGATACATGCAAATATTTCTTCATTTACATTTATTCATGTAGCAAACAATTTTCTCCAAAGTGACATACAATTATTAACTAGGTGAAGCCTTTGGACAAGGCAACTTACTATATTTGATCTAAAACTGAACTACCTAAAATCTTTCTGTTGTTTTCTCAATACACCGGTGTAATGAAAAAAGGCCCGTGTGGATTCACCAGTTCTGCCGAAACGTGGAACATAGGAGGGAAGCCCTGTAGGGCAACAGACATTCACACTGACAAACAGTATTGCACTGGTCTTCTGACCCCCATGATGTATAACTGCGTGAACCTTTAGTACACATGGAGCTGTTGCTTGATAATAAATTTCAAAGAATAATGCATTTGTACATATTTTAAACAAAATTTTTCCGTACTATTCTTGGTTGATTAAATGTGTCTTTTCAATGGAATTGATGGGAAAGCCCTCACTCTCCTCTGGGCGCATCGCTGCTCGCCTCCCAGCTATGGTCAGCTTTGTTTGCTCTCACCTACTGCTCACAGGCAGCTGGACTGCTAGGTAACAGCATGTGTTTCTGCATCTTGTTGGTTGGCACACAGTGGAGATGGAATCAACCCCAAAGTGCTGGTCGGGGATCTTCTCTATCACCAGTGTCCCCTCTTTGTCCATGGATAGCCACGGTATCAACGGCACAGAGGGGCAAAGCTGTTTTTACCTAAAATGGCAAAAACACAGACTTGAAATCACTGCCCTTCTCTATTGTGACTTACACGGGTCTGATGTCCAACTGAATCTGCCACAAACAAAATTGAATTTCTCCGCTATGCAGATTATTTTATTCCATTGCAAAAAAAAAAAAAATCTCTCTATGTTTGTCTTTCTAGCTGTCGTTGATAGACCTTGAATGGAGAGAGCTGGAGATGTGCAAGGTCATGTCAAACCACACTTCTGCTTTTAAAATTTGTTTACCTCTGTACCTCCAAATGGAGGAAACTGTTGAATGGGGTTCATTAGATAGGCAGTGTCACAGGCTGGAGAAAAACAGCCTGTCTTAGCCCTTGCTGTTGTTTTTCCTGTTTTTCTTGATGAATGTGTTTGATCTTGTAAATGTGGTCACCGAGCGTGGGCATGTGCGCTCGCATGGGTGTCTGTATGTAGTATGGAAATGTGACCACTGCACCTGTCCACCTCTCAAGGTTTTTAACAAGGCATTTTTTGTTTTCAAATATTGTGCATATGTTTTAATGGGTAGATACTGAAAACTTTGATTTGAACATGAGTACCTATACAGAGGTGTTTGTCCCTTTATCGTTTCAGAATTGTCCTGCAGGATCCTGAGTGCTAAGTGAAATGTTGTTGAGTTTTCTCAGAAATAAGTTGAGAAAGCAGCATCTTAGCCCTGCAGCACCATGCTGCCCATATCAGCTCGCCCTGTTACAGAACTAAGTGACTCACATTAAATTTTATATCCCTTTGTCTCAGGCAAAAATTTGACTGGCCTTGGCCGCCAGAGGTGTAGTTTTGGGACAGAGGGTGAATGATAAGGGGGTGTCTAAATTCATTTGGGCCTATTATAATTTAAAGTAAGAAGTGAGAAAGGCAATAACAAGAAGGCGAGTAAAGGCTGGCGTTTCGCACCTATAATGAGATTAATGCTATTGACACAAAAGTGTAAAAATACAGGGAGCCATCAAACAAGCTGGAACCCAGGTTGTGCACAGTGTGAATGTGCGTGGAGGGTGATGGGACTAACATGATGTCGATCACGCAGGACTTTTAGTATCTAGTAGTCACACTAGTAATGTGAGTGACTTTCTGGGGATAGGCCTGGTACTATTTGGCCATAATTCAACCAAATATCATTCTGGGACTGTTTTTTTTCCTAAGCAGATAACCCAATAGCAACCATGTTTTGAAACCTTTTTTTGTCCTATATTATTTGGGCTGTATGACCTGCATGTAAACACTGGAAAAGTAAAAATAAATATTTATATTATCTTAAAAGGTCCAAAGTGTACTGTTATTTTTAATCTATGTTTCAATATAGGTTACCGAAGTATATTTTTATTTCTTGACAAAATGTAACATTGGAAAGAGATATAAAAAATTATGACTTGGTTATCCTAATGGTTAGACACATTACTTTGCAGTCAAAGGACACACATTGAAACACCTCATTCAGCTTTAGCAGTCTTGCAAAGATACTTCACCCTTAATGGTGAAGCAAATATTACCCCATTGTATAAATTGGTAAATTGTAAGGTTATTGAAGCATTAGGTTAACAACTAAAAAACTCAATGCCTCAATAAGGCATTTTTATTTGTGGGAGGAATGTGACTTCTCAATACTTGCTGGAAAAAATTAATATCTAAATGTTTTTTTTGCTTAAATCTAATATTTCAATAATATATTAATATAACTTTGTATGTATTGGTAGCATCTCAGTAAGTTGTTATCATTAAAAAAAATCTTACTTCTTTTATAATGTAAAGACATTAAATGGCACATTCCCTGTGTGAGCAGATAAAAAAAATATTATGCATTTCAGATGTAACAGAATAAAAGACATCTTTGAAGAAATAGCACAAAACAGGAATGTAGGGGTTCAAACATACCCCTTAACAGTAAATTAAATTTTCATTTCGCAGTGAAACTTCTCACAAACACAGGTCTGTGGAAAACTCCGTCTCTCATTAACATGTCAGTGCATAATAACAGCTGCCAAACTACTAACAACAAGTTGTAAATTCTTCACTTTCAGCTTTAACAATGGCAGTCTTAAGCTCCATTGTGAAAAGACTCATTAGTATGGTCATTATTCTTATAATGTCAGTTTTAAACATCTGTAAAATTTATCAATATGTATTGCATGATCAGGTAAAGATGCATGGGTACTGTAACAATATGGAAAGTGCTGATCATTTATTATATGTATTCTTTTTATATGCACCATTTTTACATTCATCTATTCTATTTGCCTTTATATTTGTATTATCTATCTTTATATTTATTTATGTGTATTTACCTTCTTTTCTATGATGTGCACTATGGACCAGCAGGTACTTCATTTCATTCTCCCTGCACACCGGGGGATCGGGTGCTTTTCTACGGTTTTCTGCATAAAATTCATTCAGCTGAATTAAAATAAGCTCCTACGTGTGACAGCAGAATACAGAGATGCACAAATTTAATCATGGTCTACACTGGTCATATTTCATCATGCTCTTCATCTGGAACATTTATAAATGATGTAATTTAAAACTAAATAAAGATTTTCCAAAAAATATTGTATGGGTATTAAATTTACCATTCAGTTTTCAAAACTGATTAAAAAAAAATTATGAGTGCATTTGTGATCTTGTGTTTGGCATCATCAGTAGATGTTACAGTAGAACTGTAATATTAATGATAATGTAACAGACCGTTTAGGAAGTTTGTAAACAAAACACTTTAAAGAGAACAAAAAGGTGGTGATGGACAAGCTCAAAAGTGGTCAAGGCTTTTTAAGTTTCCTTAATCCGTGCGAGACTCATTTTAAAGACAGTGAAGAAGGTTGAAGCTGGACTCAGTGACCTTGTGTCTCACTGTGTCCCTGATCTCTCACTTTGCATGACAAAACCTGGATCTGTAGCAGGACACACTTGCAGAACTCGAGTTTGATGTCAAGACACAGGCTTCTCTGGCCTCCTCCCCCTTCTTCTCTTTGTAATTGAGAAACTTGAGAAACTTGAGAAACTGTCCATTTGAAAAGCTTTGTTTCATCAGGCTGAGAATGTGTGCATGAAGCTGGTGGGTCAAGACCATGTTTGTTTCAGACTGAAACATGAGCATGTCTGTTTCTGTGTATTTATTTTGTTGTATTGGTTTATTTATATAGCTTGGTCTATTTTTTACCTCATTTATTCAACACTATGTTGGAGGTAGCTATCCTGCCAAATATAGCACAAAAACAAAGTAACTGTTTTTACAAAATGACAATTTCCACAATTTAAAGATGGGTATTTTACTGGAGAAATTCAAGTGAAATAGTCCACTCTTCTCTTGGAACATGAACCAGAAACCGTCAGGTTACAAGTCTGACCGCAGGTCACTCTCCTCTTAGTTGATCTGTCTTGCCATAAATAGCAGCAATATTAAACAAATGCTGACGATTTTTTAACATTTATACTGTCACACAGAGGAGGCAGTTAGAAAAAACTCAGGGAGCGGGAGTCACTGTCCTGATTTGTTTTGAACTGCTGCCCTCCTTAATCCTCACAAGGGCGCGCCTTTATTCTGCATGGCTGGGGGTTCACAATCAAACGACAGCGGGGGGGCGCTGGTTGTGGTGGGGGCTGCGGGTCTCAATGCACACCCCCCGCACAGCTCTTTCCTGCTGCTACGTGTGGGGGCAGGGCGTGTAAACGGAGCCAGGTATTGAGGAGAAACCCCAGCAAGATAAAGAGCGAGGCGCTCAAAGTAGAGGGTAGTGTCTCTTGTAAAAAAAAATGCAAAGTTCAAATTTATATTGTATATCTTTCAATTTAATCGACGCCCAAATACATATGGCAAGTTACTGTAGATTACACGTAGAGAATGTATACATTCAAAAAATACAAATTCTATATTATGCACTATTAAATATTTTGGAGGCATTAATTACACTTAATTAATTTTATTTACCAGTTGGGGTAAAAGGTACTGCTAAAACAAACATTATTGGGGTAAATATTTTAGGGGAAATTAACATTTTCGCCCGAGAGACGATGCTAGTTTGCGTGTGACATTCACATCGATGCTGAGCTCAAAATCTTGAGATTTAAAATTAAGCTATTAGATGTATTTTACCTTTTGGCAGAGAAGTGTTCTTCATATATAATCATGCATTTGGGGCAATATTATACATGCTTTGATTTGTATTTAAAAAGACAGGTTTAATTTTTAGTGCATGTATATATAGCTGTGAAAAAGTTACATTCATAAACTACCGTATTTACTTTATTTCTGAGTATTTATCTTAGAAGGAATTGTTGCATGATTACTTCTCAGTTGTTTTTTGTGACTTATTTGCTATATAAAGTTTTCGTAAATGTTATTAAAAATCGTTTTTAAAAGACGGACCACCGCAAGCGTTTGATGCGTTTTCTATTTTTAATCGATGTTTGCTTGGGGAACAAGGTGCAAAATAAGATATAAACTATTGGCGAACGCTGTTGATGAAAACTTAAGCATGTTTTTTTCTTTTTTTACTTTAGTATGTTATATTATCCGATTACTGCAGTCACCTTTCACTGAAGGTCAGGTCCGCACACGCCCACGCACGCGAAACTCGTCCTGTAATTGCCGAACTGGCCACGTGACCCAGCCTCCGCTCTGATTGGTCGACTGGTGTCAATTATTGCACCGCGTTTCGCGCCCATTTCTATTGATGAAACTTTGAATGGACCAATGAGACACGTCTGACCTTCGCAGTGGTCGAAGTCAGGCACTGGTAACGAATATTTTCTTCCTCTTATGGTAATTTTGGGATGTCAGGTTTGTGCCGCGCTGGTATTTAACAAGTTGCAATAGTCGCAGACTTCGACGGAGCGCGATAAATCGATCAGGGCAGGGTGAGAGACTTTCGTGGTCCTAACGATGGGTCACGTCTAGGGTCATTGTTTTTTCTCGAATGCTACTCGCGTAGACCCGCGATCCTGGCATCGTATTTCCCGGCGTGTCGGTAGTTTTCCTTGGGTAATTATATAGACGATCGTCGTTTTTTTTCATTTTAAAGTGTTTACATGTTTTAAGGGCTTTTTTTCCTATCCCGATGTTGTGATTTCCTATCCCGATTTTGTGATTGGGTTTTGACTGAATTTGAACTTCGATCAGCTATGTCCCAGGAACCCCAAAGTCCTGGTTCGGATTATATGAACCGATATTACGAACTGGCCAAGGCCGAGTACCCCCAGGATGGATCCGGTTCGTCACAGATGCCTTTGCCGCAAGGTCTACCAGAGACCCTGCCGGAGGACGCGACTCAATTTGGGAAAAACGCCTTCGGGGCCGTGGCACCACCGCATCCACAACCGCAACACCAGCAAGTCTTGCAGTTTTTACCGGTCGGGACAAACTACCCTTACCCAGGGGCCGAGGGGAGCGCCCTGGGCCACCCGAGGCCGGGCTACCCCCTCACGGAGACAGACTATACAGCCCTGGGGGTCAGGGGGGTCGGCGCTTTCGGCGCGCCGGACGGCGGGGAGCACATCGTGATGCCGCAGGTCAAAGCGGAGGAAGAGCGGGAGCCCGAGCTTCGGCCTCCGTACTCCTCTCCCTCCCCATCGGCCTCCGTGTCCTCGGTCGCTGAGCTCTACGTCCATCCAAAGGTCCAGTCCTTCTGGCCCGGCTACAGTCGTTTCCCCATGGTCAACGGCAGCCCCCCGGCGGATGCCACGTCCTCGTCGTCAGAGTCGCAGTCGCCGCCTAGTGAGCGTTATCCTCCAGTTGCGCCCAGTGGGTCCGGCATGTCCAACGCTCGACGAGCGGTCGCCGCCTCGACCCGAAGCCCGTCCCGCAGCTCTGCCGACTCGGAAATGGAGGTAAATACGGAAACGTCTCATTAGCATTTCTATGAGTTGAGTTAACAAAACTTGTAAAATGCGCACTGCCGGGTACACCGTTCTAACCCTTAGAATCGCATCCCATTTTAAGATTACTTTCCGGATTTTAACTTGAACGCCGCCGATTCAAATTGTGCAGCCCGCTGATGTACTAATTTAACATGCTAGCATACATAGTAACTTCTGAATATCCACATTAAATGGCGATGACTCTTCACCTGACTCCGCAGTGAAGTACTGGTTTTTAAATAAACTTCTTATAGACGCCCCCACCGCTGGGTCCACACTTGTATTTTGTTTTTGTGCCTCTGCCCCCTGTTGGCTGGCTGCGTAAATGCAGGCCGCGTTGTGCGACCACCAGTTTTACGAAACTGTAGAAGGTGGCAATATCAGTTGCGCTACCTATAACCATAACTAGATGTCCCTTTTATTGCTTTCTCATTTGTTACTACTGCCTAATTCATTTAGAAATTAATTCCCCCCCAAACTTATGTATGCACAGTTATTTTTGAGTTGGGGTTTCACCTTGTGAAACCTGTATACTAAACCCTGTATAACCCTGGATTCCCTGTATACTCGAGTTTAGTTCCCTGTCTGCATGTGGGATGGCCTCTGGATCATAAACTTGCATTAAACTGCTGTTGATGGATTTTATTGCAAATGTTTTATACTACTACAACTTTAGAGCACATGAGGTTAACATGATGCAGCAACTGAATAAATGATCATAATTGATGGAATTTGATAAAAGTGACTATAAAAGGATCTCCAGTCTAAGGTGCCACTGTATTTTTAGTATCTGTTCTACTGGTGGTGCACTTGCATCCCTTCAATGCTCTTAACTGTCCAAATTTTGCAGGAGAACATTTGTCACGAAGAAATGAAGGCATTTGCCAAACGACTGAAAGAAGTGCGGGTCACAATGGGCTTCACACAGTCTGATTTGGGGATTGCCCTGGGTAACCTCTCAGGTGAGTTGGATTTATTTCTATCTTAACGTATGCCTTTGGTATTTTGACTTAAATTAACCCACTTTGAAGTTACTTTGATCAAAGGTTCTGCTTTTTTCAATCTTAATGCTTATTTGCTACTGCCTGAATCTGTGTGTGTGTGTCATGGTTCACCTACAGGGAAAGTGTTCAGTCAGACGACAATTTGCCGTTTCGAGGCTATGCAACTGAGCCATAAAAACATGTGTGACCTGAAAGAGGTGCTGGAGCGGTGGATAGTGGCTGTCCAGATGATGGATAACCCCCAGGATGTAAGTTGTGATGCCTATATTGCTTGTAAATCTAAATGCTGATGTCATGACTAAGTAATTTCAAACAGTTTAATTTGGAAGTACAACAATTTAATTTGAATAGCAGCATGTATATGGAAATGTCAGGACTCGAGTGAAACATGTCAGAGCTGATGTCTGTAAATATCTGCTACCTGCATACTAAGATGACTTTATTAGTTTCCCTCTGGTCAGGTAGTGGTACAGAAGATGTGTAACTTGAGTATTTTCATTCCAAGGCAATAATTGAATTGGTGAACTGGAATGGCGTAAGTGTCCAATATTTGCTGTATAGAGCACTTTGGCACTATGCAATGGGTTCTATGCTTAATCCAGTGCTGGCTAGTTGGTCCTGCAATAATTTCGGACCTTAATGAGGTCTTTCGTATTTTCAGGATCTATAATGCCCTTTCCTTCGGATAATTTTAATAATGGAAAATATCCACCCCTTCCCTTTGAAACCAAGTAATAAGAATGTCTGCTGTCATTGCTGTGGACTGACTTGCACTTCATCTTCAGATGTGCAGGCCTGTGCAGCCCCCAAAGACCGAGATGCGCACACGCAAGCGCCGAACTAACCTGGATGCCGCATCACGCAGCATGTTGGAGCATTACTTTGTTGTGTGCCCCAGACCCACTGCCAGTGAGATCACAAACATTGCAAAAAGGCTGAACCTGCAGAGAGATGTGAGTTGCCCTTCCACTGCAGGCTTTGTCTAAGACCCCTACAGGGCTGTGTGCATGAGGGCTTTGTTTGCTTCACACCTTTTTTTTTCTTTTCCTTCTTAACACCTGAAAAAGATAACTGCATTTAAATCCCCCTCTTCTTTGCAGAATGGGTTGATGGGCCATATCAATGGTTACTAGTTACAAGTTAATGTCTAATTGAATCACTGTAAAGGAAGTACCCTCCCCTCTTTTTTCCATTTGTCTTAAAGCTTAAGCTGGCTTTCCTCAGTAGAAACCCAGCTTTTAAACTTTAAACTCTGGGAAAATGGTCTCAGAATTCACCCCCAAGGAATTCTAGATTAAATGGGAAATAATGGCTTCATGTGTTAAAACCCCCATGTGGAGGTAATGCAATTTCTCCAATAAATCACAGAAGTCTTGTATGGTTTCCTTGTGGGGAGGGGTGTTGGTGTGCTGCCGGTACAAGATGAGTGACCAGCTATGGCTCCACAGGTGGTGCGCATCTGGTTCTGCAACCGCAGACAGAAGGGGAGACGTGAAAACATGGTTGCTGAGGAAGAGCGGCTCCGCGTGGAGCCGATGCAGGGTGCCGTCCCAGGTCCATCCTCTGTCTTGGAGCAGAATGGCCCTGGTTGGCAGATGTTTCCTGGCAACAATGTCCTCCACCTGAACCCAGGACCTGACAGTGAGTTCAAGCCTAAGCCAAAGATGTAAATGAAACATTAGTTTTACACTTGCTGTCTGCTGGGAAAAATTACTGGGCTTCACCAGTGTTCCAGCTTCCCATAGAAATGATACATCCCGGCCTCCTAAGACTGGTAAACCGTATAGCTTTGTCATGTGTCTGAAAAAACAGAAATTAAGTTTCTTGTTAACAGGTTCTAGTGTTAAAGACCTGTGCGTGGGTGAAGGTAGATCTTTTTGTTTTTCCTTCACCCCCCCCCCCCGACATTAGTACCTTTGATCCCTTTCAACTGTGTGGTAACAGGGCTACTAAGAAATGAGACCCTTGACATCTGAATCATTTAAATCTTGTACATGTCTTTCCCTGTTCACCATGCAGAAAGTGTTATATTGTCTTGCTGCTGGGCCTGCATGGAAAATATCTTGGACAGAAGGTAGTGGCTCTTGATTGTTGCTGACTGGACTTTGCATAAGGTGCAGAGATGGCACCCAGGGTACTATAGGAGAAATGGAGATGCACTGTAGTGCAGTCTCATATTTTAAACATTAAACTGTTACTATTAGCTTGGATATATTCTTTGTTACTAGAAGTATTGTCTCTGTCTGTAGTGAAAGTAGTTGAATTTTTAAATCAAACCTGTTGACTGGGTTTCTTTTCAATGTATAATGTATCTTGAAAGCTGCTGCCTTAATTCTTAATCTTAAATGTAGGTTTTATATATACACGAGTACCCATGTGCTAATTGCACTCTTATGATGTTTGTGACCTTGCCAGTGTTTCAAGATTGATTTGAATTTTGTTTGCTTTTCAGGAAATGTAACCTTTTCTATTTGTACACTGTTTGTTTGTAAGCTTGTGCAAACTTAATAAACAATTCTGCCTAAATTGTTTCCTAATGGAGTCAATTTCTCCCCCCCCCCCCAGAAATCCAATACAGTAGGTTCTGTATAGTGACCTTTTTCTTTAATCCTTTCCACAAAATACAAATTCTACCACTAGAGAATTGTATGCTGCAAACTAAATGAGCTTTGACAAGTGAGCCAAGTTAGTACTGTTCACCATGTGAGGAAGTCAGGCTGTTGTAAAATGACTGAGCAACTACTCCAGTTGCTGTGCTGCCTCCATTTGTGCTGGATATAATGAGCTGGATCCTCTTTAGGCAAGTGACCTACTGACACATTTAAAGCAACACAAATACTACCTGGATATACACTCTGCAGTCTATAGCATTTTTATTCTTTATAGCTTGCAAAGCATCCCCCACATCTAATGATTGCAGAATACGGTATGTGTAACTTCCGAAGTGGCCTTTTGGGATGTAGTTGACTGCAATCAAAAGTGTCACATTGATGGTTGGGTTATGTTGCCGTCTATGCTCAGTTGCATTGAGTGGAGAAACGCCCTTTCCTGTGATGTTTCTAATGCTGCGGCTGCTGCCCTTAGTTTCAGCAAGCCAACCAGTACTGTGAGGGTATGGCTGCAGATAAAGTTGCTGTGTCATGTCAGGGGCCGTGCTGCAATATGAACAAAACGTTTGCACACCTGGGTAAATTCCACCTGTAACGCTGCTTAAAATGGTGTATTTTTGAGTTGAGTACAGCATAATGTACTTTTAAATTTGAATGGCCTGTTAAAGACCTTGTTTAAATAACATAAGATTTAATTGCTCGCACTTTTTTATTGTCCAGTTGACTGCACAGATTTGCCCTGTTGGACTTAGATTACTTCCCGTCAGAGCTAGGGGATGCCGTTATGGAAGATGTGTGCTGGACTACTGAGAAAAAGGCTCTAGTAAGAAGTTAGAGACTTTGTGCAGCTTTTTGTGATGAGATTTTCGAGGATCAAGTTTTGCTCTCATCCTTTTTAGCAAAACATGGAGCACAAGCTGACTAGGTACTTGCATGGTTTTCACCTTGAGCCAGGGTCAGAAGTGCTTTACCACAGCCTTTTTCCACGAATATCTTTGGACTGAGGGGAAATCTATGCACACATGGGGAGACCACGCAGCTTAGAGATACAGGCGTTTCTTGTTATACCACGGCACCACTGCATTTGTAGGCCTTTTCACACCAAAAGCTCTTGACATTAGTTGTATAGTGACAAAGTGTTTATTTTAACATTAATGCATGTCTTAAATCCTTGGGCTGGAAGTAGAACTTTGAAGTACTGTTGTAGCTATCAACAGTGAATGCATTTACATTCATGCATTTTCTCTACATGGTATAGCGATACTGATGTAGCACTTAGCTCACACCTTTAACCCGGGTGACTTTATAATTAGACTATAGTTCACCCCTTTATAGAGCAGTGAAAGCATGAACATGCACATATATATATAAACATAACAGTCTAGAATATAGTATTTTTCTAAAAGATGAATTATTTAATAAGTTTAAATGTTGGTAGTTGAATCAGCTTTGCATGCTGTCTCATTAAAGCTGCTTACTGGACCAGCAAAACTTTAGTAGCCCATATTAGAAGCTTATTTTCTTAGATTTTGCAGAACTGCCTTGGCTGCTTTAGTGGTGGAAAAAAGTTCTTTTATGCTAAGCAAGCATCATCAAGCATGCAAAATTGTGAAAAGTGAGTGATTTAATGAGGTTTTTTCCAACTTCTTATCCAGGTTTTCCAGAATCAGTTGTACACAAAGAATCCTTACTCTTACCCATTTTCAGCTTGGTGAGATAGAAGACTGCGATATCAGCCTGGTGGAACAGAGAACTTCCATTCTCAACAGTCTGAAACATTTTTGTGAGACAAGATAAAGTAATATCAAAAGAATATGTACATTACCCTTTAATTCAGTCATTTTAAATATTGCAACATAACTAACCCTCATGAATGCCTCAAGTAATAATGTAAAGCTAATAGTAAAGTAAAGCTAAAGCTAATAATGTAAAGCTGATTACAACTTTCTTGGTTATTAAACAAAAATGTAAACATGCACAAACCATGTGTGAAAGTGTGCCCCTTCATTCAGTATAGTAGTTTTAAGAACCCCAGTGTAAGAGCAAAAATTTGTGATCAGTTTTTATGAGTTCACCAGTTTATATTTTAGGCATCTGGTTTGGAATTTTCTTTCATTTTTGCATTATGCAGTGTGCCAAGCGCATTTTCATTTCATCCACATCTTGGCATTACTTTTGATATGTTGCTGAGATCAAAACTATACTTTGTTACGTTTTAGCTATCTAACTTTTTTGCTGGCCCATCTCTTACTATGGCTAAATGAAGTAGGTCAAACACTTAAACAACTTATTTTTTTTGCTTGTGGTTTCAAAGATCAGAAATTGATTCAGGTTTGATACAAATAGCACCATAGGCATTACTTGATGCTGTGTTTTTTCCTTACCATTTCCTGAAAATGGTGTAACTAATTCATGAAATACTTTTGCATTATCTTTGCTTCTTTCTCTTACATAGATACATTTCAAACCAAGCTTTTCTGTGATTCAGCAGTGAAGTCTGCTTCAGTTAAATTCAGTTAAATTCCAGACCAGGTCTGTGATGTGAGACAGGACTGTGTGGTCACTTTGCATTGGCCCATGAGTCTAGATCATGATACACTTTGCTAGGAGACAGTTGATCATAGTGGTCACAAATGCTGCATAGCCTCTCCCGCCAATCTGTGTAGAGTTTGACATCATGGTGCTGGTGCCATTCAAAGTAGGAGCTGTATCGCTCTTCATCAGATGCCAGCTGGATAAGGAACTGGGCCAGCTCAGCAGTGGAGTTGAAGTCATCCACATGGATGAATGAGCTGCCAGGTACAAATTCTTCATAGTTAGCCCGTGGTGGGCCTAGAACAACAGGCACAGCACCTGCTTGGAAGGAGTTGCGCCACAGCTTCTCGGTGATGTAGTCCTTGGCTTGGGAATTCTCAAAAGCCAGGTAGAAGTGACAACGGGAGATCGTGGGCAAGAGCTGACTGGTAGCCAGCGGCTTTTTGGTCCACATCCCATATACCTCAATGGGAATCAGCTGTCTCAGGGTCTGGTAAATCATTGTTCTCTTATGTCTCAGTTGGAAATTGCTGACCACCCAGCACACCAGGCAGCTTTTCTTGGGGACAGTGTAATTTCCCTTACTTGTCTTGGGGATCAGCTTTCCGTAGGGAATGAAGATGTCAGCATCCTGCCTGTAAGACATGGTCCAGTTCATGAGGCCATTGAGGTTGGTCAGGTTCTGATTGGTGTTTGGGGACTCCAAAGAAAGCCATATCCATTTCTGACTGGGTGGGCGACACAGATTCAGAGGCAGATGAGAGGAACCCGTTTTCAGCTCGGTGTGGTGGAAGACAACGATATCAGCCTGGTGGAACAGGCTGCGGCTGTCCTCCAAAAGGCAACCTGAGATGCCATACCAGTCACTACACACATCTCCAGCTAGGTTATAAGGCTTTCCAAATGGCCAGTGCCACAAAAGGATGGTGAGATTGCCATGCCCAGAGGCTACTATTCTCCCACCATTGTCCATTGTTGCAACCCAGTATAGAACACAGGTGCTTAGGCTGAAGAGCCCAACAAGGGCCTGGAACAGACAGCGAGTAGAATATCTTGTAGAAAACATGGGCAGGATGCTGCAGGTCTGAGACTCTTCACCACACTGGAAGTTCATGTTGCTATAGAAAAGAGCAATTTTAATCATCCTGTGAATAAGAGGAAGGTTGAATTGAGGATATGTAATGTAAGATGTGTGATGGAACTTTGTATGTATGTATTTGTATTGCATGGATGTATTTGTAATGACTGCTACAAATACAGTCATCCCTCGATTTATGCATCTAATTGGTTCCTGTAAAGGGCGCGTAAATTGCGACTGGTATTTCCATGATTTTTTACAGGAACACACACAAACACACACATACACATGCGTTATCACACTTACAGACAGGCAAACTCGCGCATGAGGGTATGTCTACTCGTGTAACAAACAAGACCAAGTTTATTGTGGGTGTCGTGTTCTTGAGGAAAGTTTTAAAGAGACGCACTGGATGGTTAAAGAATGCAGACCAAGTTAATCTTAACTTTTAACGTTTCAATTTAAACATTTAGCAGCATGAGGGTCCAACAGTGTTTGTCATAACACAGGTCTCCTAAAGGCATTTGCACTTTATATAGAATGTCCTCTATATAATACACACAATGTGCAAGTCCTGAGTGTGGAATTTATCCTTTTTTTTTTTACACATTTTTACATGCTTGGATGAAATTGTAATGTTCTGAATTGTAATAAAATACAATTTTTTGTTTTTCCTTTTTATTGATTTTTTTGGCTGGAGCATATTGTATCAAGCAAATTGGCATGTAAATCCAGTAATGGTGTTGTTGTGTTTCAGTTATGGTGAAAATGTATAAATCCAGACTGCATAAATTGAGGGATGTCTGTACTTTCATACTGTGTGATGAGTATCGTTTGTATTGTAAGACACCAAAAATGCGGAACAGAATTTCATGACCCTTCCCTTATTAAACGCATGAGCATCTACCAACTTAACATTGTACTTAATAGTAATTTTATTGAATTCTAAGTCATATTAAGCAATTAATTTAAATAAAAAAACAAAATAACACTAATAAGCAACTTGCTTAATAAGCAACACCAGCATTCTATGGTTTTCTAATATTTAACAGCATGGCAAAGACAAGTCAGAACAAAAATTTGGTATAGCAATGCAAACATTTTTCTTGTGTCATTGTCTTTTATTTAAGTTCTATTTGTAGCTTTAGTGCATGACAAACCTCACAGATCAATACTTTCTTCAAAAATTGTGACTCCTACATAAATTTAATAAATGCCAAGGTATTTTGATAAAAAGCCACTATAAAACTGTAGAAATTCTAAAAATACAAATGGAAAGCAAAATAAAGCATAATTGAGTTATTGGGATAAAATTACTGTACCTCTTTACAAAAACTAGATATATGAGACCATCTACTTGCATTTATTCTATATTGATGCAGTTCTACATTTTGTAAGACGGCATATTTGTGTCTAGGAAAATTTGAGCTTAGTGATGTCTTATGAAGCAGCATAATGCTTTTCAGCTGTTTTGCACAACAGTGGCACAAAGAAAACCCATTTCAAGCTGCAGCACCTAGAATTTTCTCCTTGCACCAGTGCCCTAAAACAAACCTGTGGACTCTGGATGTTCCAGCACTCATTGCATAGGTGTACTGCCCCTTGACCTTGCTCACCTGGGATCACACTGGTCCAGGTGGGTTCTCAGGCATCCAGGCAGTTTCCATGAGGCTGCCGAGCAGCAGCGGGGAGTACTGGTGGACTGTTTTGTCAGGGGAGCTTGTGAGGGAAGGCTGGTATATAGGAAACAACTGCATCCTGTGTTGTGTAGTTTTATCATTCGCCACCCTCTCCTCGCTCTCTCACTCACTCACCCTCTCACTTGGTGTGCCACCCACATATACCAAACACCCACATGGATGTGTGGGGTGTCAGTTGTGAAGGTCAAAAAAAACCATACAAAACATTATTCAATTTATTTGCTTCAGTCAAAGACTCACAAAAGCTTTACAAAGTCAGATGTAATGTGTTCCAATTTTTCTGTTTTAGTCAACAATTGAATATTAATACTACTGTGGCAGGTGACGTAGACAACATTCCTATCTCCTAGACTAACAGCTCCACTTTGAAGAAGACTCAAAAAAGTGGGAGGATGTACCAGCATTCACCACTTTTACCATAAGCTCTATTTAAGGGGATGGTTTTGGAGTTGAATCAAGGGAGCATCTTGTAGATGCATTTATTTGTGAAGTTGGAAAAAGATTTGTGATTTGGATTTTGATTCTTCAGTTCTGTTTCAGTCACTCCAAAGTGTCTCTCTGTTTGACTCTATGGATCTTTTCCTTTGCACTTAGTGAATAATTGCTGATTTGTGATTTGGTGCTTTTTAACCATGGGATGTAAAAAGATTAAAATCTGTACACCGACCCATTGCTTCCTCATCACTTCCTGAACCTCACACACCCACTCAAGGCACAACAAACACCCACTTAGTATGCACTGTTTCCAGATTGGAAATAGTGCTTCTGTGACATTCCACTTCCAAATTTTTGGTACACTGTTGCAAAAAATACATCCCTTTTTATGTCATGAACTTTAACTTTATATGGGCCAATGCATGTTGAAATGCCATACCCAGCACCTTGTTTCGGCACCACTTCCTGCAAGGTTACACAGAGATTAAGAAAATCAGAAGTAATAACATTAAAAACATGGCACAGATAAAGTACAATTAACTGAGGAGTCCTTAAATTTGGTTAATCTGGGCATTGCTCTCTGTCTTCGATCTTGTCTCATGCCTCACGGTGTTGATGAAGAAGCAGAATGCAGCCGCTGAACCATGGGGTGGAGAAGGCTGGTAAATCAGCTTGATCAAACGGGCAGGGGGCATTTCCTGCAGCTGCTGCTCACAGGACTGCACAAGAGCCTCCTTTGCCTCCCACACAGACATGTGGTGTCATCGTGTGTGCTACTTGATCTCAGGGCCTTGAGCAGTCAGCCATGGTGTTTTGGTTTTCACAGTCCAGCTTGCAAACCACATTGGCACTGGGTACACAACCTGACAATTGCCAACATTATGTGTATCATGTATTTTTACTTTTGAGTTTCCCCAATCTGTGCAGCTTCACAGAATCAGATGGGGCAAGAGACGAAAGCAGTGGCAAAGGGGAAAGGTGATGTGAAACCAAGGCAGATTACTGAGAAGAAAGGGCAAATCACAACTGTCTGTTATAGGCTTTGATAAGTCTTTACAGATGTCATGAGCACAAGCTGTAATCATTTTGGAATTTTGGGTTACAATGTTTATAAATGTACATATAGCTTGCACAAAACAATTCAGATTTAACAGTAAAATATTTGCAAACACTATTCAAAAAATTGATGGTTTAGTAAACCAGATCGTGCAAAAAAAAGACCCCAACTTGTAATTTAAATTTATCCCACAGGAAGTTTTAAATTTTACATAAGGTGTTGAAGATGATTTTCACTTGTTTGAGAATTACCTTCATTAAGGTGCATAAATAGCCATGCATTCTGTGTTTGTTTGTCCACATATGCATGCAGGTTAGACGGTACATTTTTGAAGCTTCCACAGTGTATAATATTTGTAGTTTTGTATTAATATTAATAATATGAATAATATAATAATAATATTCTGTATTATTCATTTTGGTTTGTGACTATGCATTTTTCTTTTTCACAGTAAGGACCCTGGTTAACGTTCTGTTGGAGCTGACCGATTTGAACAACCTAAGCAAATACCACATTCTCCACCCAGATGGAAAAACAAATCTGGTAGATAGAGCAGACACAAGAGTGTCTAACCACAATTTGTAGGGAAGGGTGAGGTCTGTTCTATGTGGCGACAATCATATCTGGAAGGCAGTTGAGAAACTGTGTTTTCATATTTTTATCTGCTCCGTTGCATAAATTCAGGACTTAAAAATTTTAAAAAAAAACCTCTGCCTTGATTATTTGCGAAATGTGTAAAAATAAAGCCCAGCATGCAGTCTCAGCATGTAGTTTTTTTTGTTTGTTTAAAGGAAAGGTTGCTTAGGAGACTGCGCTCTATGCAAGTATAGATACATATATGGTATAGTCTTGTTTTACCTACAGATGTAAAAACTACATGCTCCTCACCTTCTAAACATCCCTCAGTGTTTAACTATATTATATTTACATTTAAATGCATTCATTTAGCAAATGCTTTTCTCCAACGCTGTGATACTGTGGAGAATTCAGCTCACCTTCACTTAAGATGATTTCAAAGTGCAAGATATGCTACAGTAAGCTCCCTACAGTCATTCAAATATGTATACAGCATAGCTATGTTATACACATGCACATATGTAGGCAGGCATCAAATTCTAAATTTGTTTATATTTACAGAATACAATTAAGTTGTTCAGTTAAAACATTGGAAATCTTTTCTTTGTACTTTTGTCAGTTAAATAAATGGTCAAGAGAATTAACAAATCACACATTCTTGTTTTTATTGCATTTTAAAAAATGTCCCAACTTTTCTGGAATTGGGGTTTGTACATACACTATGAGCAAATACATACATTTCAAATTAAATTAAAAATTTTATTTAGAATGTATACAAACCTACATAACAGAACCATTTGTACACAGTATTATATTAGTGCATAGTTAAATAAACTTCTGCAAAGCTGTAGTCCAGAAATATGAAAGAAAAAAGCTGAACATAAAAAACAGCCCCAAAAAAAATTATCAGGGCTCTATGCTTCATCCCAAGTGGGTAACCGCAGGATATCTATCAACTTATCCTGTATATTCGTAATGGCACCCCACAAGGTGATTTGAATGCTTTTAACGTTAGCTGTAAAATAACGATAAAAGGAAACATCCCCTTAAACGTCTTTTATTAGAAATGACTTTCACTTTCAGCAGTAGCGAAACATGCGCCTTTTCAAATCCTGCATGAATTCAACAGGCAGGTATGTTGAAATAACTGCTGAAGTCTTGCCACTTGCTGCCCTCCTGACTTCTCCTTTTCAAGACAATAAATATCCAGGCCTTCTTCTTCCCTCACTGAGGCCTCTCTGAAGGCATGTACTAAAAAGGAAGAACCCATTTCTGGGTGTTCCGCCCTGGCTCACCTTCTACTTAGCCTTGGCTTCAAAAGCCAGATATTAGGGAGTCCTTAACAGGAATCTTCATAGGACTGTTCACTTTGGGCTGTGGTAGCTGATGGTGGTATGGAGTCATCTATTCCCAGAAGGCCAGGGCATAAATGTAAGCAGATGAAATGCAAACATTGTTAGAGTTATATGCTTTGTAACAGAGAGGGCCTACCAATTGTGCGTTTAATATAATGGTCACATTTGCATTTGAATTTACATGTACGCGTATCAGCATGGTTGCAGTAGGTCGCAACATTGCCTTACGCCACCTGGGCTAGTCGGCTGTGTTTTCAAATCCAGCTGTTTGTGTGGAATTTGCATGTTCTCGTGTTTCCCCATTGCCACTGAACTGAAGTGAATTAACACAACGGCGTGTGCCTCGGTGTAATGTGTCTCACAAAAGGTTTGTTTTCACCTATAATGCTGATATGTTAATTCAGCATAGCTTTTTTCTAAGAAATAGAAACTGCAAGTCAGTTCTATCAGTGGGTGTATTTTCATGTTATTCATTTCTGAGCATAACCTTGACCACAGCAGCTCCTGGCACAGTGTTGCATGCAGAATCATTCAAAAGATGGTACATTCTCCTACGATGAGAAGCACAGTTGTGTAGAGAGCAGTGGTGTGGCACCACACCCATAATAATATAGCACAGAGGAAGTTTGTGACTTATACTTAGAGTCTGTTATTGAGAGTAAGGCTGATACTGATCAGAAGTATACCATCCAAATCAGTTCAATCAGTTAAAAAGGAGGGACCATTTTTCTCGTACTTCACTCAGATGTTATGAAACAGTGCATGTAGGTATAGACATGTCCCTCCGTTTCAGACTCCAGCCATACTGAAAAAATATTCTAAAATTAAGTTACCCCCCCTTACAGTAGAAACTGATGTCACAACTCATCTTATATACATTATAAGAATATTGAACTGTTCCCTCACCCACAATAATTCCTACAGTCTGTGATGAGTTATTGTAAAAATCAGTAATACATTTAGCAAGATCTAGATGCACACATATAAATCAATAATAGAATCAATTTAGTAACACATATCTATTTTGGCCTTGATCCCTAGGAAGAAACCTTTCAGCGATGTGTGACATACAAGCATCATTATGGACAGGAAGTGAGCTAAAATACAACATAAATTTCAACAGACCTGCAGCTGCTACACTCCCCATGTAATGATAACTAAGCCAAAACTGCAGCACAATCTCCTCTTGGGGATTGTCATCCTGCATAACAGAAGTGTGTTGAGGCACTGTCTTCACACTCAGCAGCATGACATGCTGAGAACAACATCAGGAAGACCTTTTTTTAAGTTTCGAAATTAAAAAAATCAAGTTTACCGATACATTTAACACTGCATATTTTGATATAATTATTACTGTTACTTTCAGTGTAAATGATACAGTTTAGGTGCATTTTATCACATGTACTAGTAAGCTTATTCACTCACTGACCACTTTATTAGGAACACCTATACACCCGCACGTTCACACAATTAACTAAATAACCAATCGTGGCAGCAGGGAAATGCGTAAAATCCTGCAGGCACAGGTCATGAGTTTCAGCAAATCTTCACATCAGACTTTAGAATGGGGGAAAAATGTGATCTCAGGGACTTCGACCGTGGCATGTTTATTGATGCCAGATATGGTGGTTTGGGTAATTCAGAAACTGCTGCTCTCCTGGGATTTTCACAGAGGAGATCTGACACAGAATGATGCAGAATGATGCAAAAATCAAAAAACATCCAGTGAGCAGCAGTTGCTGAAATACCTCAACTTTACATCTTCAAATGCACCTCTGTAACATTTTGTAGGCCAGCAGGGAGTTGGGCCCACTGAATGACCAGCTATTTTAGGACATGTATTCTTAATAAAAGAAGAATCTTGTGTTGAATATAAAAAGGTTTTTGAAGAAAATACTTCCCAGTGCACCAAACGCACTTTGTAACAAATTGAGACTGCACGAGTCTCTTAAAGTGACTGTAAAGTCAAATGTAAAGAGAAGTGGCTAAACAGACACATGCAGGTGACATTCCCTTTGCAAAAAGTTTTCAAAAATAGACAATTGAAGAAAATAAAATAAATCAATAAATACATTTTTCAGTTGTTAAAAGTTTGTGTCTTGGGTGACATACTGACACAGCAATTAATGCTGCTGCTGCCACACAGCACCTGGACTTCATGGATTTCAATTCTCAGTCTGTGTGGAATTGGCATGTTCTGCCTCTGTCTGTGAAGGTTTCTTTTGACAGTCCAAAGGGGTGTGTTTCAGGTTAATCAGTTACTCTAAACTGCCTATAGTATGCATTTGTGGCCACCCTGCAATAGACTAGCATCCTATCCTGGGTGTACATTCATAGTCTAGCCTGGATAGGCTCCGGTCTGCCACACCCCTCACCACGAGAAACTGGTTAATGATAATAGATGGATGGATGTTTCGTATCTTTAAAAAAATTTCTAACTCAAACATTCATTACACGGCGACTCATTGTCTGTGTTTCCCTATAGCAATGAGAGAACACTTGTTGTTGCCCCTCAGAAATGCTACATTTGATTCGCTGTGTTACAAAAATGTAGGTACAGCATCCTAAAAAACCTGTCTAAAGGCATTGAACTATTACATGTTATAAAGTCAGTAAGAAAAGGATAAGAAGAATAAGAGTAGAACGTTATCAAATACTCTAATGATTGCATAGTAAGGTAATAAGTGTAATTCCCAGTGACTGCTCATTTAAGCCCAAGTTTCATAGTTAGAAGGAGCTGCTGGAGAGACAGAGAGCACAAGCCAAGACCACAGTTCCAAAATTGTGAGACACCTGTTTGTGTGGTTTTGCCTTTTTCAGGGACATGAACCTCTGCCTCCTTAACTAACTCAAGTGGAAGACTGGCACACGACAAAAGTAGCACTGGCTGAGATGAGGGAGCAACAGCCACATCCCATGAAGCTGGTGGAGACGTCTCCTGAAGATGACCCAGAAACGTTGCATCTTTAAATGTACTGCTGTAACATTTTGTAGGCCAGGAGGGAACTGGGCCCACTGGATGACCTCCTGGTTCATGGGGGAATCTTTAGAGGGAGCCAAGCCCATCCTGAAAGCAGCCACAGTTGATAAAAGACCCTTCTGCACAGCAATCATGCAAAGAGTAGGATTGATGACAGAGGGCCAAGGCAGAAAGCAGCAGAGTCTCTGTGATAAACATGTAAGTCAGTCATTTGGCATTTGCACAGCAGCTGCGCTCGCAAAAGAATGGTTCGGATGTCATCAGCAAGCGTCTCTGACTGAAGGAGTCCAGCTGGTGCAAAATCACAGAGCAGTTAGAGAAGACTCAGGACTGCACCACATTGCCTAGTTCCAAGCCTTCCTAAGCCATCTCTTTTGAGTTCCCTGCCCTTCTGTCCCCAACACAATCTCTGTCAGCTTTACCTCATCCCAGAGCACCATCCTGTGGAAGGCAGCAACACTTTCACTCTTGGGTTCTCTGCTCTCCTCTAGTCCATTCTTGTACGTGTCCCTGACAAGTCCTGCAGTTGGCCGGGCATCAAGGACCAGAGTACTGGTGCTGTGGCAAGCTGAGACATATGAGCAGCAATGGACCCTAACAGACACGACACTCCCAGTCTGGTAAAGAGATCCAGTACGGGTCAGGGAGAGTTAGCACTGAGTTTTATCAGGCTCTGATTCTGGGAAATCAAAGGTTCAGCTAAGGGAATTGTAGTATTGTGACTTTTTAAAGGTTGAATATTGGCAATTTAGTGTCTGCAGTTAATTTAAAACATTAATCTTCGGAGTGTGGGAGGAAACCAAGGCAAACATACAAAAAACATGCAGATGCCACATTTGACTAAGCTGGAGTTGAACCTATACAGGCTGGGCATTGAGAAACAGCAGCACCCCCCCACCACTTTACTGCTCTGAATGCAAAGTTGAACAGTGAAAATAAAAACTCAGAAGCCAGTGAAAAGATTACCCAGTTTCTCCAAAATTATTGCTGACTTGTCTTTTCACAGTTCTCTCGGGTGGAGTTTGTCATCAGCACAAAATGAGGATCTATGTACATTTATAATTTACAAGGAAAATGAACAAATGTGTGTTTTTGTGTGTGTGTGTGTGTGTGTGTGTGTGTGTTGCTTTAGGAATCAGAAATCAAATGATTCATGAAACATCAGTTCAAATAATTGTAAATAAAGATGTCCAGCCATTTAGAACAGTTCAGGATGCTGGGTTTTGGAGAGTCGGTAAGTGTACTGGACCCTACCTACACTCTCCCTACCAGGTCAGCTTTAAATGACATGATGATGACTAACAGCTGGAGAAAAGCGAAAAACTGTTTATCCACACCTTTATCATTTGACACTGCAACTTCTGTGCAGTCCAGCCTCCACGTGAATGTTTTTCTTTTAATGGCAGGGGGAACTGCAAATAAAGAAGGAAGAAGCTCAGACCCCAGACAGTTGAACAACTAGACAGATAGACAGTTGTGCCTGAATAAAAAAACTCATGAAAGTTTTTATTTAAAAGTTTATGGATGTTATACAACCCCCCCATCACACAAACAGTGAATTTATCCCTCTTTAGTTCATTCTACTTACGAAAAAAAGCAGGGAGGCAATTGTAGTGAAAATTGCTGCATTTGGATTTCACACTTGAGTCATACATATTCATAGTCATTCCAGCTGATTATCAAAATATGTATTGCTGTTATTGGGCAACTATTTACTGTAACTTGGTCACTGACATTCATTCATTATGGGTTAAACTGTTATAATGACAGACCGATCTGGCATGCTTAAGTCCACGAGATCACAAAGGGTCAGACACGCTTGAACGACTAAACAGAAATAAACCGCTGTAAATAGTTTGCACACAGCATGCACTATGCTCACCATAGCTTTGTGAAATTTATCTAATGTATCACAGTTGCGTGGAAAGCCTCACAACTTCTGAAAGTATCACTACTATCTTCTGCTCCAGGAAGACACTCTTCATAGCAACTAGGTGTTTGCTTACTGTAACTAGCTGTATTTTTCACAGCATCTACGAAACAAAACAATGTACATGTCACAGCACATTTTGTCTAGTTGTCTAGTTGACTTTTTACTTGGTTATTCAATATGAATCTACGCCCTAAGGCCCTAATTCGCTTAGCCACAGTCATCTTTGTAGAAGGTTTAATGCCTCCTGCATTAAGTTCCAATTTGCTTTAGAAATTTTTTGTCTTAACTGAAGACCGTTAAGCCCACTCATCTTTGGAGGACAATCGAAGAAGTGTCACAGTAGCTGATAAAGAATTTCTTTTACTTTGCCACCATGAAGCATCACATGCTCATTGCTATGGTGTCCCAAGTTTTACATCCCAGACATTTTTAAAAAGTTCACTGTTCAAACCTTAAGGCCACATCCAGTAAAAAAGACCAAAAGTTTAATAGATCGACATTTTTTCAGTAGTCATGTCATGTCACATTGATCCCGAGGAACAACCTCCTACAGACTACACTGTATATGTATTTCTTCTCGGGGCAGAGCTGCTGTTGATCGAAAGACTAACCACTAGGGGGCGCAAAGAGACCGCTTTTGTTAGGATTGGAGCGCGCGCAGGGTGTTAGCGTGGTATGTGACAGTGTAGCATCATAGCAAACTTCGACCAAAAAATGGAATGAATTATATACTATAATATATAGAACGATACTGTGAATATCTTAATGCATGGAAAGTCATCATCGGAGGAACATTTACATATTTTTGCGTTTGCCTAAATATAGTATGTGTTTTAAAACTACATACTATATAAATGCAGTGCATGTCCATCTTTAGTTACTTTGACTTAATCGCAAACAAATTATATAACTGGTGGAGGAAAACTTGGTTTAAACTCATAGAACTGTAGTCAAAAAAAAACGTCGGTGGAAAAATAAGTTCATAGCTGTCTGTTTTTCGCCGTGGTCCGCATAAAACTACATTCGAAATGGAGCTGAAAGGAGGGGCAAAGGGGCGCAAGAAGTGAACGCAAAACCAAACGCAAATAGAGCATGTAAACAAATGACAAAAGGAAACAAAACCCCTTGTAGTCCACGGTAAACACCAACAACACGTTTATGACTCACACATGCACACGTAGAATAAATAAAAGATAAGTTCATCTGTGGGCAGAGTTGATAGGATCCAGGCATTGGTCCTAACGGCCGTGTCTCGGAGTGAATGAACGGCATGTTGAAGGCTGTGTGTAGGAAAAATACAACAAACTATGCTTAATCTGACATGTTAAATGGGGCAGATTTGCCACGAAAACCCGACAGGTCAGCCTCTCCGCCCACCGGCTGCATGGCACGTGAATGTCGGGCTCTGTTGTAGGACCTCTTATTATTTTTAGATGCCTCGCGAGCCGACGCCAAAAAGCCGGGCACTGAAAGTGTATTTCAGGCGCATCCATTTGATCACAGCCTGCTTCCTGGTGGACAACAACAGTCCTTCGCCTTTTCTTTGACAGTCACCACCACCCTCTGCCTGCTCTGTGATGAACACCACCTTCCTCCTCCTGCTTCCTCACGAACACCCTCATCTGCGGCAGCTGCGCGTTGCGCTGCGTGACTCGGGCTCTTTAAATACGCGCTCATGCAGCTCATGTATTTATGAGGCTCCGGCTGCAAACATGCAGTTAGGAAATTCGGAGTTGGGCTTATGATTCACACACCCTGAACACAAACACACTCCGATGTGAAAGCCTGCAATCGGCGTGTGATCGAAGCGACCATGGGATTCCTCCACCAGCTCCACCTTTTGCTGTGGAAGAATGTGTCTCTTAAGCGGAGAGGGCCGGTAAGCAAACGTGTGTTGTTGTGTTTGTCATTTTCCGCGGCGTGTGTGTGTGTGTGTGTGTGTGTGTGTGTGTTTACGGCTTGTGGGGGCCTGGACCGGGTTCTCATCGACAGGGAGTGGAGAGGGGTTCGTCCCCGGCTGCTGCATCGCTTCACCCTGCAGCCAAAAAGAGCCACTTCCCTGTTTCGCCGAGCTTTGTTTATCTCTTCTTAAAACAATACGACCCAGCTCTATATTGTTGTGCCGTTGCTTTTATTTGTGGTCTTTACCACAGCTCTCCCCCACCTCCCACCCCGACCTATTTAAAATAAGCAACTGTTGTTTTCCATTCTTGACCCCCCCCCCCCCCCCCCCCCCCCCCCCCCCCCCCCCCCCCCCCCCCCCCCCCCCCCCCCCCCCCCCCCCCCCCCCCCCCCCNCCCCCCCCCCCCCCCCCCCGGCAACATAACTGGCAGCTTAAGCGATCAGCCAGCCGGTTTTTTTGTGGTTGCTGCTATGAGCCAGACTACTGACACACTGTATATTAACAACAGGTCTGTATCGCTAGGGGTTCGGGGTGTGTTAGTGTGTTTGGTTTCAGAGACAACAGTCACGCTGCTCCCTGTGGGTTTCACTCGTTTGTTTTTCACTACAGACTCAATTTTGCCTGATTTCAGAAACTTTGAGAACAGCTGTCAGGATAGTAACTATGTGAAACTGGTTTTGTAGTGATCATATATATATATATATGTGTGTGTGTTTATATTTTTACTCTGCCTCATTGAAGAAAGGGGAAAAAAATAGTATGAGAACAATTAAAATGCATTGGGTACATGATTAAAATCAGATTTAAAAAAAACTAAATCACAGATCTCCATTTCATAGAATATACACCTTGTACGCAGGGGATTTGCAGGAAGGCTTCTCAAATAATTTGAAATCTTTTCAGAAAAAAATACAGTATGATGATGTGCTGTCATTGCTGCTGCTGTTTTTTGGATAGACGGCATGGTGAAGAGACAAGTGGTTGTCTGTAGGTATTTGTTAAACTCAGAGTGAGCCTTGCACGATAGGACAAGGGGGAGGATGTGAATGGCTTTGCTCTGATTCATTTCTTGGATCCTTGCATCTTAAGCAATATCAGTGTCTTGGATGAGTCTTGAAAGGATAAGTGATTAGGTAGTGGGTGGTAATATTATTTCTAGGCTCAGCTGACATTTCACACATTCAGAACCTTAAGGTTGCTGGCTCGAGAATCCAGATTGGCCCTTTATCATTTGTTTAAACTGAACTTGCTGGTTCGAATCCCACTCCTGCTGTAGTATCCTTGAGCAAGGCATTTACCCATAATTAATGCAGTGTCAATGCAATGTCCTGTGTTATGAATGGGTATGTCTTGGTAAAGTTTATTAAACTTTGTATGTATACAGGCCTGGTACTGTTTTCTACTTTGGAAAAAAGCTTCAGCTAAATTAGTAACGATAGTAATAAATAGCAATTTGTGAATTAAAAAACCTGATCAGACACACATTTCCATAACCAGTATGGTATACCATGCTGTTAAAAACACTTCTGAAAAACGCAAGCAGCAGCAGCTTTATTCTGAGCATGTTACTGCTATGCTGAGATTCCTGTGTATGCGTATACTTTTCAATACAGGACCTTCATCTAGCGCTGGACTCATGGCTCAAAATGACGACATCAAGTGCTGTATAGCTTCTAGACCCTGTTCCAAGTTCATGGGTGTGATGCAGGTGTGGTTTTCCTTGGTCATTTGCCATGACTCCCTTACAGGCCTTTAAAAGCACTTTGTGCTTGTAGAAAGGAGCACGCTAGCCTTGTCGTCTTTCATCATTTCCAGTTTCATTTAATATGTAAAAATGAGAAGCAGCCATAAGTGAGAGAGAATACCGTTTGGCTCATTTAGTGGTTAATAAGTTCAGTCTTGTGTCCGGAAAGATATCTGTGCAACAGATGGGTTAGAATGGGATGAGCAGAGCCTCATAGCATTGTATTAGTGATACATTCTAGTCTTCACAAGTTTGACCTACTCCACTGCATGATACATTATACTTTTCCTTATCAGTCATTTTATTTAGCTTTCTCCCACATCCAGTTTACAATGTCAGAACAGCAACTTTACATTGTTGTACTCCTTTACAGACCAGGGTATTCTTACTGTATTAGTTCAGGATAGGTATCCTGCAGATGGAGTGGAATTCAGACCCAGGACCTGTAGATGGTATAACACCAACCCTAACCACTGCACTATGTGCTGCTCCCATGTTGGACTGTCAAAAAACATTTTGATGAAAATTATACATTATAAAGCACATGTCTCAGCTGAATACTGTCAAGCTTTTAATACCATTTTGCGTTATGATAATTTTGATGGCATTTTGCAATATTGTGTTAAGCAGGGTTGGTGATATTGTTTGTGTTTCAGAAGCGACGGTCTCTTTTTTTCCCCTCTGAGGATTACTGGCCAACAGTATGCGCTTCAGAGCAGGGTTTTAAATGAGCTTTAATTTGTTTTGCTCTGGGAAGCTCAATATTATAACCCTTGTTTGCCACGTCTGAGTATTCGCCGCATTGTTGCTACTCTTGTTTTCCGGTCCCTTCTGTGTGCTATTTTTATCTCGGCCGACCCTGCAAATCACCCACAATGTAGACACCAGGGACCCTGGAGGAGAGGATTGCCGCTCTAAAAATAGGTGCAATCAGCGACGTCACCCAGTGGGTTTATGCCGTTGTCCTGGTTCAGGGAGAGAGTTATGGCTGCTTGGTCTGATGAATTCCAGGAAAGTGAGCGGTCAGCAATGGCCGGCCGGCTCTTTGGCATCCGCGGGCTCTCGCACAGCTGCTCACGTAAAACTGACTAATGTGTTTGTTTAAACACTTCCAGTTTGCGTAGCAGATGTTCACCCGGAGAAGCAGAAAGGGCCTCAGTTTAAAACAACACCTTTGTTGTTTTTCTCCTAGTCAACGTGATAAACTTTTATTATTCAGTGTACACACAAAGAATTGGGCACATATCAGTCTGTCTTCCTGGCAGAGATTTACGATGGTGGGGCATATGGCGTTAATGATTTATAAAGCTGGAGCGCTGGTATTATGCGGACTAGAGCAAAAGGAGAAGTCGGGCTTTATTTCAGGAGCCACTGCGACACAGGATTCCACAGTCCACACAGCTAGGGAAATGGGAGCTTTAATTCCTTACTTATTTATTTGACGCTTAGATTTGTGCCCATGTGTTGATCAAGGTTTATCCATAAGGGAAATAAAACCTGTGAAAGCATCCTGATGGACCAAAGGTGAGGCTCACACTGTACATAGAGCGGAGAATTAGGTCAGTACCCATTATTAATGTATTCAAAAAGAGGGTGTTTAAATTCTGATTGAATTTAAACAAGAAAAGGATAATTACCAAAGCTTTAAATGGCAACAAATGAGCCCAGTAAAGGTCTGCTGTAATGCACAGTCGAGCAAGCCTCACCAACCCCAAGTCATACAACAGCAGAATTAGAGGGATTTTATTGCAAAACCAGGGTCACACTTGCTGGACATGGAGACACTTCCATTTTTTTTGATTATGTGTAAGACAAGTAATTACATATACGTATCCAAAATATTTTGACATGGCATACTGTGATAAATTCAAAAGAAATGTTGACAGCATCTCACAAATTGCCACACCTTGGGTGGTTGTAAACTGTTACTGTATATAACTTTCTTTTTCTATTTAAACAGTGGTCCATGTATGTAAACTTTGGCAATATTATATGCTTTGAATGAGATCAGTAAATCCTATTTAATGAAATTTATCTAAATGGACTTAATGGAACCAAATTGAAAAGTGGCAATAGCTTTGTTCTTTGTTCAGTGCTGCTATGGCATGACGTGCCCTTCTCTCTTCCAGAGGGCCTCGACCCTACCGCTGTCCTCACTGACACGCAAAACACTGGGTTAAAGAGCGCTGCTTACGCTGTCTGCTATATAAGAGCCTCCTTACAGGGAAGCATTTAGTCCGGCGCTTTTCTGGTGGTTGCCATGGCAATGGCCACGTCGTTTCTCTTTTTAAACCCACGGCCAGTTTTGTTATTCACAGGTCAAGTCCTTTTAGCCCAACCCTGCAGTGACTGTCAGCTCTTTAAGGTGTAGTGTGAGAGCACATTCGTGCCAGAGGTGAGCGGCCCGTGAGGCCGCAGCGGACGCTGTACGATAACATGTTAGAGAGGCGCAGAAGTTGACTGACCTAATTCTTCCTGGCTCACCGTCTGACGGACACCCGAATCGGGCTGTCTGGGTATCTGTGGGCCTGGACCAGAGGAGTATACTCGGGCAGGTGGATCAGCACCACACATCTAACAGCTGGACAGATCCTTGCTATTTGAATTAAACATTTTAGTCATAGTCGTTGTAGAAGGTGAAAGGTCAGAGTCTGGTCCATGGACAAACTGGCTTTTTTGTTGTCACAGGCATGAATGGATTAAAAATGAAGCATTTGATCTAACTGGGAAAATGCAGCTTAGCTTTGGATAGAAGCTGGTCTGTTGTCTTTGCCATCCATCTACCCTGGTGATGTAAAATTCTCTTTTACTTAACTGATGCTTTTCTCCAAAGTGAAATTTAATGTTTTGATTTGCTAATAATAGTTTACCCATTGGAGTTATTCTTACCATTTCAGTTTAAGGCAAATACCTTGATCAAGGTTACTGCAGTGGTAGCAGGAATTCAAACCTGTGTCTTTTGATTGCAAAGACAATAACTACTGTACAATTGGCTGCCCCTTTTTCTATAAAATGTTGTAAACCACACTGACACTCTGCTCAGTTCTCTTTCTGACATATCCCATACATGTTTAATATTAGTCTTCAAATGTCATCTATAGATTCCTGATAAAATTTCAGACAATCCTGAGAAGGGCATGGATCTCCACCACAGAGCCACTCTTTTACCCATTTATATTATTCATTATGTCATTTACAATAATCTCTCATTGACACTATGCAGTCAAACCTAACTAACTTATTATTGTGTTAACCATAGAATGCATTAGTTTTATAATCATATCAGTCATACTATGTATAATAAAATGTGTCCTCCTTGAAATGAGTGACATAATTAAAAGTAACCTTATTATTATTATTAATAATAATAATAATAATAATAATAATAATAATGTCCTTTGCTACTATAAAAATAGTTCATGGAAGTACATGATTATTTCATTCTACAAATTGGTGTTTTGTAAATATGTGTTGCAGAAAAATAACTTCACCCTTAAATTTCTAGTTGCATTTGCTTTTGGTAATCTGCTTTTAAATCACATATTACAGTCTTCAGTTTTCATTTATTTGAATTTACCACTTAAAGGAGAGGCAGTTTCTGATTCTGTTCTGTCCATGAAAACCTTCTCGCTCACTTTCAGCAACTGCTTTTTCAAGTTAAGGGTCATGACAGTCCTAACCCAGAAACATGGGTCACAAGGCTGAGGAGGGGTACACCCTGCATGAAACGCCAGTCCGTCACAGGGTAGCCTCTCACACACTACAGGCAATTTAGAACCTGTGGAAAGAAACCACACAGACATGGGGTAATATACAAACTCTACACAGGTAAAGCTGGATTTGAATGACTGAACAGCTGTGAGGCTGCAGCACTACTTGCTGTGCCACCAGGTCAAAAGGTTTTTACACTGTTTTTACCAGAGCCAAACTTGCTTTCTTTTATGGCTCCAGTTATTTGTTACATCACTTAAATTCAAATCCATGGAACAAAAACTAAGAAAGATGTTAATGGATTGTTTTAATATTCATTTTTCTGTATAGTATTACAGTAACACTTGAAAGTTGCACTGCATATCTGCTTTTGTACCTTTTCACATTATTACATGTTTCTCAATGTCCATCTTATCCTGGGTTTCTTAAATCAAGTCATTGTCGGTAAACTCTGGAAATGGTTAAATCATTGTACAATGTACAAAACTAAAATTTCTCACATATCATAAATAAAAGATAATAATGGTAAAATATATAATATACAAGAAGAAAAAATGTTATTAATCATACTGAGAGTAACACAAAATCTAGTGTGATATGACTGTTGGCTTAGGTGGTAATTAAACTTTGTTCCTTGTGAATTGCAAAACTATGCAAACAAGGTTATTTGGTTGTTATGGCATCAGGGTCATTGCCCTTCCATAGAAATCAATAACATGCAAATTGAAAGTATTTTCCTAATGGAGGATTTAAGTAATTAATATATATATATTTTTTTGCACCTTCTCCCGAAAGCTCTATTGTATTTATAGAGAAGACGTGGTAGACATGGCAGTTACAGGTTGGCAATTTTGATCAAGCTATTTACCCTGAATTTATACAATAAAATTGTCCAGCTGTATATATGGGTAAATTGTTTATTATCTAAGATTGCAAGTCACCTTGAATAAAGGCATCACTTACAGTTGATGATAAATTGTACAGTTCTTAACACGTTGGCTGAATGTGTATTTCACTTATGGTCAGCATATTAATACAAATGACTTGTAGAAGTTCAGGTCGGAGGTGATGTAAAATTGTATTTTGCACCCTGTACTGGATTTTCTGATAAATTATAGAGAGGTTAAAACAACAAGATATTAAACTGTTCCAAAATAATCACTATTCTTCTTAATTTAAATGCCAAACACTTCGGATTCCTTCTGTTTTGTTATGGCCTGGTTGTGTCCTGGCTTTAGACCAGCTTTTCCCTCTCGATTGTGTTTTGGATCTCCTCGAGAAAGCGAAGTACAAATATTTGACAATTCAAGAGCCCAGATTTCATAAAAAGACTTTTATGGGAATGTTACTCCACCAAATAGAAGGGGAAAAAAGTTGAAAAATAGTCCTTCAATAGTGCACAGTGATCCTGGAGGGGAGAGGGAGCTGAAAAAACAACATAGAAACACACAGCTAGTTTATTGTGCAACACTGTGGGGGGAAAAAATGTGAGAAATTTAATGAAATAATAAACTCTGTTAAGACGTCAATCTACTGCATGTATTTTTTCAGCTGTATAGGTTTTTTTAAATTATATATCCCGAAAGGAAAAAAATGTGAAAAAATGGACTCTGCTTTGACAAGAAAGTGATGTTTTGTTAGATTTAGTTTTTCCTTCTATTTCAATCGGTTGAACATTATGTTTCTTTTAGTAATTTTCCTAGAGAATGCTGTACTGTACTACTGGGTTCAAGCTTTTGGTTCAAAGAGCTCAGAGCTCTTGTTCATAAGTCTACAAACACATCTATCATGTTTCTCACAAAATATAACTAACCACAACTTAATATTGCCCAGATGGATTAGAACATAAAATATTTGCACATTATTTCACTTTGATCAAATGTGTGTGTGTGTGTGTGTGTGTGTGTGTGTGTATATAACAACTACTTGCAAAATACCTTACTTTATTTATTAGCAAACGCATAACCAATAAACAAATTTTTATCTTTCCCTCTGTTAAGCTGACAGTAGTCTGGTCATATATGCAGTTGATTTGCTACTGTAGTGACGTGCATGAGTTTTTATGAGTGCTTTTTATGCGAGTCATAAGTTTGCCTGTTATCATCATTGTTTGAACATTGCAGTGTATCTTATTTTCCTTTATAACCAATATTTTCTGTCAGTATATAGTCCATATAATGTATGTGTATCAAATGTTACAAAATCCTGATCAAAGACTGTACAGATGTCAAATGTTGCACTGACTTGCATAATTTGGTTATTTACATTTAATGCGAAGTAGAAATATGAGATGCTGAAGCTCTAAATTGCTTTAGTATGCATATTTGAAGATTATAATCTCTCCTTGTGTTTAAGGCAAATACCAGATGCTCATGAAATTGTTTGGCTCACTATATGGATTTCTCCTGTCCAAGATGTCCAGCTCTGTGCAGGAATATACTGTATGAGTAGGTGGAAATACACTTTACAGTCATGGAGGGGAGTGCTGTTAATGTGACCTGGGTCAAAAGGCTTATTAATATTTATCATGGTAGAATCCTTCTAGCAGATGCCCTTACTCTTATATAGATCAAGTTGTTCTGAACATTTTAGGAGAGTTTTTAAAGTTTACAGGATGAACAAGCTCATTTGAGCCAGCGGTGGTCCAAAAAAAAAACAAAACTGGTTGAAGATTTCTTTCTTGATGTTATTGAATGGTATCTTAATCAGGTCAAATAACTTGAAAACTTGACCAGCTAAAGTCTGCATTAAATCTTACGTTTCTGCCTCATAAATATTTGTATAGTGCATCACGAAAACCTGCAGAGTATGTGCAGTAGTTTTTTGTTTTCTTTACTTTTTCTATTTACTTTCCCAACAATGGCACAGCATGCCAGTCACCCTGCTGTTAGAGGTATGGCAAGAGATGGTGCAGCGTACACTTATGGTGCAGTTTTTTGAATATTTGACTTTTGTTTCCATAGAAGAGTCAAATTATTCAAATGAGCATCCTTTGAACCTTGTCTGGAGAGCATCATCCTGACCACCATTACATGATTCCTATGGGCAAAGAGGACCATAGCTTGGTGGGTTGTCTATTTCTGATGCTGGTTTTTCACCTGTGACCAATTGTGCATTTAGCATATTAAGTTTGACAATTGTATTGTTGTGTTTTAAAATTTTTAAATAAATAGTCAGACATGATGAATGGCGAGATTGCAACTGTCGAGAGGGGCAGCTTGGTGACACTTGACAACTGTCAATGCGAGTCCATTCTGATCCGGGGGGACAATTAAGTTTGACAAGCAGGCAAAGACAGATGTTTTAAAACTCCAGATGAACATGGACCTTAAATCCTTTTGCGCATATGCAAAAGATCCATTGTTTTAGACCTTCACATCATAAAAATGCAGCCCTCTGCAGCCATGGTGGGGGTAGTCCGTCCTAGAGCCCTAGACAAAGTGGTGAATTATTGAGAGCATCCCTTACTTCAGGTAATAGCTGCACGAGTGAAGGAGTGGATGAAATATGCATGATGAAGAATGTGAATATGGGGTGGGTTGAGCAGCAGACAGACTTGTTGGGGCAGGGGACTAATGGAGGAAATATTAATGAAAGGAAAAACATGAAAGCCTTGGAAGGCTGACTTGAACCTGAAAAGCAGGGAGGGAAATTGGAAGGGAATATAATGGTGCAAGTGTCTCAGACGGGTGACGTGCAGTGCTCTGATGTGAGGAACTCCAAATCGGACCGGACCCCTGGTAAATGGAAGCGATGGAGTGAAGGAGAGGGGGGAGGAGCTGGGGCTGAAGATAGGAGATGGTGGAGGGAATGTATCAAAAATAACAAGGGCAGGGAGAGAGGGAGCAGAAAAGGTGTTCCTGGGGAGTGAGAACACCTCCCTTGTACCATAGGTGTTAGTTCATAGTCCTTGTTGAGGGTTTGACCTTACTTGATGCGGATGGTGTTTCACTGACGGCCCTAGCAAGAAATCATCCGCCTTCAGCGATAATGGGAGTCATTAGAGTGCATGTTAAAATGCCATTAGGAGAGAGCTGAACTTTGTAAGAGAGGCAAATGAGGTGGTGCTGTGACCCAGCATTTGTGTTCCTCCACCAGCACTTCTGTCAAGTGGCCAAAAATGGAGAGCTGTCCCTGCCGGGATTCCTGTTTGATGTATGTTCAATGATGGTTTGTGTCTTCGTAGAGTCACTTGACATCAGCGTATCTGAGCGCAGACCACACGTTGGCCATTAACCTCTCCCCGTGAGAATCGCTGGGCAAGTTCCTCCAGCAAGTGCCAGTTTGAGCACAAAGCGATAAGACGTCCATTAATCACACAAGATGTCATAAAGCTGGGCTGTAAATCAGTCATTGGCTAACTTTTTGTATTAAATTAGACATGGTTTTCATATTCGTCCATTTGGAAGGAAGTATTTGCAGTTAAAGATGCACACGTGCAACTTAAGGGTTGCCAGTTCAATCCCTATTCCCTTTCCCTATTGTAGTACAACTTGAGCAAGGTTCTTATTCCAAACTGCTACAGTAAAATACACTGCTGTGTATATATAATGAGCCAAAATACACTTTTTCCCTAGAATTCATTTTCTTAATACCATTACTTGATTTATGTGCTGATCTGCTTGATACAATGTGCTCCAGCAAAAAAAGGTCAATTTTACCCAAGCATTTAAAAATGTTTTTAAAAAGTGTTTGTGTTGACCTAAGTTCAAATCTCACTTCACTGTAAATAACTTAACATTGTAAATCATTTTGAAGAACACCGTCAGATGAATGTAAATTTTCCATTATAAATACCTAAAGATGAATAAAGATCTAAAATTATTCCTTGGAAAAACTAGCTGGATTATTAGTGTAGAATGGTTACTGATATGTATAGTATACAACTGAAGATCTGCCATGGTGACAGAAGGATTCCAAATCTAGGTTTATTCCGGAGGGCCTTGCTGTTGTACCATTGACTGGAAAGTGAAATTGAATGCTTTCAGTGGATCAATGAAAGAGATGTGAAATTGAAAGCTTTGAGTAAAAGCTTCAGCAGCTAAATAGATGAGTGCAATAAACCACCATAAGTGCAGACACCATCTAGAGTGCTGCTGCATGGCAACAACGTGTGTGTGTTTGTGTTTGTGTGTGCTCGCGCATGCTTGACTGTAGTTACAGCCTTTTGGCGCATCTTGTCCTTTCCCCCTGATGTGGAGGGCTGTATCCCCAGTCCTGCTGTGAGAATCACCTGTTTGGTGCAACAGATCGGTAGCTAGCATTACCACCTGCGCTGTGTCACTCTGTGACGCTGTATTTGTGTGACTTCCTGCAACTGTGTGTGACTGGCAGGATGGAAGGTAGGGGAGGGGATGGGGAGGTCCAGACGTATCACTCCTGACGTTAGGCAGTGTACTCAGTCTTTCTGACTGTTTTCTGTGTGTCTTCACGTTTGTCAAACCAGTGTGTTGTTTTTCTTCTGTGCGTGTTTGCAAAAGCACCATGCTGTGTCTTTCTGTGCCTTTTATGTGTGAGTCATGCTGAATGAAGGCAGATGACTATGGAACTCATTTAGTTAATCTGGTCATTTTCACACGTTTTGTGTTTGACGAAATAAAAAATAAAGGACCTTAGGTGTATATGATGGTCAAAATGTGCTTCTGCAGAAGCCAGGATGATGTCAGGCACATTTAGAACATCAGCAGAAATTTTTTTTTGCTCCACTTGCAAATGCATAGAACATATGCATCCTGGGTAGCTCATTTCTATGGAAACAGGGCCCTTAAAATAGAAGCATTACCTTACTCTTAATCTCTTAAGCAATGCATACTTTTTAAATGTTGTTAGTTTGGCTCTCTTAAACCACTATTTAAAGGGGGCTCCTCTTTAACCTCAAAAGTCACACTTGATAACTTAATTGTCCTTACAATTTTAACATTTTGCTTGATCATCTGACTCGAGTTGAAGGGTAGAACGGTTTACCTGACCTCATAAAGCCTTTGGCATTTCCTGTGTTTTGGAGGTCGGCACTCCTGTTGGAAGCTGTCGGCCATGACAGCCCTGACCCCCATGAGAACTGCTGTCACCGTCTGAGTCACTGCACCACCTTGTCTGCCCCCCCTTTTCCCTCTTTCATTTTTCATGGTTTTCACTACCTCCTTCTCATATACGCATGGCTTTTGTTGGTCTGATTTGGCACATCTGGTCCATATTTGTTTTTTTTTTTAAATTTTTTTTTTTTTGCATTATTTAGATGTTTAGTAGATGCTTTTGTACAAAAGACTCACCTGTCTGACAGATTTCACTTTACCTACCTGTTTACAGGAGGATGTTTTTATTTTGCATGTAGGCATTTTTGCTTTAGTACTAAACCTTAAAAATTATCCCTGGTGAGGCCTAAAAGAGCACGTTCTTAGCCCATGTCCTTAACCATCATGCTACCCAAAGCACCCAAACAAGCTGGCATCTGCTTGGCTGATGTACACTGTAAACCTGTCTTTGGCACATGTAGGCAACCCACAGCTTTCAGCACCTTGGAGAGGATCTCACAGCACCTCATCTGGGAGATTACAAACCCGAATTATCCATCAAAGTCCAGTACAAACAAATTACATAACATGCCATGATGCAGGAGATATCATTTGGATAAAAACACAGATGGCAGTGCTTTAACATTAAAATGTTATCAATAACATTCATTTTAATTGCCAGGTTGTTGGTGGTGAAAACTCCAAGTTTGAGAGGGAGGAAAAAAATACCAGATGTTTGATTTGCATAGTTTGTATTTTAAATTTAACACTTTTTTTTTTTTTTTTTTTTTTTTTGACTGGTTTTTTTGGTGATTCCTTCATTCACTTCCCAGCGTAACAGTCATCGCTGTTCACACCTCTCGTACTTTACTCCTCTGGTTTCTGCTTCAAAACACATTAAGTCACAAACTGCCGGCAAATTATTTGACTAAAAATTATTTCCAAAAATGGAACCCTTGATCTGCAAAAGTAGAACATTTACAACGGGTTCTCCTTGGGTAGTTTTGCCCAAGAGGTTTTGCGCATTAAAATTAATTTAAAATCAAACTCAGCAATCTAAATATAGAAACAAATAATTTCGGGCTCCCTTTGCATCAGTTCCATTGATTAAATAAAAGCTCTTGATTAATTAATTCTCTTTAGTTGCTTCATAGATGCTTTTATCCAAAGCAAATTGTAAAGCTTATAGTTTGACACTTATTACTTTAATAACCTCTGTTTAATAGCATTTGTCGGACTTGAACCACCAATATTTAAATATTTTTTTATTTTTAATGGGGGGGGGGAATGCGGTCTGCTCTGTAGTTCAGCTTTTATTTAGATTATATAAGTAATCTGCAGCTGTTATTTAAATCCTATGACTAGAATTGGCAAATGCAGGGTTACAGGAATTTTATAAGCACTACCTCGCCTCCTCTCTGATATAAATAGGCTTCAATGTGTTGATGCAGTATATACAAACAACATTAATTATTATGAAGACAAATGCCAGGTCCTCTTTACAAAGCAGTAGGCAGATCTGCTGACTAAATGTAAACTTGCAAGTCAGTTGGTGGTTTACTGAATGAATTGATAAATGTGTGCAAAATGTATCTTGGGTCTGCAAAAAAGGTAAACAGATTTTTAAGATTAATGAAGACTTGTTCATGTTTGGAAGCTGTTGCTGTTTGCCATAGATATTCTTATTTCGAACAATGTCTGTTTCATTTCAGTGGCTGCCAAGAATGCTACTGACAATGAGACTGTAGTCAAATTGGCAGCAGTTAACAGTAGGCGTGATAGATACAAAAACTGAAAATAATTTGAATTCTAGAAAACAAATAGTCCTTTGAATTAGTAGCAGTGAAATGTTATCTGTTCTGGAGTTCTAGTGAAGTTGGCAGCAAAAGCTGAGACACTAAACTAATGACTCAAAACATGGGCAATATAGGCTGATACAACATGCATTGGGGGTTGGTTATGTAGCTAAAGCTGAGGCCCAATGTACATTCATCCCTCATAGAACAGTGTCCAGAATAACAACAAATTCCGCATTGTGGTATGACAGCTGCCTGGTTCTTCTTGCAACAGGACAGGAACTCTGTCATCAAGCTATATTGTGCAGCTCTTTCAGTTGGCAGAGGGTGCTGAGGCGAAATGTGTAACAAGGGAATCATGGCAACTAGGTGTTTTTATTGTTACTACCCGTTTGTGTTGGGGAAGTGTGATGGTGTGGAGATATGCTGCTGTGTGTATATGTTTGTGTATGATGCTTACTTCATGCATACGTTTTGTATAGCCATTCTGCCTCCCCTTATTTTGGCTCACATCTCAGACCTTTAGCTCAAAATGGGATTTTTTTTTCTCTGCATATGGGTTTTTTTTTTTTTTTTTTTTTTTTTTTTTTTCCCCCCCTTCTCCTTCCCTCCAGCAGCCACTGGTTGGGCTAGTGCTGATGGGAGCTTTGTTGTTTCAGCCATTTTTATTCCATGACAACTGTATTTACAAATTAAAATATTTTGCTTGATCCATTGGTGTCAGTCTGGCTACTTGATGCTGGATCTAATGACTTACTCCCCAGATTAGCTTGAAAAAATTACTTCTGAAAAAAATATGGCTCTTAGCCGTATTCATGTATATAAAACTTACATAACCAGTTCATTAAATGTAAAGCTATATGACACTGAAACGGAACAGTAGGGCTAAAACAAACAAGTTCAAATAAGTGTGTGCTGTGCAACACTATCGTGAATGTTATAAAATATGTTGGTCTGATCATTGCATTGTTTGCAATTTCTTTTTGATTCTTTGGTGAATTGTACCCCCCCCCTTCCCCCAACTTTGTATGACTAAGACTTTATGCTTCCTGTTAGGAATAGTGATTAGTTGACCCCCATATAACTTTCCTCCACCGAACAGGGTGAATTCACGGAACGCATTGAAGCTCTTAAGCAAGGAAAAGCTGTACTTTGGATTTTTAGTGTTAGTTGTAAAATATGTGACTCCCCAGTTGCTCTTAAAGTTCTAAGCCAGTGACTTTACTGCCCTGTGGAAAATCTCTAAGGTTTTTGCCTTACAATGATGATGTTTGGTTTCTTGTTTGCACTGTCAAAACAGAATTGCAGTAGAAATGGACTTCATCTTTGTATGCATGCAGCCACATTAACATTTTCTTTGTCTTTGACTAATGTGGTACCTGATGTAAAATGGTCAGAATAGTGTACCTGTTTAATCTGGAGGTATGGAATTTAAATGACACTGAAACTGCAGCTGTTTAGAGGCCGCTTGTACATGAATTATCCACACATAAAGCAGAACGTCTTTCACTGTTGTCTATTAACTAGCAATGTTTGAAGAGTAATGTTAGCAGGAACAGGGAGGCAACAGATAAGACTGATCGTGGTACAACTACATGACAAATCCGTTTGTCTTTAAAGCTGTGGCTTCATAGATTGACAGGCCATGTTTGCGCTTCTCTGTGTGTTCTGCTTCTTTACTGGCTTGCTTATCTGTCCCTCTGTCATACAAAATACTAAAAATGACAAGCTGACACAAAGCACGCACAAATTTCCTCCACTCATAGGTGGGCAAAATAATAATAATGGTAAAATATCTTTCATTTTCCATTATGTCATTGAAATGAGGAAGTGGAATGTGATCTAGATACTAAGCATATCAGCTACACGGTCAAGCCACTGCTTATTTTCACTTTGGACTTCCCAGCATCATGAAAGAGTTTACAAAGACTGCAGTCAAACAGAGCAAGCCCCTGAAAGAAGATTGGCAATTTCTCAAGTTAGAGAGGAAATGAAATAAATCTGCCCCCTGTTTTGTGCCACCGATAACTTTAGAAGCATTCCATGGAAATTCTGGGGATGCTTTTGACAAGCATGCCACTTTCCATGTTTGTTTTGTACAGTAATATTAATGTCAGCTTTCAAGAGGGTTCTGGATGGGGTTGACACAGGATTAACTGCACCATTAAGTCAAGGACACTTCAATATTAGGAGTCAGTATGTCTTTTTTTTTTTTTTTTTTTTTTTTTAAATTTTTTTTTTCACTAATGCTCATGAGTTGCCTAATACCCCCCCACTCACTCCCCCTGCCCCCTTTTTAATCTGTGTCCAGTAGGATTTAATGTTAATGAAGTCTATTTAGCATCCTGCAGAACCCGCTGGGCTGGGCTGGGCTGGGCTGGGCTGCGCTAGATGCTGAAGCTCAATGGTCAAACAGATTTTAGATTCAGAACTCAGCAGCGCTAACACTGAGGGCAAATAACTGCTCTTTGTGTGTGTTTATGCGTTGAGATTATATTCAAATCAATTTTCCTTGTGTCTGAATGCTTTACGGGACCGTTGGAGTCTTTGTTTGCTGTAGAGCCAGACCTGCAGTGGGGAGGCCTTGATTCATTTTCGGTGGATATCCTGTTAGGTGGCGCTTACCTTCTGACTTCCTGTTAATTCTTTCTTTGAAGACTGCAGGGAGCCATATTGTTATTTGAAAACTTTTTTTTTTTTTTTTTTTTTTTTTTAGTGTTCTTTCCTGCAAAACCCACATTTGCACTGAGCTGTAAGAAAGTATCGTCATAGTGGTTCACCCAAAGGTTGTGTGTGTGTGTGTGTGTGTGTGTGTGTGTGTGTGTGGGTATATTATGTACATTTGTTCATTTAGCTCCCACCTATGCCCAAGTTTATTGGATATTCTATACTAAGTTACTTAATTAAACATATAATACAGGTTAGTAATTTTTACTGTATTAATTGAGGCTAAGTACTTTGATCAAGGGTACTATAGAAGCAGCAGGAATTTAAACCCAGGTTTTTAAACATCACGTTGACAGCTCTAACCGCAGCACCACCTGCTGCCCCTGTTTACAAAAATATGAAGTTATGAATCTTCACTGAAACCCTGAAACAGTGACAACCACAAAAGTGATAAATGACCACAAAAACAGTCAGCAGTTGAAGGTGTTGATGTATATGAACCCGCTGGGTTTGTGTTTCAGTTTGCAGGTGCTTGCCGTTTTCTGTTTTGCAGTTTGCAGGAAATGCTGCATATGGCAAAGAAAATTACAAAATAATATTAAAAATGGTGCACTGAGGAAATGCAGTTCAGAGGACCTATAATGTAATGTTCACTAGTGGTATTGGAACCTAACTGTGTTGGGCCACAGGCGTCCTGCCCTCCTGGCCCAAGCAGCAAATCCAGTATGATAAAATCCTCCAGTCTTCCACCAATCACTGTTCCTTTGACTTAAAGCACACTTGATTGTTTGTTTCTTAAAATAGTTGTGCTGCTGTCACATTGCACACCTCTCATTTCATAACTGTGTTTCAGCATCTCTTTGACTCACACTTTGGTCCCGGATGCTTTGATCATCTGTTGATGCCTTACATAAGACCGTACTTCCTCTTTGCGTTTTCCTTTTCGAGTTGTTTTTATCTTCCTCAAACTTAGCATCTCTTTCTCTTGCTCTTCGCCCCTCTTCGCAGTTACGTCCACCATAATATTCAGTCCGGCGCAGCTTGAGATTAATCAGCTGAAAATTGCCTTTCAGGCCCAGTTAATTCAAATCCTCGTGTATAAACCATACTGTGAAATATTTACAACTTTGATAAACATACATTATTCATTGGGAGGGAATTTTTCTCATAATATTCTAAAAGAAAATGGATTTAACATGCAAAAAGTACTTGACTGGGGGGGGGGCAAAATTGAAACAAATTCATCGTAAGACAGCTAAACAGTGGTGTGGTTGACAGTCGTTAGGTTTCGGTACAAAGTATATCCTTCACAGGTTATATTTTAAAGCAAACAATTTTTTCATCTTTAAAAGAGAAACAAACATCGTATTCCAACATCTCCCTCAATGAATCATGAGAACCAATTCCCGTTAAAACAGTTTATTACAGAGATCATAGCCCTGGAACTGTTCAGTACAGTGAGCTGCTTTTCACCTTTAGTTAATTCTGCTTGTGGTCTATTTTCTTTTTCTAGAGCTGAAATAAAGTGTCGTGCTTGTGTAAGTATTTATAGAAACCTGCGTTTGGTTAGTCAGAATTCCTTTTTCGAAGAATGAAATTTACCATTGTTTGATTTGCAAATAAATATGTAATAAATAACTCTCTTCCAGACAACCATTTCTAAACTTCAAGTTGTCTGACATTTTAATCCCATGTGAAATTCACAGTTCTCTATGAGTTTGAGAGTCAAGAATCTGACCTTTTTTGGTTTGTCTTTTGAGATCATGTCAGTTGATGTGACTGCTTTGTTTTCAGTTGGAAGTGTAAGTTCTTTGATTTTTATGAAGGAGCTGGTATTGCGCATTGAGCTGCAACTTCCGCAAAGCATGGGTATTGTCTGTTATTGTTCGCAAACAAATTGAATAGGCAGCAGAGGGGAGGGGGGAGGTTGAGGAGGTAGCGTGATTTAACTGCCAGTGTCACCGTCTTCCTCCAGGAGTACACAATCGTTACATCTGTCACCTTGCTGACCCTCGCTGTCAGGCTCTGCAGATAGGCTGATCCCACACACTGACCTCTTGGGTCTTATTTAGCTGACAGATGGTGAAGTATTTTCTTTTTCTGTTAAGGCATTTTGTTTAGCATCCTGTCCCACTTATTCTTCATGTTGCATTTTTCCCATTTTTGTTTAAATGTGACTAGCAATATTGAACTGCTGATTCCGTGTTTTGAGTGTTGTGACCTGTTCATTTGGCATTCGTGATCTTGCTCTGAAAGGTGTGGGTTTAGAGGGAGATGGGTGATTTGGGGTTGGAACACGGCAAAGGAATATTTCCACTTTATCTGTCTATTCAGTCTATTCTAGAAACACAAGGTTTAAGGCAGGGTATACCTTGGACGGGATTCCTGGCCATCCCAGGGCAATCAGACATTCACACAAAGTACAATATTTAAAGAGACCAATTCACCTAAAATGCATGTCTTTGGACTGTAGGATGAAACCAAAGCAGCTGCAGGAAACCTGCACAGACACATGGAAAACATACTAATTCCACACAAACCGAGCCTTACCCATGTTCAAACACATAGCGGTGCTGACAACAAAGGATTATATTAATAATTATTAAGTTACAGTTGTGTTTCTGTCTTCATCATGGAACTTAATTAAACTCTTAAAGACTTCCCAGAATCCATTGGGAATTTACTGTTCCTATTATATCCTGGCAGAGTTGCATATTTTGGACCCCTGGCATTAAAGTGTGAGACATTTAGCAGTAGCATCATAAGAAATTGCAGTTTTCCCAGTTTGCAATAGGGGAACACTACTTCGCTAGCGATGACTCCAGTGCCCACTTCAAAGCGCAAGAAAAAAACCTTGTCATTTAATGAGGAAGAAATGACATTGGTGTAAACGCACTTGTACACAAGTGTTTGTCTACACTGAAATTTTGGTAGAGCATTTGATAATCCCGTTCACTCTGGGCAGGGCCGCGATGAATGACTTGGACTTCCTCCAGGCGCGATTGTCATTCCGATCAATGTGCTGTCAACCCTCCTGCCAGCCGAGCATCTTTTCTGACTTCGTGAAGGGCACAGGAGGGGGATGAAAAGAGGCGATTAGAGAGGAGAGCGAATGGGTATGAAGGTTGTGCACACTGATGGACAAAAAAATGGGGTGATGGTGACATTAGTAGTGGGGGGAGACACGGCAAATGAGTGTCAAATGAAAGACACAGGGAAGAGATGGTGGGAGAGGGGGAGAAGAGAGGGATTTAGATAAAGAGAGCAAAGCTCTGTGCTGCAGCTCTCCCAGTCAGAGGATTAGTCTCAGCGTGGGCCTGCCAGATGAGCGCAGCCTTGCAGAGCGGTTGGTGAAAGGTTTCTGTGCAACTGTTAGCTGTGACTGTGTGGTGCATCTTTTTCCAGTCTTGCACTGACACCTGTCCTTGGTACCTGCTGCGCCAGCTGCAATCGCCATCATTAATACACAGTTGCACCCTAATGAAGTTGGCGAAGATGGACAGATAGGGCTTATACATTTATTTCTTATTAGGGAAATAAAAAACAAACATGATTGTGTGGCCAGAATTAGAGACACAGCTTTCACTTTGACTCTGTCACAGATAAACCAAGAGAAGCTGCTGAAAGGAGCAGCGGGATCATGTTGACAGGGTTGCCAGAGTGGACACAAAGGCGTCGCCATGATGGCGTGCTTGCAAGGGGTCGCAGGGGAGAGTGATTGAACGATAGTCTAAGAAGGCAGCTGCCGTAGTGGTTAAAACTGCTGTCTTAGGACTTTGAAGGCTTTGGTTCGGGTTGCATCTCCTACTATAATACCCTTCATCAAGGTATGTGGCGTGAAAATTAAGAAACTGTATCAATGAAGCAACTGTAGTGCAGATGTGATAAAGGCAATGGCACAGTTGCATGCGATCTCATGGGAAGGCACTCAAAAGGTGTTTAGTAAACAGGTGGAAGGTTCAGGGCTTGAATCCCACCTCCCATGGTAGATCTTATACTTATCTTAAAACTGCTCCAATAAATATTTATTACCCATCTCAACAAAGTTCTGTAAATTGCTGTGAAGAAAACATCAGCTAAATTTCAAGATGCACTACTTGTACTTTGGGCTCCCAGCAGGAAGTGGCTGTAGCTGCAGTGCCAGGGCCGTGCATGTGATGGGGAAATGTGGCCCAGGCTTACATCTATAGCTAGGGATGTTGCGATTAGCCAGGATTAAAAACGTCACTGTTTCCAAACTAAGAATTTTAGAAGCCAGGGTAAAAATTCTATTTTAGAAGCTTTGTGTTGCTTTGAAAAATTACTGTCACGAGTCGTATGTGCGGTGTCCCTGGCTCTGCTCTGCTTGGCAGACTAGTCCAACAACATTTTAGCTAGCTTACAGGGAGCGCAACATCTCAGCTTTACATTCAATAAAAAAGTACCTCGAATTGGCAGCGTGGGAGCATTTTGGTTGTCTAAAAAAATGATCAGGGGTAGTAGAAAACAAGGGATATGCAATTTGCAAAACTTTAGTAAAAATGGTGCTCACCAAAGGTACAGATGTCTCATCTGCTTCAGCACCTTCTTGTTCACCATTCTCGTGTGTGACTTCGACACACAAGTCAAGGTAAAAGTAAACTAGCTATCTTTCCAGTAGTTAGCTTAGTTTATGGCTCGGGCTCGATCCAGTAGTACCCAGTAAAGCAGCTGTAAAGTTAATCTCATTTTTATTCGAGTTTATTTTGCGTGGATGTCTCAATTGCTTATAAATATTTTTATTTAACTGATGCTCACAAGCAGTCCATACACCAACCCTGACGAGTAAATATACTTTTTTCAGACAAGTGCAGGGAGGGACAGATTGAGACTGAACTTTCTGACTTTAATATTTCCATTTATCCACTATATTATTTTTGAGCAGCCGAACATTACACTATTAAAAATCACTGGATAGCATTTGGTTCATTTGCTACACTTGAAATATTCTAAAATCTTTTAATATGCTCCACGTTTTCTGCTACAGATTAGGTTAGTTACCATGCTTTTTAATTCACTTTTAGCCTAAAACTACCTCTGATCCTGCTACAAATGCACATCAACCAACTGTTGACTATTTTATTCAAAAGGTTCATAGTTTTTTTTTAAACATTTTATATTTATATTCTTGAATATTTATTTTTTTAATGTTTTATAAATTAAATAGGTAGTTACTGTGTTTTAGTTTCTAAAGGCAGCTACATGTGTTATTTGCTGAACCAAAGTAATGCAATAAAAATATATATAATTATCCCAGGCTTTGTATCATTTTATCACCATAGGGCTAAATAAATTACCTGGGGGGTGGGGGGACATTGTGAAACCATGGTATTTTCTGAGACAATAATGGTTCCATCATAATATCACGTAGGGATGTCACAATTTACACCTGTGGCAGACAGCTGAAAGCCACCTGCTGAGCCAGAATTGATAATGCAATGTCCCTTCAAGACGGTGTCAGCTCTGACTGCATGCGTCCTTTTCCGAGCCTTCAGCTCTACCTATTCTGTGTCTCTGTCTGTCTGAGATGTTTTACGGTTCTCTGATTCCCCATGGTTCAAGCACACAGAAGGTTTGGCAGTTCCTCTGGGAACAAATTGATTGGATGAATGTCCATTAGACCCTCAGTACCAGTAGAGGGTCAAAAAAAAGGTGTCAATTTCTGTGTAGACCAACATGTAGGAAACTTTTTGAGTAAACCATTTGTATGGAAAACGTGCTACTTATTTTGTGTGCTTGTTTTTGTTTATTCATTTATTTGACTATTTTCTCTAAGGTGAGTTATAATGTTGGATGTTTCAATCTGCCATTTTATTCGGCAGGGCAGTTTTTACTCAATGGACTCATGGGCACCTTGATCAAGGATACTATAGCAGGAGCAGGGGTTCAAATCGGACACCTGCTGTTGATGATTACTATTTTAGCTTTTGCAATTTGACCTATTTTGAGCAGGATATGTCACTGAAACAACAAAGGTAAAATACATAAAAACATACATTTTTTTTCATTAATTAGCAGATGTCAGATATATGCATATTCAAACACTATAATAAAAAGTACATAGAGTAAAACATTATTATTCACACAGTGGGGAACTGCAGTTTAACTGCAGAGGTTATTTTGAAGGCCCAGATTTATGTGAGCTGTACTGTCATGAATATGGTTGCTGCTCCATTGCAGACAGTCAGAACTGTAATTACTACATTCTACTTGCTTCTTGTACATTCTGGTTACTTCCTCCTTATTTTCCCTCCAGATTAGTTCAGTCATTGTAAGTTTTTAAATGATGACTGTGAAATTTAATCCATTAATATAATTCAGGCTCTAGTAGATGGGCTTATCAGCCGCCTGAATGACTGCAGGGTGAACTGGGACAGGAGTTACAGCTGTGCAACTGTGTCCCCCCCCCCCCCCACAACTCCATACACTTCAGCTGTGATGACTCAGGTTAGTGGCCTTGAGAATGGTGGGGATTTTGGGGAGGGGGTGATGGCGAACAGCGTCAGCACTGCATGTCTGGGCAGACTGACGTTAGGATACGTGTGTGAGAGATGGCGACACGTGGCACAGAATGCCCTTGGCTGCCTGCTGTGTGATTCATCTTTTGTCTTGTTGGGGTGTCCTCGAACTGGTGTGTTGGAGAGGTTGGTCTCCTGCCCTCTGGGTGACAAGTGCTTTCAAACCAAACAGCAGGAGGAGTGGGTTTCTTGGCTGTCTGCGATGGAGGGAGACTAATTGGCTGTATTAGCTTCATTAACAATCCTCCATCTGTATAATAGGCTTCTACAAATAGAAAAGCTGTTAGATCAGGGATGTAAACAGCATAATTTTGTTAGCAGTCAACTTGTATACTTACCTAGTGGTTACTCAGTTAGCTGTTGAGTATTAAGAAAGGTGGTACAGATGTATAAATGAGCTTCTGTATCAGTTAGCATTTATGCTGAAATACACTAGAGGCCGAGCTTACAGACACCATACGCAACTGGCATCTGAAGTCTTTCCTAATTCACTTTATTTTTACAAAAAAAAAAAAAAAAATGAACACTTAAGTGACACTTTTTTACCACAGTGTTACTATCAGCAAAAGCACTGTAACACATGTGCCCCTCACTTTATTCATGGGTTAAATTCTGTAGAAGTCTCACATATAACAACCCACAGTCCTTAACCACTAGTCCTGGTCAGGGTGATGGCAGTGAAAAGTCTATCGTGACGTTACTAGTCATAAAGATAAGAGGGATACACACCCTAAGTCGGACACAAAAGTCTGTTGCAGGGTCACCACATACAAACTCGCACATTACAGGGAAATTCATGCCTTTGGGCTGTGGAAAGAAGCCCATGCAGACACAGGATGAACAAGCAAACGCCACACAGACTAAGCTGGACTCAAACCTATACTTGAACAGCTACTCACTGTGTCATCATGCTGCTGAGCCCAGGTATAGCGATGATGAATAAAAATGCACTTGAAAGACAATTTTTCATTATTCTGTTTGCACAGAACTACTACTACACTACAAATAAAAAAATATCTCCACAAGGTTCTATTTAGCGATCCAATAAGCATGTGTAACCTCATCATCTTATTGATCAAAACACTCGAACACCAGACAGGAGTTTTAAATACTGTCAAAGTGAGTTTTATTAAGATGGTGCCACAGGTATTTTGTTGGAGTGCATTTTACAGACAACTGTTGGCTGTGTCAAATGGAGGTTGTGTTTACTCCATTGCAGGCAGAACTAAAAATGTGAAGAAAATTGAAAGTATACTATGCCTTATACCTTGCAAAAAAATGTTTTTGTTTTGTCTTGTTTTGTTTTGTAACACAATGACCCGGTGTAAAAACTCTTTCAAAAGACTTAAAATGTATGTTTATTACAACTGAAGCATTAGTACCTTGATTTTAGTAATTTCTACCATGGGTTGGGCCTGTTAAAATGAGAATTTATGCAGATTATTCATTAGTTTGTCAGCTTCCTTTGTTCATATGTAGGCAGCATAATATGTGCCTCTGTATTCATGCCAACAAGTCGTGGCATAGGCCATTTGTACTTTTGAGTAGCCTGTATTGCTTAACTTTTATTCATTTATACAGCTGACTATTGTATTGTAATATCAGCTTTCAGCTAAACTCCAGAATACTATAACTATAATGATGGCAACATTGTTTTTCCACTTATTTTGTAGCCTTCCTCTGTTAATTTGGATCTTATACCTTCTGCTTTCCTTCGTATATAAATGTTTTCAAATTGATTGTGGTCTCATGACAATTTTTTGAATGTGCAGAGACAGCGCAACTTGTGAATTTCAACACAATACCACAGTCTGCAAATGATTTCAGCGGGACTTTTCCTTTGTGTTGTCCTGGGACGGATGAGGTGGAAGGGTTCAACAAGGGAACTGATGGGAACTGAGCCGTGACGCAGAAGAGGAGACAGCCCAGGTCCACCTCAGCAGTTCTAAAAATAAAAAGACGCAGAAAACAAAAGTTGTAAAAAAACAATTAATTTTCATGACTCTCTCCATTCCTTAGAATATGGTTTATTCTGGTAAAACATCTGGCCCTCGTATGCTTTGCCCCCATGATGCTCTCTTTACACATCAGTGTCAGTACTTGTGAGCAGCTGTTTCTTGGCTGCTGCAACTGCTTGTGAAACATTGAGAACTACAAATGCTCACAGGGGTATGAAAACGAGATCATTGCATGCTGTTTGGCCAAAAGGGAGGGGGGGGGGCCCAGGTGGCTGTGGTGGGGGCTAGCTGTCGGAACCCTGCTGCCACTGTAATTTGGTTCCTTTACTCTGTGATCCTAGCTGCTATGTTGAAGCATTCAGTGTTACATTAAAGGCCTTTTATGTGTTTGTTGTGGGAAGTTATAGTGAAACATTTTCTGAAAGCATCTGTGGATTAGTGGAGTGGAGAAGCATGAGTGTGTACATACGGACAGGCCATACAGTCCTAAAGTGGCACATAGGCAGGCAGCCTTAGTCAGAAATTGTCACTATTTCAATCAAGAGTGACTTGCTACTTTGGAACCAATCTGTTTTAGGTGAGAGGTGGTCTAAAGGGACTGAACTGGGACACTGACTTCAGAATAATTACACACACACACACACACACACACACGAAGCTTCATGGACCTATCAAGACAATTCATTGCAGTAACGCTCTCATATTCTGCTGCTCTTAATAATTTAACAGCTGAGTACTGAGAAGGCTCAATAATTGATCTACTTGATTGTATCATGAAGACAATGCTGCGGTCCTTCAGAGCAGAACTGTTAAGGCTTGCTGTGAGTTTTCCCCAAAAAACCAGTGATGGCAAACAGATGAATAATATGGAATGTCCGGATCTGACTTTGGAAGTGTCTTGTTTCAGGTTAACATATCTGAAAGAAAAACCGACAGCAACAGACTTATTTGTACGATTCTCCTTTTTGAACCGTGTAGAAAATGCAACCCAAGGATTTGCCTCTAATCCCTTTTGAGTGCAAGATTAGGCATTAATGAAATGCATACAGTAGAAAAGCACTGCAAGCCTCCTGTAGATGCCATGCAAGGTTGATTCCGGAATGACAGATGTTGTGTACTGGTCCTTATTCTCATGCTGTTGAGGTCAAGGATGGAATTTGTTAACTTCTGGCATTGTTAAGGTATGTGGCCATGGACCTTTGGTAGGAAGCAATTCATTTGGCTGTAACAGAACAAAGACCGAGTTTGTTTTGTTTGTTTGTTTGCTTTGCACATGACCTACTTTTTGTTGTCATAACAATATTAAGTCCTCAACACTTTGCTGTCAATGCTCCTGGTCTGGCTTCCAAATCCCACACCTTACTTAAAGTCTTTGGTGCTAGGCATCACGGGGTGTACACATGAGCAAAGCAAGATGATACCATATCTGAAGGAGGTGTTTGACAGCTTTTCCCCCAGGGCTCAGTAGATTGAGGACCACCTTGACATCCCACACATCACTTAGCTGAGTTCTTTTGCCCTGAATGTTATGGATGAGGGCCAGTAGGGCTGGTATTAAACAACTAATTTATTGATCCAGTGGGACTTTACTGAAAAAGCACTGCAAATTGCTCCATGTGAATATGAACCTGGACTTTATTGCACTGGAACCTGGCTAGAACCCAGAGTCTCTAAGACACTGCATTTGTGGATCCAAGTGCTTGAAAAGAATGCCAAGAATAACACAATAACGATAAGTTTGTATTTATCTGCTTCTTTGAGACAAGTTTAGAACTATGTATTGCATCCCAAATCTAGGATTATAGCTGGACTGAGGACATTTTGGTGCCTTAAAACCACAAAATCCTCTTTTACTGGTTGACACCTTGTTTTGATGTTTTATTTACATTTGTACATTTAGCAGACACTTCTCTTTAAATGATTGGTAAGTAGTCTTTAGCTGACACCTTTATCCAAAGTTGTTTACAATGCTAGTCGCACTATAATATTTCTTACGTGGCACTACACGTATTATGGGCAATTAGGATTCACCAATTTATTTGAAAAACATGTTTGTATGATAGGCAAACTGAAACACAGGGAGAACATGCAAGCTCCACCCAGGAAAAAAAAAAGATTCGAGCCCACATTGCTGCTGTGAGGAGCCCATTGCACCACCATGGTGTACAAATGGTGCACATTTGTCATTAGCTATATTTTTAAGCAGTTTAGATTAGGCTTTCCTTACAACAGAAGTACTTAATCTATTATGATTTTAACTCACAATTGGCCAATTACAAGCCAGGTACATTAACTGCTGTGGTACCGGTTGCCTGTCGGGTGATAACAGATGTCTTTGGATCAGTCTTTGGAGCTAATGACCATCTGTTTATATCTGATAGCACTGTTGCTTTGGGTTTTCAATAAGTGGGTTTCTGAGCAGACTGGCTCTGATCTGTGCACGTGTTCTTGGTTGCATTGGTCAGCATATGCTGCAAGATTGAATAATAGAACCCTGATCAAGTATTCCAACAATGGTTGCTGCCACAAACTAGATTATTCACAATCATTTATATTCATAGGGGGCATTGTAGTGCTGTGATTAGGGGCTGCGCCCTCTGCTCTCAGAGGTCCCAGGTCAAAATCCCACCTCCTGCTGTTATGCCTTGAATCAAAGTACTTGACTTGCATCTGTTTAAAAAAAAAAAAAAAAAATGCACCTGTATAAATGGGTAAGTCATCGTAGCTTGCTTCAGATTTTGGTGGTATATTATTTGAACACAGACTTTCAGGAGAGATGCGTATCGCCCAAATTATGAACCAGCTATAGTAGGTTTGAAGCTTAAAGTTGTCTTTATCAGCTGAGCAGAGATTCTATAAGCCCTGCCCAAGTGATGAATGTTGTCGGGTCCGCTGCTGTGGCTGTTGTTTTCGACCAGGCAAAACTTCCAAGGCTTGTTTTCACAAGAGTAGATGGAGGCCCTTGTTTCGACAAACAGCCTGAATACTTGTGTAATGAGACAGCATTTCCCAGGGGAAATAAGGGGGTCCGGCCATAGCTGAAGCCGTCTGGTGGGCTCATACGCGGAGCTGAGCCACCAGCAGCAGGTTCATTCCAGAGTAGCTTTTGGCCGTAGGGATTTGAACAAGGAAGCGAGTGACCGAGCATGTCGCAAAAGCACAGGTAATCTCTTTCTACTCTTTCCATTTGTTTGTCCCCCATTGTCCTTCCTGCCAACATGAGATGTTGGAAAAGCTTGGTAATCGATTTCCCAGAAGGCTGGAACGCAGGTGGAAATGCAAAATAGATTTCCTCCCCCCTTCATCCCCAGCATGGGTTACAATATACACATTCAATGTTTATTCCTCACAAAAAAGTCATTATTCATCTGCCCCTTCACTTAGAAGCATGGTGTTTAGATGCCGTCTCCTTGACGTGAGTATTGCATTTCATCAGAACAAAAACTGTGTTGTGTATTGAATACGTCATTGGTAATTTTTTCTTTTTTCAAAATACTCACAATTCGGAATTGTTTTGCACGGTTAGGCTTTAGGGGCAGTTTTTTTTTTTTTTTTTTTTTTTTTTTTTGGTTGATTTGAATGTGGGCTGGGTGATAGTATTATAAAAGTACAGGAAAGAATTAGCTGAATAATCAGTTATAAATAGTATGGTGGGGGCACATTTCATTTTAGACATCATATTGTAAGAGATGGGCAACATTNATGGCTGAATGGAGCGTTTTGTGCAGTGAAGGGTGCTCTTGACAGTGTTTCAACATTTGCTGCATTTATTTATGTAGTTGACGCTTTTCTCTAAAGCCACTTACAATTTTAAGCAAGTTAAAATTACACTGCTGTTTCACATGAGCAGCTATGTTATCCTCCATCACCACCGACTGTCTGGATAACAGGTATGTTGCTACTAGACAGATGTACTGGCACCTCTTAAAATTTTAAATAATATAAGGTTCTCCAGCAAAGTGAACATTTTTACTAATTTTTTTTCTGGGACATCAGTGTTTCAGAACTATTTACAAGGAATTATTTTAACATTTAAATCAATCAGTTTTATTTGCCCTTTAAAGGTTTTCTGGAGCAGAAATGAATTGTTTGTGGTTGTGATTTCTGCCCACTGTGTGTGTGTGTGTGTGTGTGTGTGTGTGTGTGTGTGTGTGTGTGTGTGCGCGCGCGCGCGCGCGCACACACAAGAGGAGTGGTGTTTGCTGCCTGGGAAGTTATAACAGCAGCTTTGTTCTGCACCTCAGTCAGGCTTCTGTGCATTGTGGAGGCTGCATGTAAAAAGAGCTGTTTGTCTGTCATGACCTTCAGAGATGGACCAGAGAGCAAGTGTGTCCCTGAGTGCTTGTGTTGTACGATCACTTATCTTCTCATGACTAAATCCTTTCATTTGCGCAGTTGTCATAGTCTCGTGGGTCTTCAATTGCCGACACCGTCACCCATTTGGAAGCTTTCACAGCTTTTGATGTGAACAGAAGGTCCAAAAGAAGGAGCCACACCTTATGTAGAAGATGAGCCACAGGGTTTTCCTGCATCATGAACCTCATGCCCCAAGACTCCAGACCTTTGGTACTTGGAAGTCTGGTGGCATCTCTTTAGCAACCTCTGGAAAACCCAGTGTGTTTTCATTTTTTTTTTTTTAATTTATTTTTTTTATTTATTTATTTTTTTTAAAAAGACTGATTTATTTGAGTGAGACTGTCATCCAGTCTGACTTCCACATCCTGCTGCAGAGTGCAAAACATGCACGCACTTCCGTTAACCACTTGCCCATATCAGGATCGCAGTGGACCTTGGCCTATTCTGCAGTCACTGGGCCCCAGGCTAGGAGGAGCACAACCTACGTGGACACCAGTCCATGATTTTACAATGTAGAGGCCAGAAGACGGTGATGGAAATGGAAAATCAATTGATAACAATTTAAGTATCTGCAGAATCATAATCTAGTGTGAGAATTAAGTGTCTTCTAAAAGTAAAACACCTCACAACCAATAAAATGGTGTGCAGGTTGCCTTTAGGAAGTCCCTACAAGGAAGAAACCCGTTTGCGTATATTTATTGTTTATAACTTTGTCCAAGGTTACAAGGTGAGGTTTTTACACTGAAATACTTGCAATTATTCACCCGTTTATAGAGCTGCTTCATTTTACCAGGATCAGTTTACTGATCAAGCACAATCGGGTCTATGCCAGAAAAAGAATGCAGCTCTAGGTGTTACTCCACCTACTGCCACAGGGCAGCAATGGATGCTGGATGTACAGGGCTGACAGTTTAAAGAGGTGAGTTGTTTGAAGATGGTGGAAGATAAGCCTCAGTTAACTCATCCGATTTCTGCTGGGAGTGAGACGTGAGCCTGATGGGATCTGTATCATGGGAATGCAGAGGAGATAGACAGCCAGATTTAATGTTGGCACATGTTCCAGATATCAGCCCATGTATCCTCAAACTGTAGGAGATTTTCAGATTGAAGGGACCCAGGGGGTGAAGGAGAAAGGGGGGGTGCAGGGGTCTAGATGATTGTGCAGATGGCAAAGAACTGACAGGTAAACCCCCCCCCCCCCATGGCACATGGGCTCTCCGTGTTATCTACCATGTATCTAGGTGGATAGTGCACTTCAGGGATGCAGTAAGGCACCCTGGTCCTGCACTCAGCATCATAACCTGGGCATCAAGGGAACATACTAGCAATTGTTGTCAAGGGAACCCATTAGCTGTGCCGCTAGGGGAGCACATTAACAGTATGTTGTCACGTCACACCTGGCACTGCACTATAGCAGCATTGGGTCTTTGAAGGCTTTCTAGGAGCATGTTTATTTTGCACGTGTGTGTGTGTGTGTGTATGGCTGTATGTCCATGTGAGGCCCCTTCCACTGCCTGGCTTTTCTGGAAAGACCGCAGCCTGACACCACCTCCGCATGCCAGCGAGGTAGCTGCCAACCGTCCTGAGGCTGACATTGTCAGACCACAGAGCACAATTCTGGCTCTGTCAGCTGTACTCCCCCCCCCCCCCCCCCCCCCCCCCACCCCCCCCCCCCC